>CAJHZI010000780.1:407500-478376 GCA_905160935.1 Enchytraeus crypticus
ACAGCAGACTACAAGTAGGAATATATGCCTAGGATCTGTAACTTAGTACAACACCAGAGACACAGAGAGTACTACACAGTTGTTATTTCTACTTGATAGACGCACAAGTTTACAGGATCGACTGTATCATTCATTTAGCTATGAACACAAGTCCTCCCTATAACGTGGGAAAAATAAATATGAAAATGGTATCCCAGTTTTTTATATTAAAATAGAATTGTAACTTTTGTTACTCGAAGCGTATTATCATTCAGACCTTGTTGAGGATGAGTTTGTTGATAAACATAAGTATCCGGTCTCTCTCCATTCTATCTGTACACTGCAATAGAGTCACACAAATAATGGTAAATACATCTTAACTGTTGTTGCATACATTATATACTAGTGATAACATGCTCTGTAATATGCTTATGATAACATACACCATATAATAGAGCTACAGACATAATATATAGATAAGAATAAAATACAATAAATAGCAGTTATAGTCAATAATAACAATAATAATAATAATAACACATTATAGTGAAATGATCAACTGTGTTGATATCTATCACCTTTTATACCACATGTTTAATCCGTTACGTAATTTGTTCTATTTTCCGTGTAACCAGTCCAATGAATGTCCGAGATTTTACTCTCAGATCAGCGCGGCCGGGAATCGAACGCACGAGGGTTCAATTAACCTCAGGATCTGTCATTTAAAACTTCATGATGTTATCTACACCTCCAACCACTGCGCAAGTTGAGGCATTCATACAATCATACACTACATATATGATACACACAATACAGAACAGAGATAACATCTACTATAGAACGTGTGCTCTCATAATACAGAGATAACACTAATAATTCCATTAAAACTCTCAATCAATAACTTAACATCAATAAATGTACTGATCAATTACTTGTCATCATTAAAACTCTCAATGTACTGATCAATTACTTGTCATCATTAAAACTCTCAATCAGTCAATCAATCAATCAATCAGTTAGACGTCTAACCCGCTCAAGCATGCCGAGGATGTAGCGGGTGTCATTGAAGGGCCCTATCTCACTATGACAACGCCCATACACTATGGACATAGCCTGCAGGCACAGGCACTTCATGTTGATCTTAGGCGTCAGTAAAAACCTGTGGTAGAGATCACTGAAAAACCCCGTCCTGTTAATCAATCAATCAGTCAATCAATCAATCAGTCAATCAATTTAATGGGTTATGTCTTATGATGTACATATCAAGCTGTTTGTATCCGGCTCGACGTTCTAAGAGCTCTTCAGGAAGCCACAAGCCATAGTTCACAGTCAATTGCTTCGGCTATCTCAGTGTTAAGTAGTGGTTTGAAATTCTAAAATAAATAAATAAATAAATATGATAAAAACAATCGATAAAACGATCAGTCAATCAATTATTCAATCAACCAACCAATAATATGTATATACATATATAAATATATACATATATAAATATATATATATATATAATATATATAATAAATATATATATATATATTATATATATAGGCCTATATATATACATATATATATATATATATATATATATATATATATATATATATAGATAATTTTATATATACAGTATATAGATATACATATATATATATATATATATATATATATATATATATATATATATATATATATACATACATACATACATACATATTTATCTATGTATAAACTGACATTTAATGGAACAGAGAGAAGCTTAACGACAGGCTCAGCAGCAGCACTTACGACTGTTTGATGGCGCTGGACTCTTCAGATTCATCTTCTTCAAGTAGCAGACGTAAGTAGTAGTCGCCTGAGAGTGTAACAAAATACAACAAAATAAAATATTGTAAAATGCGATACAGTACCATAAAATACAAAACAGTACAATACAATACAATATAATACAATACAATACAGCCTGATAAATTATAAAACAATAAATACAATGCAGTCCAAAACAATATAATTCCGCACTAGCGCAATGATTTGTCATTAAACACGTCTATCAAGGGGCACTCCCTGGGAGTATCTTACCATATGATGAGCACCCAGTACAGCCTCAAAGAGTACAGAAGTCAGTAGACTGCATGTATCGCTAGAGGCGATTAAGTAAGAATTACAGAAATTGAAAGCAACCATCTCAACAGACATGTGTTTATAAATACGTAGGACACATTAAAACAAAGCCTTTGTAACGTGCATAGCTTGTTCCTCGATAGAGAACTATTTCAGACGCTAGAAGAAATGATAATTTTAACAAGAAATGTCCAAACATTCCACTGATACAGACCTATTTTGATCTCATCAGCCAGGCTCGGGTAGTGGACCTCAAACTCCTGGTGGTTCCAGGCAATGAGACAGTTACTGGATAAATCCTTGTCAGTGCCAAAAGCTCTCAGCTCATCTTCCAGTGCATTCCTTAGCTCCTCCCTTGTCTGTCCATCAATCAATCAATCAATTATCCGCTTAAATAATCTAATCAATTAATCAATAAGTTATCTAGCATGCTCAGTGGAAACATCTACAGCACTGGAACACTGCGGAAGACTTCCTCATACACTTTTGTATCTTCTATCACCAATCATCACTCTCTCAGATCAACTAACAATAGAACAACAACAACACAGTATTGATGATTGAGTTTTTGATCAATTGATTGAATGATTTATTGATTGACTGATTGATCAATTGATTGATTGATTAATTGATTGATGAATTGATGGATTGATTAATTGATTGATGGATTAATTTATTTATTTATTTATTGATTGATTGATGGATAGATTGATTGACTGACAGATGGATCTCTCGATCGATCCATTGATTGATGGATGGATTGATTGATTGAGAGTGAAACCTTGAAGTTCCAGATGAGATTGGGTTTAGCGTGATCTCTGTTGAACTGATAGTAGAAGAGCAGCCAGTTGTCCTCACTCCTCACCCTCTGTCGTCTCTTCCTCAGCACAACAACCTTATCCTTCTCCTGCTGCAACAACTCCTGCTGTTGCTTCAACAACAACAACAACAACATCAACAACCACCTTGTCCTTCTCCCGCTGCAGCAGCTCCTGCTGTTGCTTTAACAACAACAATAACATTAACAACCTTGTCTTTCTCCTGCTGCAGCAGCTCCTGCTGTTACTTCAATAACAACAACAACAGCAACGACATCAGCAACATCAACAACCAACTTGTCCTTCTTATACTAAACAACAACAACTTCAACTTCTTTTTACTTCTGAATTAGTAAAAAAACTGAATTTTAAACTCATAAAAATTTCATTTAATATTAAATTCCAGTCTTATCAGTACATCAGGGACGAGGGAAGAACTGGATTTGAACCCTGCACCTACTGATTATCAGACAAACTGCCGACGTGCTACTGTCACAGCTATAACGCTGTAGGTGATACATATGCTATAGCCAACTGGAAGTCATTATTGTGAAACTACTTTGAACGATCTTTGGAAATCACTTAATGAACTTTTAGTTATTAATTTTGAGTTGATTGATTGAGTGTATGCTTACGTCGAATTCTTTTAAGCGCCATTTTTGTGTTTACTTGTATGATTGTATTGTAGCTTGTGTCTTGTCTTGCTACCTGAGTGGTGAAATAAAGCTATATATATACATGTATATATATATATATATATATATATATATATATATATATATATATATATATATATATATATATAAAAATAATAATAATAAAGGTTTAACGTCCGTTTCCTCATCCAGGGATGATGTCAGGGACGTCCCCAACAGCACACATCACTACAGATTAATTCACCCAGACCAATCTGCACAAGAAATGTGCTGAGGAGAAGTAATGTCCTAAACGAAAGCCAGTCCGGTGATCAAAAATGGTCAGGGTAGATTGATTATGCCTATGGTGGGAAAAGGTAAGTCTTAAGCTTGCTAGAGAATGTTGAAAGAGAAGAACAAGAGCGAAGATTAGCAAGTTCCAGATTGTGGGTGCTGCGTAAGAAGAAGAATGTCTGCCCAATGATGTGAGAATATTTGGAACAGAGAGAAGATTGGCATCGGTGGAACGAAGTAAACGTGAGAGACGATAGGGAAGAAGAATTTCAGATAAGTAAGAAGGCTTGTCAAATCGCAGAGTTTTGAAAGTTAATAGAGCTATTTTATATTTTATGCGTTGATTAACAGGGAGCCAATGAAGTCTGCGAAGTAAAGAAAGAGAGCAAAATTGAAGTCGAGAGGACTTGCAAACAACACGTGCAAGAGAATTTTGGACGTGCTGCAAACGATTGAGAGAAGAAGTAGGCAACCCATGTAATAATGAATTACAGTAGTCGAGCTTTGAATGAACTAGAGAATTAGCTATAAATATAATTATATGCTATATATATATATATTATATATTATATATATAATATATATATATATATATAAGTATATATCTATATATCTATCTATCTATATATATATATAGATAGAGATAGATAGAGATATATATCTATATATATATATATATATATATATATATATATATATATATATATATATATATATATATATACATATATATAGCAGCAATGGACTGCAGCAGACCTGTTTGACGTCCATGCCTATACGAGCCTTCCAGTGGAGCAACAGATGCTCTATCTGTTTCTCTACCTGCTTCCATTGAATGTTCTTCCTTCTCTTGTTCTCATGGTCCTGCAGCAATCAATCAATCTATCAATCAATCAATCTATCAATCAATCAATCTACCAATCGATCTACCAATCAATCATGTATATATATATTTATTTATTTATTTATTTATATTATATATATACTATATATACATATATACATGTATATACATATTTATATTTTTATTATATATATTATTAATATAATATCATATGATATTATATTACAAGTTGTTGACAACCTGAGCGAGCTTTAGATTGTCCCTAGTGTTGATCCTGTCCACATCATCATCAGGAACTTCATCTTCTGACTCCAAGTATAGCAGTAGTCCAATAGGCTACATCAATCAATCAATCAATCAATTTAACAGATGGTCATTAAATGAAAGGCTTCAATGAATTAATTCAGCTAATTGTCATTCAATTCATCATCATAATCAATTCCAATGAATCCCAGTTTAACTAGGATCAGGATACGAATACACCTTCCCTACTCCTCTCTTTCCCATACTATATCATCAGTCTATCCCCTAATTTTCGTGTCTTTTAATCACCGCCTCCCACGTCAATTGTGGTATACCTCTCTATAGCTTAATATCCATCTCATCCCTCCATACTCTATTCACTACATCCTCTTCTGCCTTTCTCGCTAAGTGACCTTACCATTATCGGCACCATTTAGGATCTTTTTCTTTCTCTTCAGCACATGTTTCTTTTCAGATCGTTTGGAGTGAATCGATTTGTGGTGACATGTGATTGGGGGACGTCCCTGATATCATCCTTGTATGAGAAAACGGACGTTAAATCTTTATTATTAAACCTTTATTGTTATCTTTGTCATTCAATTAATTAATTAGTTAACAATTCATTTAATCTAAGAGTAGTCAATTTCTTAATATAAATTATTTATCAGTTTAATATTGGTAGTGATCACTAAAATAATTCTACAAATGCAGTCAAAACAACCACATTCATAATAGATTAAAAATGTAATCACGCAATTTCTCCATTCACTATTACAAAGCTTACAGAGATAAATGTGTTAATTTAAAAAATAGGTTTAGTAAAACTATAAACAATACATCATATATTACAGAAAAAAGGTATTTTAAAAACAAACGAAATAACAATAAACGTAAATTAAACAAAAACTTTAAATGGAAAATGTGTTTACCAAGATTCTACGTAGCAAAGCCATTGCAGTGTCATGCCCAGTTACCCAAAGTCCCACTAAATGTCGGCTCAATTGTCTGCACGTAAAACATCCATGTTTATAATCATGGTTTATATTAGGCTAAAGCTAATAAGACTAATGTTAACATCAGTTTCATCAGGAGTGACTGATTGATTGACTGACTGATTGACTGATTGATTAGCACAGACAGACTGTTAGAGTGATTGACTGATAGAGTGATTGACTGATAGAGGTATTGACTGATTGACTGACTGATAGATTGACTGACTGATAGATTGACTGACTGACTGATTGATTGACATTTATCGATTGACTGACTGATTGATTGACAGATTGATTGATTGACAAATTGACTGTCTGACTGATTGACTGACTGATTGACTAACTGATCGATTGACTGATCGATTGACTGACTGATTGATTGATTGATTAACTGACTACCTGATTGACTAACTGATTGACTAACTGATTGACTGACTGATTGACGGACTGATTAATCGACTGACTGACTGATTGATTGACTGATTGATTGATTGACTGCTAGAGTGACTGACAGATTGACTGACTGATTGGCTGATTGATTGACTGACTGACTGATTGACTGACTGATCGATTGACTGACTGATTAACTGACAGATTGACTGACTGATAGATGATTGATTGACTGGTTGATCGATTGACTGATTGACTGACTAACTCATTGACTGATTGACTGGCTGATTGATTGACTGACTGATTGATCGACTAACTGACAGATTGACTGACTGATTGATCGACTAACTGATTGATTGACTGACTGACTGACAGATTGATTGACTGATTGACTGAATGACTGCTAGATTGATAGACAGATATAGATACCTGACAGTGAGCATACGACTGTCAGAGCTGAGAGTGAAGAGAGCTGTGTGCAGATGTCTAGGCAGAGCCGCCTCAGCAAGCGCAAGCTCCTGCATCTTACTCGATATCTCCGCATCCCCCTCCTCTATCAGTGCCTTCATCACCAGCCCCGCACCCTTCACTATAGCCATAGAGGGGTGCTACAATATCAATCAGTTAATTCTTTACAATACCCTTCACTGATGGACAGATACAGAGATTTTCATAGACAAACAAAGAAATTCATGGAAAAGTTATCATTTGCATTACTACACAATTACAAACAGAGATCAACAACTCGCCTACAGACAGAAGTTTATTCACAACACTACACGCCTACAGACAGAAGTTTATTCACAACACTACACGTCTACATACAGAAGTTTATTCACAACACTACTCGTCTAGAGACAGAACTTTATTCACAGCACTACACGTCTACAGACAGAAGTCTATCAACAGCACAAGGCACCTGGAAGAGCCGGAAGAGAGATCTGCCGTTAGCCGCTACCATCTCAAGCAGCGTGTCAAAGTTGCCGCCATCTGTTGTCTCGCTGTAGGGAGCACAGAGAGAGTAGGTCAGGAAATCCAACATGGCGGCTATCACCAGGGCGCCTGTCCCGTGCATCTAAATCAATACGTATCGTTAACGTACAATTAAGCAATACACAGATATTACTAGTCTCTCTCTCTCTTAGTGCTCTGCCGACTGGCTGGTCCATGGTATATAACGCCTCCACTATCTCCATCTTTAGTCTTTCTCTTCATGTCTACATATGAGTGGATCTTTAAATTATTTATAACATTTCTTTTGATATACCATTATTCAAGGGGGATTCTGCTTATGACGAGGTGGGCCCCCAATGCCTACCTCAGCTTCGACTAATATTTACTGGGCAGGGGCGTCACCCCCTGAGAAAACAATCCTGTCTACCCATTATTTACTTATACATTACTATACTTATATTACTATATGTATTTACTATACATTAATATACTTATATTACTAGTAATATAAGTATATTAATGTATAGTAATATAAACGGATTAAGTTTAAGCAAAATCCAACACAATACCATGGAGATTTAACGCCAGGTTCATCGCCGAGGGTGATGTCAGGGACTTTTCAAGCAGAACATAAACTGGAGTTGGAGTATAACTACTTGTAAACGGTTCTATAATGCAAATAATAAACAAATGTTAATTGCATTTGTTTCAACAAAAAATATAATTTTTGTAGAAATAAAAATAAATGATGGTTACAATATCGTAGATAAAGAAAAGTGATGACAAATACTGGAGCATTGCAGGCCGGATGCATTCAAGTTAGCGGCACAAAAACAACTTATATCTGTTAAATCTGTTAATATCTGTTAATATCTGTTAATATCTGTTAATATCTGTTAATATCTGTTAATATCTGTTAATATCTGTTAATATCTGTTAATATCTCTTAATATCTGTTAATATCTGTTAATATCTATTAATATCTGTTCATATCTTTTAGTATCTGTTAATATCTGTTAATATCTATTAATATCTGTTCATATCTTTTAGTATCTGTTCATATCTGTTAATATATCTTTTAATATATTTTAATATCTGTTAATATCCTTTAATATATTTTAATATCTGTTAATATCTGTTAATATCTTTTAATATCTGCTAATATCAATCAATCCTGGGCTCGCCTATTACTGATATCGCTTTCGAGTGAGGAAAATGACGTTAACCTTAGATTTGCCAGCTTTTAAATAACTGTTAATATCTGTTAATTAAGTAGGAGTAAAAGTCTCAAGAAATGTTTATCACTGATCGTATAGAGCTCTAAGAGATAATAGGAAGCACACACGTACGACGTGTTTGTTGAACATGTCTAGGAGATGTTCCAGGAATGATTTAGTGGAGAGGATGGACGCCTTGTTCAGCTGCTCCTGTCTCAAATCATAGTCGTCGTGCATAGGCTGGTAAATACAATACACTGGTAAATACAATACACTGCTCAATGCAATACACTGCTGAGTGCAATACAATATTAAATACAATACAATGTTAAATACAATACACTGCTAATTACAATACACTGCTAAATACAATACACTGCTAAATACAATACAATGTTAAATACAATACAATGTTAAATACAATACACTGCTGAACGCAATACAATACACTGCTCAATACAATACACTGTAAAATACAATACACTGTAAAATGCAATACACGGCTGAATGCTACAAAATGATAAAAATACCTGGGTAGAATCTTTTCAAGTAGTACCATTTGATCAGTAAATACAAAATATTGCCAAGTAAAGAAATGGAACAAGTCCCCACAAAAGGAATTGATACAAGTCTCCTTTCTCTGGCACACCAGCCATATATACGACCGTTCAAACGATATTAATCATAAACAGCACAAATTTATATCATACATGTATAGCCTAGCTTTCTAAGTAATATTTAGCAAATTATAGGAATTAAACAAAAAAAATACAATTTAAGTAAAACACGATAAATTGATAAGACTAAAATGCTTAGCAAAATAACGAAACAGCAGAGATGAAGAGGAGGTTATAACCTGTATGAGAGCACAGAGCATGTCAATGGCTGCATGACTCACCCCCACGTCATTGCGCTTTAGTGCCTTCACCACCTTCAACCCCACCTTCTCTCTCATCCTATCACATAACATCACACATAACTCTTCAATCCCACTTTCTCTCTCATCCTATCACATAACATCACACATCCTATCACATAACATCACACATAACTCTTCAATCCCACTTTCTCATCCTATCACATAACATCACACATAACTCTTTAATCCCACTTTCTCTCTCATCCTATCACATAACACAAAACATCACACATAACTCTTTAATCGAACCTTCTGTAATAAATTTTTTTCCAACAACAACATAAAATTCCTATCATCGTCCATGACAACCTCGAGCACTGAACAGATGGACTCACTGAGGCAGGAGGGTGAAGGCGCCGAAGCCAGCCTTGGAGGCGACCAGTCTGCGGAGAGCGTGGAACTGAGCCTCCAGCTCATCCACTGGCAGGGCCTTCTGGTCCCCCTCTCTCTCCAGCAGTGCCGTCAGCGTCACGTTTATCAACTTCTCCTTGTTCTCAGCGAACAGCGTCTACGACAACATCGAGTGCTAACTCGTCAATCATCAAATGTGACAAAGCTGGTAAAGCTAAGGTTAACGTCAGTTTCCTCACTCGAAAGCGATGTCAGTGAAGTTCGATAAGCAGAAGAACTTGAGATTAGACTCGTTAGCTACAGAAAGTGTTGTTAAAGCAGTTATAAGAAGGTGAATAGTAAAGCTAAGTAAAGCTAAGGTTAACGTCAGTTTCCTCACTCGAAAGCGATGTCAGTGAAGGGCGAACCTAGGATTTGAACCCCGCCCATACTGATCCGCGGTGGAGTATCTTACCAACGTCGCCACTGGCTCCAGCCAAATGTGACAAGTATGTTAACGATACGCAGAAAAACTTGAGATAAGACTAGTTAGCTGCAGCAGGTGTTGTTAAAGCAGCTATAAGAAGGTGAATAACGTCAGAAAGATCTTTATCAGTTCGTTGTTGCCATAGTTTAGATAAATTTCAGAGAAATTTTAATTTCAGTAAATCTAATCAATCAATCACTGCTGCAGATACGTGGCTACAATTCTTTGTTCAACAACTGATGCAGTAATTTGAGGCTGTTAGAATTAGAGAAAATACCTGCTGTGGACTTTATTACTGACTGACTGACAGATTTACAGACTGTAGTGATAGTATGATTTATTGACTGATTGATTTAGTGACTGATAGGTTGATTGATAGATTGAATGATTAACTGATTGATTGATTGAATGATTGATTGATTGATAAGCCTACATCAGCAGTTACAGCATGCAGTAGACCACTGTAGGAGACGTTACTGTTGATAGATAGATAGATTGATTGATAGATTGATGGATGGATTAATTGATTGATTGATTGATTGACCTACATCAGCAGTGACGGCATGCAGAAGACCGCTGTAGGAGATGTTACTGTTGAACCTCGACACGGCCTCAGCAAAGCTCATCGTACCGGGAGGATTCTGTATGAACTTGAGATGTTGACTTTCTACCTCCTCGTCCATAGGTACTGTGAATGGTCCTATAGACGTACACATACATACACATACAAACACACACATACACACATACACACACACACACACACACACACGGAAGGGTTCTGTATGAACTTGAGATGTTGACTTTCTACCTCCTCATCCATAGGTACTGTGAATGGTCCTACACACGTGCACACACACACACACATACACACACACATACACACACGCACACGTACACACACAGATATGTACACACACACACATACACACACACATACACACACGCACACGTACACACACAGATATGTACACACACACACATACACACACGAACAAATACATATGCATATAAACAAAGCATACATACACAGGTTATAAGCTAATGGGTATGGCAAACAGTAAGCAGTATAGAAGTAGATGACTCACCGAGCCGATGACCTCTGTTAGTAAACCTCATCTTAACATGAACGTCCCTGTTACCTGACGCTCTTACCCCATCAATCACTGACGCTATCAGTGCATCTCTACAATCAATCAATCAATCAATCAATAGCAATCAATCAATTAAGCAAACAGTCAATCCAGCAATCAATCAAGCAATCAATAGCAAAGAAGAAATCAATCAATCAAGCGTCATACTAGCGGCAGGTTCACATTACATTTATTACTCACTATATCACAGTACATAACTTAACAACATTTAGAGTGCTGCGGTCGTCCATAACAACATCGAGCATTACTGAGACAAATCCAGGCCAGTAAAAAAAACCAAAAGCATTGATACCACTCTAACTGCATTAGGGAGGGGTAATGGCATAACGATTAGAGAGCTCACTTCAGTTACAATTCAACTTCAGTGATTTGAATGTTTATAGAACTTTCAAAATTTTTACAGATCTCTAACATAAGAATTTAAGATGCACAAATCTGACTGATAGGCAGTGCAATTTTGCATCAGTGCGGAACTTTTGCAGGTCCCGAGATGTGCCACTGACTAACTATGAATTGGTAGCAGAGATTTACCTGTCAGTAGAGGTGTATGCTCTGATGGCACCCTTGACGTACTCCACATAGAACTTCTGTGGGTTTTCTACATCCCTCACGACTGAAAATATCTGCAGACATACAAACACAATCAGCTGATTCTGTGGGTTCTCTACATCCCTAATGACTGAAAATATCTGCAGACATACATACACAAGCAGCTGGTAAAGCTAAAAGCTAACGTTAACGTCAGTTTCCTCACTCGAAAGCGATGTCAGTGACGGGCGAGCCCAGGATTTGAACCCCGCGCATACTGATCCGCGGTGGAATATCTTACCGACATCATCACGGGTTCCAGCTGACAAATCTATAAACACAACTGAGCAGATCAATTTGAAGCATACACTGAACTGACGAAGACAACGGGAAATCGCCTCAGGAATCAATATTTTCAAACAGCAGGTTACATTAAGTTAAAGAGGGATATGGCACAAGATTTTATGAGAGGATCGCCTTGTTCATCGATGAGCAAACTATGAATAAGAATCTGTAACTACGACCTGCCACTTGGCAGAACACTAGAGAGAGAGAGAGAGAGAGAGAGAGAGATAGAGAAAGAGGAGAGAGAGAAAGATAGGAGTACAAAACCTACAAAATACGTCAAATATATATAGATCAATACAATGTATGAACTCTCTTTTATTACAATATTCTAAATTCAATGAAGAACTCTTCAAAGAAGAGAGATATATGTGTTTATTTCAGCATCAACACCAAATCACTGACTGTCAGAACAGAAGACTGATAATACAAAACAAACAAAACAAACGAGAGCCTGTGGGGGGAGCATAATAGATTAGCACAATCCTACATAACATGATAGATTAACACAAAGCTACACAGAATTCAATACGTCAATTCAACAGAGAGAGAGTTAGTAAATGTGCTAGATATGGTCATGAACGCACATCGCAGAGAGGCTTAGCGGTGACGACGTTGTAGGTGGCGGGGTCTCTCTCCAGCAGGCAGGTCTCAGAGAGGCAGAGAGTTCTCCTCGTGGGCTCAGAGCTGCGTGACGACAACTTCTGCACCGTGAACTCTGCGCAAGATGTCAGTGCTTCGTCCGTGCTGCGCGCAATCAATCAATTAATCAATCAATCAATAAATCAATCAATCAATCAATCAATAAATCAATTAATCAATCAATCAATCAAACAATCAAACAATCAATCAATCAATTAATCAATCAATAAATCCATCAACCAACCCATCAATCAATCAACCAATCAACTCATCAATCAATCAATCAACCAACCAATAAATCAATCAATCAACAAATCAATCAATCAACCAATCAATCAATCAATTAACCAATCAACCAATCAATTAACCAACCAATCAACCAATCAATCAATCACTGAATACTGATCAAACAGCAATTACAGTCTTCATTGAATTGCAGTTATAAGTAGGGCAGGTGCAGGCCCACAAAACTAAAATTAAACTGATTATTGGTTTATTAGTACTATTATTAACACTATAAGTATTAACACACATTTAATTATATTCATTTAATGTAAGGCCTATGTTAAATTACATTTATTTAATACACATTCATCATCATCTTCCCTTGCATCCCAGTTTAACTAGGGTCGGGATACGAACAGACTGCCTCAAATCCTCTCTGTCCTACATCATATCATCAATCAATCCCCTATATTAGACCTTTCCATTCGTTTACATTTTGTAGCAATTTCTGGAGCCTAGGCACTCAGCAACCAAATGCCCTTTCTGACGTTGGTATGGATCTTAGTGCTTTAGTCGCCTTCTACGACAAGCACAGTCACCGGTCGGTCAATTCTTCAAACAACTCGGACACAACACGGGGATGTATTTAATACACATTATAAACATAAAACATATTAAATCGAAATAAACCACCACCAATTACACAGTTAGAGTTACAGTTAATTGGATCAAAATACTCGCTTCAGCTGCAAGCTGAAACCAATACAAATCAATAACTAAACTACCTGAAATCAAATTTATTATATACATAGAATCTATTAACTATTAATCTACTTCTTGATAACATTCATTCGTATCCCGACCCTGGTTAAACTGGGATTTAAGGGAAGATAATGATGATGATGATGATGATGATGATGATGATAGAATCTATTAACTCTGACCTGTATTTTCCGAGTCTCTTCATCTGATAGTTATCGAACGTGATGGGGTCTTTTCGTTGACGGATGGTAACACCGACATGACTGAGAGCCGCCTCCTGCACGGCTTTTATCAGCTCATCTCTGCTCTCTAGCGCAAAACAGTGCTGCGGCGAAATACAGACAAGTATAGAATTATAAAAAATATAAAAATATAACAAATATAGAAATATAGAAAAATATAGAAATATAAAATACATAAAAATATAAAAATGTAGAAATATAGAATAATAGAAAAATGTAGAAATATAAAAATATAAAAAAAATATAGAAATATAGAAAAATATAGAAATCTAAAAATATAGAAATATAAAATACATCAAAATACAAAATGTAGAAATATAGAAAAATAGAAAAATGTAGAAATATAAAAAATGTAGAAATATAGAAAAATAGAAAAATATAAAAATATAGAAAAATTTAGAAATCTAAAAAATATAGAAATATAAAAATATAGAAATATAAAAATATAGAAATATTAAAAATGTAGCACCGTGACTACAAGATAAAGTTGAGGAAGGCACAGAAGGCCCACCTCATTATAAGCAGAATCACCAAAGAATAATGGAATAAGAAAAGGAATGTTATAGATGATTTAAAGATCCACTCGTATGTGGACATGAAGAGGAAAATGGAAGGCTGAGATGAGTGGAGGCGTTATATACCATGGACCTGCCAGTAGCCAGTGCACTAAGAGATAGAGAGAGATCAATCAGCTATTACAGCTCCTATCTACCTCTCTCAGGGTACGCGCTTACTGGCAGGTCCATAGCTTATAACTCTTCAGAAATATCTCCATTTTATTATATTTTCATATGTAGCAGCCTCTACTTCCTCTTCATTTCTACATACAAATGATTTATTGATCATCCAGCATCAAGGTTCTCTAGTCAACTAAATCTTTTCATCCTTCGTTTCTTCTTCTCATTTGCAAACCATTTCCTTTCAAACATGTCTTATCCAGCTCTTCTTCAGACTTCTTTATGTGTTTAGTAACTTCCTATCTGTAACAATGGTCTGTAACTTACCAATTTTTTATTTATGTCATAATCATATATAATCCTACATGGTCTACATATATATGGTAAATTTTAATCCAATTTTTACTAAGCTCATTATTATTATTGAACTCTATCTGAAAAACAGTCTTGAAGACCGATTTCGGCCATATGTGATAGAATGTGATAATCAAGACCGTGAGATTCTTCACTTTTTGATTTACTTAAGAGCAAAATGTAACAATAAGTTTTTTCTAAAAATATTCTTACCAATCGACTGAAGCCACCGTGTATGACAACTATACCACCAGGGTAATCTGAAATCTAAAACATAATCAACCAATCAATCATTCAATGAAATTAATTCACAAGTAAAATTATAAGATATTTAAGCAGGCAATAGACTATCAATCAATCAATCAATTAATCAATTAATCCATCAATCAATCAATCAATCAATCAATTAATCAATCAATCGCTACACTACTTGACTGACTGTTTGACTGCCTGACTAACTGCCTGACAGACTGACTGATCAGTCTACTGACCGAGCATTGCCTGACTGCTTGATTTAAACTGATTGATTGATTGATCACCGCTAACCTGCGCCAGACCCTCCATATCCTTATAGTCGTAGGAGCAGAGCTTGCGCCGGGTGGCTGGGTCCACCTGGTCCAGAGACCCATGGTTCACCTCCAGGATCACCGGCACCCTGTTGTCTGACCAGTGGTACTTGTACGCGTTGAAGCGCTGTACACATAACATAACATAGCGTGACACAACCTCTGTGATGTGATATCATGTTGTCTGACCAGTGGTACTTGTACAGGTTGAAGCTCTGTACACATGTGATATCATGTGATATCATGGGAAACCATGTGATATCATGGGAAACCATGTGATATCATGTGATATCGTCTGATATCGTGTGATATCATGTGATACCATGTGATATGAGGCTTCATGTGATATCTGGTGATACCATGTGATGTCATGTGATAGCACATGATATCATGTGAAATCATGTGCCATCATGTGATATGTGTTATCATGTGATATCATGCAATAGCAGTTTAAATTGTGAGTTGGTAACATATGTATTTGCTAAGCAGGAGACTATGTGTTTAAACTCTAGACTTTCTCCTATCATACCATGCTGATCAACATATTCTCTATTTCTCCAGATTTTGAGAAAACTTGCAGTTGCCTTAGTATTAATAAAATTCATCCAATATAACATTTCTGCACTGAGTTTCTTTCAGACTTCTTCACATGAACTTTTAATGCATTTGATTTAAAAGACAGCAACACATAAATTTGAGAAAGCAATATAGAAGTGAGTAACAAGTAGTGATGTGCAATGCATGACGGTCAGACAAGGGTATGTCTAAAATGCAATATTTTATCATTTCTAAACAAGTAAATAATTTCTATATTCGATAAAGCTAATTGGTTTAACGCTTAAATGCCGTAAGGACTATCACAGAGAAAGTATCACATTTAGTATATAATCACACCTCTTGTTAATCATACAATGCTACACAACAACCCACCACATCTAAATTCCATTCAGTTTAAATTGCCGTATTGATTAGTCATAGCTCTGCAATCACTGACCTTGACACTGGCGGGTTTCTCAGAGAACTGCGGCGCGTACCTCAATGCTTCCGTTAATAAATCAGATCTGTGGTCCGTCGAGAAACGCATCGTGTCCGTCTTCTTACCGGTCCTCATGGTAATGGCAAATTCATTGCTCGTCTTAGTGTTTGGCACGATGCTGATGAATTCTTCATAAGCCCACTATGCATATCAAAACACATCGCAAGCTCTACAGCGTAAGAAAATTATAAAAGTATTAGTTCATGTCTTATAAAATGCTCTTAAAGCCTCATCTATGATACATCCTGGACCCAGTGGCAATGTCGGTAAGATATTCGACTGCGGATCATTATGTGAGGGGTTCAAATCGTAGCCTATCCTGTCACTGACATCGCTTTTGATTGAGGAAACTTATATAAGCTTTACGAGTTTCTTATGTCCATGATCCATATAATGATTCTAAATCATTTATGATTCATCTAATGACATATTTATGACTCGTCGAATAATCCAACTAGATTCATTTATGACTAAATTAATCAAATGTTTGTTAATTTATGCAGTAAAAAGAGTTCTAAAAAGCAGAAATTTCAAAAATTCCTTCAATGATATTAAATCAATAAAACCAAATCCATTTAACATCATCATCATCATCAAATTCAATTGAATCAGAGTTTAGCAATGGTTGGTATAGGACGAGATCTTCACTCCTCTCAGTCACAAATGTAACATCAGTTAATCTCCTATTTATGATATCCCTCTTAACAGCCTTCAGTGTCATCAAATCAAAAAAACAATCCATTTAATATCAATAAACTTTATGTTTATTCACATATACAGAAGAAACATCGAGAAATTATTTGATTAGTAAATCATTTAATTATGGTCTAAGGCAGTAATAAAAGTATTACCTGATTAGTAATTTCAATATTGGATGGATTGTAAGTAGTTATTCCACACGTACCCACAGAGAAAATCCTCTTGTATCTAGAGAGAGAAGTATCACAAAGAAAAGAAATTTAAAGCATTGCAAGAAATCTGCATAATAAGTCTTCCATAAAATTGTAATTTAGAGTTCTTTAAAATATACTAAAATATGTAATGTTAATTTCATTATATGTTTACTGTAAAAGCAGCTGCATCTTAGAAATGAATTTCCGATATAACAACATATAACAAAGTTAAGCAATAGAAATATAAACTATCTCTAACTACAGAGACTTTCAGACTAACCGTTTGATATTAATATTAAATTAAGGCATAAATATAATATAATTTAATGTATGCTAAAGATTAATGTAGAGTACTTAAAAAATATGTCAATAGTTCATACTAATAGTCTATATTAATAGATTATATAAAATACTATGACTTTAAAACAAAATATTAGTATAAATTTGAAACAACGCCACCTCTCAACTTTCTCCTCGGGTCAGGAATATTGACTATCATGATAGTCAATATCACGATAGTCAATATCATAATATTGACTATCATGATAGTCAATATCATGATATTGACTATCATGATATTGACTATCATGATATCAACTAAAATATCTTATCAGTTAAGCATTAGAGTTAGCACCAGAAAATAAAAGCAGGACATAATAATAATAATAATAACAACAATTAGAGTGCTACAGTCATCAATGACAACATCGAGCACTATTGAGACAAAATCAAGCCGGCTGGCATAAAGAAGGTCCAAAAATGGTGCAAATTCCCCAAAAAAATTAAATAATTGATAGCTTTCAGGCTATAATTTAACTTACATTAGACCATCAAAAGTCCCAAATACAGAACTTATATTAGACCTGCAAAACCCCAGATACTGGCAAATGGTTGAATCTCTCATGCTGACCATTATTGTTGCACTATCAATTGATAGAAATTACCTAAACTCTTGTAATATTGCAGTCTATTGACCCAGATGCTAGACATAAATTCATATAAAATCAGGCAGTACATACTTTCCCTTCCAGGAATGCTTCGTAATGAAGTAACAAGCCACATCTCTATTGTCCTTCAGCGGAGAACTCATTTTCACCCATAAAAATATTCAAAACTGAAATAAAACTATATAATCATCATATAATGCCTAAACGTTACAGTTAAAGGAGTTTACAATTTAAATTGCACATAAATTTATAGACATTTTCAGAGATTAAAACAAGTTTACAATATCCAAGTACCAATTTGGGATGTAAATCATGAGTTAATTTGAGTAAATTTTATATCAACAGAACAGGTTTCACTCCACGGTAAAAAGTAAAAGCCTCATATGTACAATGAAACAGTCTTCAGGGAGTTTGAGCAATGGATAACTGGACGCAGCTTGAAGATGAGTGAATAACTCACTAAATGTTAAATGAACACATAATAATAATAAGGTTTAACGTCCCTTTCCTCATCCAAGGATGATGTCAGGGACGTCCCTAAATAAGACAGAATCATGATTCCATCGTAGAAAGATAGTAAGACTTCTAGACATAATTTTTACTTAAATCAGAAGCTCTTCAGTAGCAACAATTCTAACGCCTGACTCTAACGCCAATCAATTGATTCAATCATGATCGAGGCAATTCAGCTACTGGGTTAGTTTCAAACTCTTGATATATGGCATTCTTTCCCTACTATACTTTACCCTTACCTCTTTACTGCATAGCCAATAAATAACATTATAAATTAAGTTGATCCACTATCATGTGATATCCATATATGGCGCCTTTAAAGTTTATAAGTCAAACTAATAGACTAAAAAATCTAATGTAATAGCTAATAATACACATAAATATTTTTTATTTCACTGATCAAGACATACTTAAAGACTTAAGAAGGCATTCTGTTGCTATAAGCTTTAAAAAATCATTTCTAATCTAAATACACTTGTTTCCGGATAGGGGGTGTGGCTCTCGGTAACTTATTTGCATATATTGGTATAAGCAAAACAGCTGCGTTAGAAAAGATTAGACAAAGACACAATCATCTTTCAGCTACGATACAATCTTTTCAAAATATCAATAAAGATCTTTACCGTTGGTTTCTATAAGGACAGAGAAGTATGAGTCAATAACTACGAAAGTATATAATAAACAAAACTGATGACAGCAAAGTTGCAAAATGAAATACGTGACAAAAATTAGCAACAACATATATATTAGATGAGTGCAATCTATATGTGAATTTCATATTCCTGGGATGTCTCTTTCTAATTAGGATGATATAAGTAACCATTTTTGTAAGATGGATTTTCATCAAAAAATTATTGAAAAAAATCTCTTTTATTTACAAACACAGCGAATACAGAGCTGCCAAGTTAAAATAAATAAATAAAAATTCATTAAGATTTAGAAAAGTTTCACAGTGGTAGGGGTAACAATTTTAACTATAAATTATACTCATAGCTTGAAGTATTATTTATTCTAGGTCTTTAATTATACATGTGCTTATATTTTGTGTGTTTTATGTCATTCTCTCGACTATAATACTTTTCAGGTAAATTTTATGCCCAAGGACGCATTTACCAAATTTCTAATGAACAGGTTTTCTGATCTCTGACTTAATTGCCAATCGCAATAAATACTGGTCATTCAGGCCTACAGCTATGCATAGGCTGCGTATGCATCTTTCTCTAACAGTCTAACCTAATTCAAATGTGAAAATCAAGTTTATTTCTACCATAATCATTGCACTGAATAAATGTCTCAATAGCGTGGTACGTTAGAGGCGTCAAATAACGTAATTAAGTTTTAAATGACAGATCCTGAGGTGAATGGAACTCTCGTGGGTTCAAATCCCAACCGCGCTGATCTGAGAGTAAAATCTCGGACATTCACAGAACTGATTACACAGAAAATGGACTAAATTGCCTAACGGTTTAAACGTGTGGCATTAAGAAGTGGTAGATATATAGTTGATCTGTTCATTGTAATGCGTGTTTGTGTATTTTAGTAGATATTTTATGTACAGTTTGAGCACAACTAAATGAATCTCAATCAATCTTCTCGCCAATATATATATATATATATATATATATATATATATATATATATATATATATATATATATATATATATTTATATTCGTAATTTTGTATTGTTTTTGTTGACAAAATTGCCTAACATTTTAACTAAGTGCTATTAGAAGGCAAGGGATGCTCTCTACCAAGCAGATCATCTTAGCCATGTATAGTCTATAGAGTACTAGATGTACCCCTGTGCAAAAATGCACATATTTAGGGGAAAAGGGCACTTTTAACTTAAACTGAATTTGAACCTCTCAATCCCAAGGCGGACGTTCTAGCAATGTACTACACGACTCTCAATAAATCAATATAGAAATTAAATTTCTTATACATGAAAAAGGTGTTCTATTTGGAATTATAACTATGACGATGCCATGAACAGCGTATGGACCATGTCATTCTCTACGATGATGTTTATCCAGATCTCGACAACTGACCGAGCTGTAATTGGCGTTAATATTTAGGAATTATAAATATGACGCTGTGATTAAATTAGAATATATATTCGCCGTACACTTCGCCGTACTCGTCAAAATTTATAGAGGACAAATGACGGAGTGGTATTTAGTGTAACTATTAAGTAATTATAAATAAGACATAATGACGTCAGCGTTACTTCAGACAGACAGATAAATTAACTGGCTCAGTATATTAGATTTAATAAACCTCAATACATAACAAGCTGTACTTACGTATTATAAACACGAATTGCTTTATTTACAGTCTTGAACTAAAGGCATCAACAACGAATTAACGAGAAAATATCGCATGACATTTTAAAACAGAACCTGTACTTACGTATCATAAACACGAATTGCTTTATTTACAGTCTTGAACTAAAGGCATCAACAACGAATTAACGAGAAAATATCGCATGACATTTTAAAACAGAACCAAAACATACAACAGTCTCTTAAATCAAAACAAAAACACAGAAATATGGCCTCTTGTCAATCTAAATTAATTCGCTGCAGTGTCGTCATTTTACAATTGAACGTCCCTGGATGAGGAAACGGACGTTCAACTTTTAATATTATTAATATTATTAATATTATTATTATTATTATTATTATTATTATTATTATCATTATCATTATCATTATTACTCAAAAAGTTCACACGACTTAAAAGAATTTATAATTTTATTTCTATTCACTGAATTAGATATAATAGCATATCTTTTATTGGGTACGTTTTACGTAAAAAAGTGTGATGTCAATGTTAGGTCAAAATCAATCTTTGCGAAGGTAGCTCGAGCATGTCTAACCACTGTAAAAGAAGTTTTCTGCTTCTGAGCCTTAACGTTAAACACTATGCAATCGTTTTATGCAGGTAATTTTCAAAGAACTAATCAATGTGAGTTAATATAAAGATCTCATCTCTCCCTAAGAGAAAACCATTAGGGCCTAAGCAATGGCAGACAAACAGCCATAGTGTGATAATAAAGGGAAAGTAGGCTATTTTCCATTGCCTTCACCTGTATAAACGCGTGTCAGTTGATTCCCATAACATGTAAAGTTTCGTAGGATTTATTAGTAACGTTAGAATCCAATAGGATGAAATCATCGTGATACTCTGACAAACGTAAGTATTAATTAATGCATTGCAAAAACCTAACTCCCTCAAGTGTTATGTTATTGGCTGGTTCAAGGTACACATTCCTACTCACAGTCTGCTATTATGCTCCATAGAAAACACTCCACAGACAAACATATTAATCCTTTCACAAAAGGCCTTAACTACACTTTAATCATAAGTGCTCAGTGCTGTCATGGACAACCGTAACACTCTAATTGGGTCGTTATTGTGCTAATGTAGCCTGTAGCTTGGAAATAATGGTTTCGAGGCGAGTTTTCGTTGCCTAATCAATTGAA
This sequence comes from Enchytraeus crypticus, assembly GCA_905160935.1. Classification (NCBI taxonomy): domain Eukaryota; kingdom Metazoa; phylum Annelida; class Clitellata; order Enchytraeida; family Enchytraeidae; genus Enchytraeus; species Enchytraeus crypticus. The sequence continues at coordinate 430,089 of CAJHZI010000780.1, forward strand.
GGCAGAAGATATACGGCCACTCCAGTTAATTCACCAACAGATACAGAAAAATCTCTGATAGTTTATCGATATCAACTCGACAAATAAAAAAGCTAAGGTTAACGTCACTTTCCTCACTCGAAAGCGACGTCAGTGACGGGCGAGCTCAGGATTTGAACCCCGTTCATGCTGATCCGCGGTCGAGTATATTACCGACATCGCCACTGGCTCCAGCATATCTTACCAAGTCGAGAAGATGCAACCTCCCCACTGAAGCTACGAGTAGTATGGCACACAACAATACGCACTGTATTATAGAAAAACAATATGCACCATACACTGTGATATACCGAGCTATTGCATAATGCACTGTGACATATTTATTGCTAAGTTAGATCTAGTGGACGCAAGTTTGGTCAATGAAAGTATTTTCATTACAAAGAACAAGGGACAAACCCCTGGACCTTCCCCATTGTTACATTGTAAAATATTTTATTTAATTAGCATTGTAAAATATTTTATTTAATTAGCATTGTAAAATATTTTATTTAATTAGCATTGAATTTAATTTGTTTAATTATTTAACCTTCTCTATCTTAATTTAACACGAGCTCTTCGCTGATATGATATGTTTCAGTAAATAAAATTTATTTGATAACATTTAATATATTATTAATTTTAAGTTAAATTAATGGGTAAATCTTTCAGGGTAGGTAAGTGTTAAGAAATGTGCGAAGTATTTCACTTGTAACCAGAGAATTCACATTAAACAATCTAATTATAATCACACATTGGCGAGCAGCAGTATACGAACTTCAAGTTTAAATCTATACAACCCAATACGATACGATATCAAAGTGTACACAACCCGATACAATACGATATCAGAATGTACACAACCCGATACAATACGCTATCAAAGTGTACACAACCCGATACAATACGATATCAGAATGTACACAACCCGATACAATACGCTATCAAAGTGTATACAACCCGATACAATACGATATCAGAATGTACACAACCCGATACAATACGCTATCAAAGTGTATACAACCCGATACAATACGATATCAGAATGTACACAACCCGATACAATACGCTATCAAAGTGTATACAACCCGATACAATACGATATCAGAATGTACACAACCCGATACAATACGCTATCAAAGTGTACACAACCCGATACAATACGATATCAGAATGTACACAACCCGATACAATACGCTATCAAAGTGTACACAACCCGATACAATACGATATCAGAATGTACACAACCCGATACAATACGCTATCAAAGTGTATACAACCCGATACAATACGATATCAGAATGTACACAACCCGATACAATACGCTATCAAAGTGTATACAACCCGATACAATACGATATCAGAATGTACACAACCCGATACAATACGCTATCAAAGTGTATACAACCCGATACAATACGATATCAGAATGTACACAACCCGATACAATACGCTATCAAAGTGTATACAACCCGATACAATACGATATCAGAATGTACACAACCCGATACAATACGCTATCAAAGTGTACACAACCCGATACAATACGATATCAGAATGTACACAACCCGATACAATACGCTATCAAAGTGTACACAACCCGATACAATACGATATCAGAATGTACACAACCCGATACAATACGCTATCAAAGTGTACACAACCCGATACAATACGATATCAGAATGTACACAACCCGATACAATACGCTATCAAAGTGTATACAACCCGATACAATACGATATCAGAATGTACACAACCCGATACAATACGCTATCAAAGTGTATACAACCCGATACAATACGATATCAGAATGTACACAACCCGATACAATACGCTATCAAAGTGTATACAACCCGATACAATACGATATCAGAATGTACACAACCCGATACAATACGCTATCAAAGTGTATACAACCCGATACAATACGATATCAGAATGTACACAACCCGATACAATACGCTATCAAAGTGTATACAACCCGATACAATACGATATCAGAATGTACACAACCCGATACAATACGCTATCAAAGTGTATACAACCCGATACAATACGATATCAGAATGTACACAACCCGATACAATACGCTATCAAAGTGTATACAACCCGATACAATACGATATCAGAATGTACATAACCCAATACAATACGATATCAGAATGTATAAAACCCAATACAATACGATATCAGAATGTATAAAACCCAATACAATACGATATCAGAATGTACATAACCCGATACAATATGATATCAGAATGTATACAACCCGATACAATACGATATCAAAGTGTATACAACCCAATACAATACGATATCAGAATGTATACAACCCAATACAATACGATATCAATCATACGCAAGTGTCCTGCAAGCGGCAGGTCCAAGGTCCGTACTCATAAAGAGAGTCTGCGCTCACACTCCATATAGGGAGAGCACTCAATAGATCAAAAACTGATAAAGCTAATATTAACGTCAGTTTCCTTTCTCGAAAGCGATGTCATTGACGGACGAGCCCAGGAAATGAACCCCGCACATACTGATCCGTGGTCGAATTAACGAGATAATCTCTGCACAATAGGCTCTGCCTTTCTCATACCTCACGTAGTCCAGAGCTTAAGAGAAAATAAGCCTACTGAGGAGGGTTCCCGTTGCCTTCTTCAGATTTTGCATTATCGCCTCTTGCGACACGTGCAGTTAACGGTTGGTTCATCCCTCGGTATCCCAGACAAAATACGGGAAACAGCATAATATATGAAAACCATTTTACCAGGCTCAGTGAAATACGCAACAATATCTTAACTGTACAGAAATAAAAACACACTTAAATAGTCATAGATATGAAATTTGCAGGTGGCTGGAAGCAAAATTAAACAAAAAATTGTCAAATCAACAGAAAATCAAAGGTCGGGCTTTCCCAAAGCTTTCCCTATAGAGTATTGAAAATTGATCTGAAAGCAAAATCTCGTTCAATTTTTGCTTCCTATCTTAATTTTTCCATGAAAATTGATTTAAATCCACCGCTAACTGGATGTCACTCATTTATTCCCACCGAACAAATTACGTTAAAAGAGGGACTGAAGCTAACAGTTCATTTATAGTTAACTCTTATCTTCTGAAGCCGAGCGTCAAACGCCAACATTTCTCAGCAAATACGTAAATCTAATAACTTCAATTATTTCAACGATTCTTAGATAAATAGCTTTAAAAATCATGCGGAACTTAGTGAATCAACAGGTTTAAACAAGCAACGAGTGATTAAAGGATTTAAATCAATCAATCAGTCAGCGTCTCTCTCGGAACAGTCATGGTTGATCAATGGCTCCAGAAATCAATTGATTACTCAATTGATAAATCAATTGATTACTCAATCAAATGCTCAACATTCATTTCAAGAATCGCTACTACACTCTTAAACGTAATAGATGTGCGTAGATCCTGGATGAAATCCTGTCGTGATATCAAAGAGAGCTTAGAAGCCGCCACTAACAATGTACATCAACTACAATAATTCTGTGAAATTCAGAGCGGCTCAGTTAACGTATTGGAGAGAATGCTGCGATATGTCACTGCCATATTTACAGGTAGCTAAAATTAATTAATTTGAAACATTAACCAATCTCAATAAAAGCTAAAAAAGCTAAGGTTAACGTCAGTTTCCTCACTCGAAAGCGATGTCAGTGATGGGCGAGCCCAGGATTTGAACCCCGCACATACTACTAACTCTTAACTAATTTCTCTCGACATAACAAACTCTTTTTAGCTAATTATTTATTTACAGCATAATACAAATGCACAACCAATCGGTGACGAGTGGTAAAGTTGTCTCGAAGACCAACTCTTGTGTCGACACTGCTGTAGAAATCACAAAAGAAAATTTGATGATATTCAAACTATTAAACTCTAAGCTGCAGAAAATAGTATAATTCTAGAAAGATAGAATTATTCAGGCCTGCAATAGCGTTGTATGTTCCATTCTAAACTATTCGGAGAGATGAGACAATGAGGGCGTTATGGAGAAGTGTTGGTGGGATTTAAACAGCAGGCGAATTAACTGTATATTTATATATAATTACAGACAAGATCGGCCCGTGAAAACGTAATCAATCCAACAGTTCAAACACGTGGCAATAAGAAAGAAATCACTATGATGCTCATTGTAAGATTAACAGCTCATATATAACTCCTGTTATGTAAGAATAACAATATAATATCTAACTTCTTTTATGTAGGAATAACAAGTTTTATCTAACTCCTGTTATGTAAGATTAACAATACATATCTAACTCCTGTTATGTAATATTAATATATATCTAACTCCTGTTTTGTAAGATTAACAATATACATGTATATGGAACTCCTGCTATGCAAGAACAACAGTTTTTATTTACCTCCTGTTATGTAAGTATAACAGTTTCTAGCTAACTACACAGCTTAAAATAAATTGTTAATCAACGTAGCGTACTAAGAGACCACAAGCAATTGCTTTCAGTTTTAAAAAACATTTCAAACAAACAATTAAGTTATTTCGGCAATAGAGCTCCGTTTTCAGATTGCTGCAGTCTATTGGGAACGTCATTATAGTATTCTTTGGAGCCAGAACTGTCCTTTCTGCTTTCAACCGGTCTCGACCAGTTTGAAGCAGTTGCATACTGGGAGGAACCGGTTTGAGGCAGCAGGGGGTCCTGAATGCCAGACCATACTTGAGGGGCTTCCTGACCGAGATCATCGAAATATTCTGGATTGGAAACAGCAGCACCACCCCTGTTCTGTGGCATCGCTAGGTACTCAGTTCCATCTGAATCACACAGTACAATGAATCATTCAGTACAATGAATCATACAGTGCAATGTATCATACAGTACAATGTATCATACAGCACAATGTATCAAACAGTAAAATGAATCATTCAGTACAATGAATCATACAGTACAATGTATCATACAGTACAATGTATCATACAGTACAACGAATCACACAGTACTGTAAATCATACAGTACAATGAATCACACAGAAGATGAATCAAACAGTACTAACTAATAACACAGTACAATGAATCATACAGTACAATGTATCACACAGTACAATGAATCATACAGTACAATGAATCTTACAGTACAATGAATCATACAGTACAATGTATCACACAGTAGAATGAACCTTACAGTAGATTGATTATACAGTATGTACAATGAATCATATAAAACACCGAATCGCACAGTATAATGAATCAAACAGTACAATGTATCACATAGCAAAATGATCAACAATCAAACACTAAAACAAAAATTCAATCAATAACATCAATGTAAATAGGGACCAACAGGGTAACTAAACCAAAATAAAACATTTAAATAAAAGCAAATACAACTAGAAAATTACTAAATAATTATACGCTTAAACAAACAAATGACATAATGAACGAGATGCCACGGAACCTGGACTGTCCAACATCTGCAGATAGGTGGCGCTGGGATTGTAGGAATGTTTGGGCTGGAGATAGTCGAGCTGTTCCTCCGTAGTCCCGCCCTCTCTCCCCCCTCTTGTCACGTGACGCCTGGGCATAGCCTCCTCATTGAGGTACAGCTGACCGTTAGACTGGTTGAGCGAGGAAGGATTTCTGCCGGCACTTCTTGCGGGACCAGAGACCCTATCGTAGGCTCCTCCACTGGTCGAGTTGGAGGACTCGCCGGATAGCTGATGTTCCAGGCCGGCTCGGCAAGGATCCGGCGTGTAGCGGGAGCTCTTTTCCTGATCGCCCCGCGGTGCCCCGCCCGGGGCGGTGTTGTCGTGGACGTGCTGAGGCGAAGTGGTGTTAGCGCTGCCAGTGCTGCCAGCTCGTGTTGATTGTGAGGAGGGGAGACGTGGTAACACTGCAGGGCGGGTGTGGGGGGAGGTGGCGCGGGGGTTGGAATCAAATAGAGAGGATTTCTCACTGGTACCACTGTTCTCTCTCTGCAATCAATCAATCAATCAGTCAGTCAATTAATCGATCAATCAATCAAACAGTCAATTAATCGATCAATCAATCAAGCAACCAGTCAATCAATCAATAAGCCAATCAACTAATCAATCAACTAAGCCAACAATCAATCAATCAACCAAACACTCAATCAACTAATCAATCAATCCATTAATTAAATAATCAATCAATCAACCAGTCAATCACCTAAGCAATCAAGCAATCAATCCAATAATCAATTAAGCAATCAATCGATCAACCAAGCAATCAATCAATCAGTCTATCAATCTACCAATCAAAGAATATGACTGCACGAGTCAGAGAAAGGATGCGAGCTAGAGTGATTGGTCCAGTGCCAAGGAAATGTCAGAAATTAATAGTAGCAGTAGTACCTTAAGTCATTAGCTCCAGTAGGAAAGAGAGTAATAGAGAGAGAAAGAGAGAGAGAGAGAGAGAGAGAGAGTGAGAGAGAGAGAAATAATGAAATAGTATGACTTAGAGAGAGAGAGAGAAAAATAATGAAATAATATGACTTAGAGAGAGAGAGAGAGAGAGAGAGAGAGAGAAAGAGAGAAATATTGAAATAATATGACTTAGAGAGAGAGAGAGAGAGCGAGGAAGATAGAGAAATAAGAAAATAATAAGACTTAGAGAGAGAGAGAGATGAAGGTAGTGAAATATTGAAATAACAAGACTTATAGAGAAAAGAGAAGAGATCGAGAGAGAAAGAGCGAGCGAGAGAGATCATCACAAGATAGTAAAGGCAGTTTTAAGAAGCCTATATTTCCCAGGGACTACCGACCAGGCCCCAGGGCTCCTCGCCGAACTCGGTGCTGTCCTCGTCGATGACGTCGGTGGAGAGATGACGGTAGCTGCGGGGCTGTAGGTAGTCATCGGCCGACACGAGCATCTCGTCCCCCTCACTGACCGGCATGCTCAGGCTTCGCAACAGCTCCTTGTTGTCCCCCTGGTTACTCGGTAGTCTCATCAGGTCGTCGCCCTGTCGTTCATCACAACATACAATACAAGTGAACACGCAGTGATATCAATCAATCAATCGTCCATGACAACACACAATACAAGTAAACACGCATTATAGTGAACTGATCAACATAGTTGATCAGTTCAATATAATGTGTGTTCACTATAATGCGTAAGATCTATCACTTTTTAATACCACATGCTTAAACCGTTAGGCAATTTAGACCATTTTCCGTATAACCAGTACAGTAAATGTCCAAGATTTTAATCTCAGATCAGCGCGGCTGGGATGCACGGGTTCAAATCTGGAGTCCGCCACGTTAATGTCGCAATCGACGTTAAACTGGATTATAAATTTCAGCAGATTCTACCCCTAATCTAAAATATGAAACAACAAAATTCCTAAATAAGTATTTACAGCAATTGTTTTTTAAATGATCATTTTGATTCTAATGGCAGAACAGGTAACTAGACTATAACAGGTAACTTTGAGACTACTTTACAAGTTTCTTGTACTTTGTTTAGATTTTAAAATAATTATCTGCCAAACGAGTAGAATGGATTGGCACTATTATCAATTACACACCGACTCAACCGTAACTGAATTCTTTAAATCTTGCAACTGTAATGAAATAAATGTAAATATAATGAAGTTTGATAGTTAAATTCGTATTGCTCGTTTGTTTATCTGTCTGCGTGAACGTTCTATTGATTGCACAATCTGTGTTGAGAGGAACGAATAAACTATAATATATAATATATAATATAATAAATATAATAATATAATATATAATATAATAAATACCGTTGACTACATATATTGTTCACTATATTGGATGGAGCCAGTGGCGATGTCGGTAGGATATTCGACTGCGGATCAGTTTGAGCGGGGTTCAAATCTTGGGCTCGCCCGTCACTGACATCGCTTTCGAGTAAGGAAGATAACGTTAAAATTAGCTTTAGCATTTTCTAAATATTATGCTATAATTTGTCAGTGTTTAGTTAAGAACTGGACTCCAGTTGAACATGAATCACACATAATATAATGTGTGTAGAGATGTATATCATATATGTGTGTATATATCACACATATATGATATATATATAGCATGTGTAGAGGATGAGCTCACTGGTATGACGAGGTAGCGCCCGGGGTCTCTTGCCATCTTCTTCATCTCCTCGACGAGATCTTTGAACGAGGGCCTCGAGTCTGCATCCAGCAGCCAGCCTGTCATACACCAGTCATACACCAGCCAGTCATACACCAGCCAGTCATACACCAGCCAGTCATACACCAGCCAGTCATACACCAGCCAGTCATACACCAGTCATACACCAGCCATACACCAGTCATGCACCAGCCATACACAGTCACACACCAGCCATACACCAGTCATACACCAGCCATACACCAGTCATACACCAGTCATACACCAGCCATACAGCAGCCATACACCAGTCATACACCAGCCATACATCAGTCATACACCAGTCATACACCAGCCATACAGCAGTCATACACCAGCCATACACCAGTCATACACCAGCCATATACCAGTCGTACACCAACCATACACCAGGCAGTCATACACCAGCCAGTCATATACCAGCCAGTCATACACCAGTCATACACCAGTACAACACACCAGCAATCTTAAGACTTACCTTTTCCCACCGTTGACATAATCAATCTACCCTGACCATTTTTGATCACCGGACTGACTTTCGTTTAGGATCTTACATCTCCTCAGCACATTTCTTTTGCAGATTAGTGTGGGTGAATTGACCTGTTGTGATGTGGCTGTGGGGTCGTCCCTGACCTCATCCTTGGATGAGGAAACAGACGTTAAACCTTTAATATTATTATTATTATTGCCTAACTTATTGTCAAACGTTAAATGAATGACTTTACAGAAGACATCTGAGGCAGACCATGGACTTCTAGATAATTGATATATATTGTATCATGATAATTAATATATAGTTATAATATAATATACGGTATATAATATGATAACAATAAAAGTATATAATAAAAGATAACTAAGATATAATGTATCATGATGCTATACATAAAGGTGTCCATGGGTAGGCATACATTTGATCATGAGCATATAGACGTCTATGGTACAGATCTCAGGCTGTGCTAATCTCTCTCCTTTCTCCAACAGCTCTGGTATGGACATAACCTCGACCTTCTCGTGAGGCCTACCTCCATACGTGAATATCTCCCATACCGTAACACCTACCAGATCAATCAATCAATCAATCAACCAACCAGTAACCTCCACCTTCTCGTGAGGTCTGCCTCCGTACGTGAATATCTCCCATACTGTCACACCTGCTAGATCAATCAATCAATCAATCAATCAATCAATCAGTCAATCAATCAATTAATCGATCAATAGACTCGACCTTCTCATGAGGCCTGCCTCCGTACGTAAATATCTCCCACACCGTCACGCCTGCCAGATCAATCAATCAATCAACCAATCAAACAATCCATCTATCAGCCATTCAGTCAACCAACTGTTAAATCAGTCAATCAATCAGTAGGCAATCAATTAATCGGACAATCAATTATTAAATTAGTCAATCAATCAATCAGATAGGCAAACAATCAAGCAGACAATCGATTAGTCAGTCAGACAATCAGTAAATCTATCAGTCATTCAAAATCCATCCATTTAGTCAACACATCGCAATAAAACAGACTACACAATATGGTGTCAATAAAAATTGATAAGATCAGTGTAACTCTGAGGCACAGAGCATCCTAGGATACTACTTCTTGCCGTCAAATCAATATTTTTTACTAATGTTAAGTTTTAAACCAAAAATAGATTGAACCTTAGCTGATAGTGCTTATGAACATAGAACACAAATTAAAACCCTAATAAGCCATGAGAGATATTGGTTTATGATAACTAAAACTAGGTAGTGATATTTTGAAACAGTTTTATGCCCTAGACCAGCAGATCGCCCATGCTCTTGAAGGACAGTGAGACAGTGAGAGAGAGAGAGAGAGAAAGAGAGAGAGAGAGATTAACATAAAGTTAGCGGAACGAACCATAGCTCCAGACGTCGCTCTTATGAGTAAACACGCGATGTAGTATGGACTCAAGGGCTAGCCACTTGATGGGCATCTGTTTAAATGTCATCAAATATAAGACACTACAACAATGAATCGTAGTCATACTACATAAATTACTAACTGTAAATCAAACAATTCCACATATTAGAGTCAGTCAACTAAAGAAGTGCTTTAGTTATATGCTGCTTATTGTACAAGTATACTGATTTATCTATTAGCAGTCTTTATGACAAAATAAAATTTCAATATTAATAATTTAATATTTATTCATTTAGTTTCCACTACACTTTCCAAAATAACACAACAATGGACAATAAACTAAGACAGTGAACAAAGGTTTTTGGCTTTCTGAGGAGCCCTTAGGCCATCGAGCAGGACACCAACAACATTTATAATAAAATAATAAATTATGACTAAGAATTAATTGAGCAGTTCCAACCTTTCCAGAAGTCACCAGAATCCGGTTCTCATTGTAGTCGATCAACTTGGATAGACCAAAGTCTGTGATCTTCACAAAATCTGTTCTCTGAACTGTATAGAGAAACACAAAAACCATAACAGTATAACCATAAAACCATAGCCACATAACCATAAAACAATAGCCACATAACCATAAAACCATAGCCACATAACCATAAAACCATAGCCACATAACCATAAAACCATAGCCACATAACCATAAAACAATAGCCACATAACCATAAAACCATAGCCACATAACCATAAAACCATAGCCACGTAACCATAAAACCATAGCCACATAACCCTAAAACCATAGCCACATAACCGCAAAACCATAGCCACGTATCCCTAAAACCATAGCCATATAACCATAAAACCATAACCTCGTTATAACCTGTTACATAACCTCACAGTCAAGTAGCTCTACTGTGGTTACCACTGTTTCATTTATGTGTTTACTTTATCATCACATACACATCATATACACATAACTCTAAAACCATAATCTCGTCATAACCTGTTACATTACCTAGTAGTCAAGAAGCTTTACTGTGGTTACCACCGTTTCATTTATGTGTTCATTTTTATTCCGTCTTATTTGTAATCTATATTAAGATGATTTATCAACAATAAATCTTAACCACTGGAAGCTAAAGAAAAACTTGGACATTAAGGAGGGAGGATATCAGAAAACCGGAGGCATTGCAAATCCGATTACGAAGAACAATGGAAAAGTTTAGTTGGGCTCACAAACTGACAAATAAAGAAGTTCATGAGAGGAGTGTTGGTGCAGAAAGATAGCTAGATAAATGTGATAACAAGAGAGAGAGAGAGAGAAAGAGAGAGAGAGAGAGAGAGAGAGAGAGAGAGAGAATGATAGAGAGAAAGAGAGAAATAAGCACAGTACACAACTGCTTTCTACTTTATAGCTTTTAGATAACAACAAAATCTTTAAACTCTTGCCTAGAACATTTCTAGCAGCCAAATCTCTGTGCACAATCTTTCTCTCTTCTAGATACCGCATGCCCTGCACATACACATACATATCATATGTACATCATATACATATCACATACACATCATTTACACATCCGATACATGTCACATACATATCAAATACACATACACATCATACACATCTCACATCATATACACATCAAACACATCACATACATGTACACATCACATACACTTACACACCACACACACAAACATCATATAAACATACACAAACACACATACATCAAATACATAAACACATATCACATACACATCACATAGACATAACATATAACGGACTCCTATCACTATCTCATTCCCTATACACACGTAGCATGTACATACACTGCGATATGATACACATGCACATAAGTTAGAGGTATATCACACCTCCAAGTATCATCTAAGCACTGGATAGTTTCCATTGAGCAGCCACACTCTTAGAAAAGACAATATTCTAGAGCTCTCATAGTTGCAGTGAAGCAGACTATTACCTCAGCTATCTGGACGTGTTATTATTTATCACTATTAACGTTGCAGTGAAGCAGACTATTAGCGCTGCAGTGAAGCAGACTATTACCTCAACTATCTGGACGTGTTATTAGACATCACTATTAACGTTGCAGTGAAACAGACTATTAACGTTGCAGTGAAGCAGACTATTAACGTTGCAGTGAAGCAGACTATTAACGTTGCAGTGAAGCAGACTATTAACGTTGCAGTGAAACAGACTATTAACGTTGCAGTGAAGCAGACTATTAACGTTGTAGTGAAGCGGACTATTACCTCAGCTATCTGGACGTGCATTTAGATATCATTATTAACGTTGTAGTGAAGCAGATTATTACCTCAGCTATCTGGACGCACCAGTTGAGCATGTCCTTTGAGCCGATGTTATTCTTGTTCTCTCTGATGTAGTGGAGGAGGTTGCCTAGAGGCAGCATGGGGGTGATGAGCATCATCTTCTTGCCCATGCAGAAGGCGAGGATACGCAGACAATGCTCGTGATGCACCGAGGCCATGATGTGTGCCTCGTCCAACAGCTCCTGAGAGCTAGTGGGGCTCGAGCTGTCTGTCAGCTCCTTGATAGCCACCGGGATCTTTATCTTCTCGTTCTCAGGAAACCAGAATCCCTGCATCACAATACATTCATCATCATCATCATCATCATCATCAATATCATCATCATCATTAAAATACTTTAAAATACAATACGTTATAATGCAATACATTATAATATAATACTTATCATCATCATCATCTTCATGTAAATCCCTCCATACATCACAAGACATTAAAATACGTTAAAATACAATACATTATAATGCAATAATCATCATCATCATTATCTTCCCTTGAATACCTGAATACAATACATTATAATACAATACTCCTCAGCATCATCATCGTGTGAATCCCTGAATATATTACAATACACCATAATACAATACTCATCATCCTCATCTTCCTTTCAATCGCAGTATACCCATGGTCGGATAAATATAATGCAGTCCTCTTTATATTACAATACAATATTCTGTTATTATGCCTACATTATAACAGTAGCAAATTGTTACAAGATGTACGCTTTGCAGATGACCAAGGCATGGTAGCAGGCACAGAGATTGGATTGCAGAAGATAATGGATAGGCTGAATGATACGGCCCTAAGATATGGCATGAAGATTAATATAAAAAAGACCAAGGTTATGAGAGTGTCCAATAATAAAGGTGAAGTTAATATCACAATAAATGGTACGAAATTAGAACAGGTAAGGAGTTTCAAATATTTGGGTCATACTATAACCGATGACGGGAAATGTGAGACCGAAAAATACAGTACGATTGCACAAGCAAAAGCGGCCTTTGGTGATAGCAAAGAACGTTTAGCAACCTAAAAGTTTATTAGCAAAAAGTATATACTTAGTAAAAGTATATATTTAGTATATATTTTTCTTCTTATTTTATTTCTTTCTTTCTGAACGCCTACAATTCGTTACCTTGCGCACGATAAGAAAGAACTTTTAACAACCGAAAAGTACATTAGTAAAAAGTATATACTTAGTAAGGAACGCCTCGTGGCGCAGTGGGTTGAGAGTCTGCCTCTTAAACGAGAGGTCGCGGGTTCGAGACTGCGTAGAGACGTGGGTTTTTCTCTTCTGAGGGGCGAATAAAGACCTAGTCGTGAACACGTGGTGGTGTCAGGCCGATGGATAGCCGACCCTAATGTTCCATTTTCTATCTAGACCCCTCCGTGTCGACCCCGAATAGGGATAAGGCACGCTAAAAGAAAGTTTTTTATATATACTTAGTAAATGTATATATTTTTCTTGTTATTTTATTTGTTTGTTTATGAACGCCCATAGATCGTTACCTTGCGCACGACGCCGAAGGCTCCCTCGCCCAGCACAGCTCCCTGCCTCAGCTCTGACTCTTTGATCAGCCGCAGCACAGCGCGGTCTGGATTAGCTGCGGTCATGTTTAGAGGCTGCATCAGCTGTAAACAGTAAACAACAGCTGTAAACAGTAAACAACATTAGATGTAAACAGTAAACAGTAACATCAGCTGTAAACAGTAACCAACAGCAGTAAACAGTAAACAACAGTCGTAAACAGTAAATAATAACATCAGCTGTAAACAGTAAATACTAGCATCAGGTGTAAACAGTAAATAACATCAGCTGAAAACAGTAAACAACAGCATCAGCTGTAAACAGTAAACATCAGCTGCAAAAAAGTATACAACAACATCAGCTGTAAACAGTAAACAACAGCATCAGCTGTAAACAGTAAACAATAATATCATCCGTAACTTACATGCAGTAAACAACATCAGCTGTAATTAGAAAACAATAACACGAATAGCAAACAGCTAACAAAAATACTAATTGTATTAGTTAAGCTACTTATTAATTAATTAGCGGATTGATTGATTGATTTATTGATTGATTGATTGGTTGATGACCCACCACTAGATTCTCGTCGACGCCGTTAATGAGCGCCGCTATTCTAGTCGTCTCTTCCTCTGCCTTGGCCCTGCGAGAGAGATTACAGCAGATTATCATGACGATGGCGCCCAGTAGCACTATGCCTCCCACCACACTGCAGACTATGATTATCACCTTGTGCCTGCAAACAGACAGATCCGGTTAATACCAGTTCTATAAACCAGTTTAATGCCGTTACAAGCCAGTCGATATTAGTTGTAAACCAGTCGATACCAGTTATAAACCAGTCGATATCAGCTATAGACCAGTCGGTAATAGTTATAAACCAGTCCATGCTAGTTATAAACCAGTCGATACTAGTTATAAACCAGCCGATACTCAGTTATAAACCAGCCGATATCAGTTATAAACCAGTCGATAGTAGTTATAAACCAGTCGATACCAGTTACAAACCAAACTATACCAGTTACAAACTGATCATTCAATTAATTATGCAACAAAGTCTAATAATATTTGGTCAGGATAAACATCAGCATCATAAAGATTTTTTATCACTAAACAGACAGATACTAGCAAACACAGCGACAATGATGCCATGGTAACTCAGAGGCGTCTTCACTCTTCAGCTAAGATTACTCAAGTCTACTTATTCAACCATTAGCCCAGGGCCCTATACAGCCCATGGCAATAAAAAATTAATAGTTATAATAATATTAATAATAATACAAATAAACAACTTGCTCTGATGTAAAGAGTGAGACAGAGAAGTAGAGAGATGAAGAGATATAAAGAGAAAGTCTACCTGCGATTTGGATCATTCTGCATGCACACAGTGATGTCAGCATCTTCTACTGGTTTGATGTAGGGCGCAAAGTCTGGGCATTTCTCTGTGCAGTTAAACTGATAACAACAACAAATAATCAATCTATCTAGCTAACAATCAATCAATCTATCTATCAATAAATCAATCAATCTATATATCTGCAAAAGATATCTAAAATACGGCTAAGACCTGCAGCTAAACTGATAACAACAACAACTAATAAATCAACCAATCTATCAATCAATCTATCAATCAATCTATCTATCTATCAATCATTCAATCAATCTATCTATCTATCTGCTAAGACATGCAGTTAAACTGATAACAATCTACTCATTCAATCAATGAATCTATCAATCAATCAATATTATCTGTCCTCTATCTGCAAAAGATGTCTAAAATCAGGCTAAGACATTGATTTTAAGAGACGGCTGATAGCATAGCCTAGTGGTCAAGTCTCCCAACAACCTCAGCTCTAGTACAATACAACTACTAAACACTGAACCGAGTACAACAAACAGCAGCAGCACTGAGGAAGCCAAACCAACCCTTTTATCTTCCTCGCCCATGCTCAGATCTGCGTACAACGTGTACTGTTTGCAGGACTTGCATTCTGAAGCCGTTGGACCGGAGCAGCCCCCGTAACACCTGTTGTCACAGGGCATGCAGAGCGAAGTGTCGTTGCCCTGGGACTTGTGGTAGCGGTCATCAGAGCACTGACTGACGCACTTAAAGGAAGCCCTACAGTCGTCAGAGTGACAGATGTCGAGCTCTTTGAAGTTGACGCAGGTGAGGCAGTGGGAGAAGCCTGCCTGGTTACACGTCTTACACTCGGCGTAGCACTTCCTGCATGCCTGCACGAAATAGAGGCGTGATTTAACGTCAGTTATATCATCTAATAGTGATGTCAGAGGCGTGATTTAACGTCGGTTATATCATGTAATAGTGATGTCAGAGTCGTGATTTAACGTCAGTTATATCATCCAATAGTGATGTCGGAGCGCGTGATTTAACGTCGGTTATATCATCCAATAGTGATGTCTGAGGCTTGTTTTAACGTAAGTTAAATCATCTAATAGTGATGTCAGAGACGTGATTTAACGTCAGTTATATCATTTAATAGTGATGTAAGAGCCGTTTCTCTCGGCGAGTCACTCTCTGCTGGTCCGCAGAGATAGAGTTTTGGAAAATATACGATGCAAAGTAGAGTAAAAATCTGGTAAAGCTAATGTTAACGTCAGTTTCCTCACTCGCAAGCGATGTCAGTGACGGGCGAGCCCAGGATTTGAAGTCCATTGTTTAGCGTTCAGAGAAATAACTCACACTTTCTTAAATATTCTCAAATTCTAAGCAAGGTACCCACAACAGACAATTAGAAGAATTGTATTACAATGTAGTAACAAATGCAGCAATATATACCATTTCTTATTAATGCCAATGCCATACTCTATCTTGACTATTTTTTGATCACCGGACCGGCTTTCATTTAGGACCTAACTTCTTTTCAGCATACTTCGCTTGCATATTGGTCTGTGAATTTATCTGCAGTGATGTGTGCTGTGGGGACGTCCCTGACATCATCCCTGAATGAAGAAACGGACGTTAAACCTGTATTAATATGCTGAATCGCCGCCCGGCTACTCAAGGTCATCTAGTGGCTTAAAAGAATTTCTGAAGCAAACTTGATAAAACCTTTGCAGTCATAGAAAGCCTTTTCCAAAGAAAAGAGGTCTCTCGCTGATCACCGGTTTGCTCTTCAATAGTCTGCCTATGCCATAAATGAAGTCAACTCCATCGGGATTCATTGGCCTACGGTTTCAATGGCCTCCATGTTTCAATTATTATTTTTATTTATTATTATTATTATTTACTATTATTATTATTATTATTATTATTATTATTATTATTAAGCCATTGCAGCATTCAGCGCAATCTACCTAATAAATCCCACAAAAGTCATTTTAATCCTTCATACCATAGAATCCTTCAGAGGTCCCTCCTCGGTTATCTTCTCCGAGTAGTATCCATCCGGACATCTTTCCGCTGCTGGGAGACAATAGGACTCGTCCTCCTTCCCGCCGTCATCCATGACGATCACGTGACAGCTGTTGCACCCCCCCACACCCACATAGTTCCTGGGTCCCGTGCAGCCGTCCTTGCAGTGGACGTGGCAGGCCTGACAGATATGGTTCTCGTCCGGGTACTTGGTGGTGGGACACTCGGTGATGCAGTACGGACCGTCCTTGACATTCACGCATGAGTCACAGGTGTTCGACAACTGCGGGCGTAGAAAAGATTAGAAACAATTCTGTTATTTAATTAAATAATAATAATAATAATAACAATAATAATAAAGGTTTAACGTCCATTTCCTCATACAAGGATGATGTCAGGGACGTTGATAGTTTATGACATAAATAGATTTTGTTGTTAAATTAAATTATGTTATTTAGTTAACAAAATTATGAAATAATTTATTTCCGTTCATAATCAATCTGGTACTCCATCGCAAACATTCAGTACATAGAAGAATCTGATTTTCAAATAGATTGTGATAATCATTCAATCATTCATTTAATCAATTAATCAGCATATCGCTGAGGTTCATTCTTTAAATTATACATATTTACATTAAAAATGATTAGAAATTTATAAAATTTAAACGAATGAAAAAGTCTCAAATAGGGGTTTGGCTGGTGGTGTGATGTAGGACAGAGAGGATTAGAGACAGTCTATTTGTATCGCGGCCATGGTTAAACTGGGATTCAAGAGAGGATGATGATGAAATATATTTATAATCAACAGCAGTTCAATCAAGCAGCACATAGCACGATGATGATGATGATGAAAAATAATTATAATCATCAGCTGTTCAAACCATCAGCATACAACAACAATAACAACAACAACAATTAGAGTTGCTAACTAACACGATGATGATGACGAAAAATACTTATAATCATCCGTGGTTCAATCAATCAACAACATGTTTAAACACATTAACGAGTGCAACAGAGGTACCGAGTTATTGCATGAGCTGAGGCACTCAGAATGGCATGATTGACACTCTGTGGGGCCGCTCTGATAGATCCTGGGTTCAGACTGACATGACCTGACACATCTCCTGCCAAACATGAAGTTACGACACGACAGACACTCGCTGTCCCGTGGTCCCCAGCATCCCATATCAGAACACTCCTCAGAACAAGTTGCGTTCTGCTTAACTGTCAGAAAAACCATCAGAATAATGGTATTAAGTTGAAATTACTAAATAAAATAAAGGTATTAAGTTGAAAGTACTAAGTAATACAAAGGTATTAAGTTGAAAGTACTAAGTAATATAAAGGTATTAAATTGAAAGTATTAAGTAAAATAAAGGTATTAAGTTCATACTATTAAGTAAAGTAAGTGAATTAGGTTGATAGTTTAAGTAAATTAAAGGCATTTGAGTAAAATAAAAGTAGTAAGTTGATACTATTAAGTAAAAAAAAGTATTACGTTATAGCATTAGTAAAATAAAGGTATTAAACTTATACAATTACGCTTAATTAAGTAAACTATTAAATTGAAAATGGAGAATACATAATCTACATTACAACGACAATTATTACTGACTTTTTTACTTTTCCACTGAAGGTCTAGACTGTAGACAACAACAGAAATGACTAAAACCAGAATATGTAATTCTGATAGAAATTCTGATTGTTATTCTACCATATCTGATTGTTATATAATATGTACCTTTTATTCGCCACTTGGGCAACCAAAACACACAAAATAGAAACAGAAATAAACGCAAATGTGCTATGCTATCATATTTATCAGTTGGATGTTGTGATAGAGCAAGCTTCATAAGCAGCAAGCTATCAGCTCAAATACCTAGAAGGTCCGCCTCTGACAATTATCCTTGTGATAAGGAAACAGCCGTTAAAACTTAGCTTTACTTAGCTTAGGAGACTTATAAGTAAATTAAAATTTACAAAAAGTGTCACTAACTGCACTTTTCCAACGGAGCATTAGCCCCTCTACTGACCGCCTGGAACCTGGAATCAGCCAGGATCTGACTGAAATCAGTGTTGCCGGCATAGCAGAGGTCCGGGTTCTTCATGATATGGACTCCCCCATTGCTAATGTGCTTCAGACTCACCAGGTCCAGGGTTCTAAGCTTTGTGTCATATAGATAAAGAGCATTTTGCCTGTACCTATACAGCGAAAGCAGTCGATCAGTCAATTAAACTCTGTTGTACATTGAAATATGTTAGTGCATGTTATGTTGTAAATATGTTAAGTGGCTCAATCAATTAAAATTTGTTGTAGACTGAAATATGTCAGTACATGTTATGTTGTAAATACGTTAAGTGGCTCAATCAATTTAACTCTGTTGTAGATTGAAATATATTAGTACATTTTATGTTGTAAATATCTATTAATTATCTTATACTATGCTAGTAGTGTAGGTTAAGTTTTTAAACTTTAATTTCGAGTGTTTCTCAAACAAGCAATTGTGCTTTCTGACCCAGTGTTTGTTGTTTGCTGCAGGGTTTGCTCCATGGCAAAAAGGGTTTTTGCCAGAACACTAGCAAAAACCGGTAAAAACCATGTCAAAAACTGGCAAAAACCGGCAAAAACTGGCAAAAACCGTCTAAAACACCAAGACTGGAATAGAAATATTTTATGCTTGTAAAAGTATTATATCGTTTACAACATAAACTTTATAAGTTAAATTTTATGTTAGAAATGTTAGCAAACAATTTAATATCAATTTGCCACTCACATTAAATTTTAAAAAACTAATTGTTTAGAACTTGCTCGATGTGGTTGCAAACTCTCTGTATTCAAAAGTGAAAACCATTCATGACAAGTATCGGCTAAACTCGCTTTGTCGCTTTGTAATCTACCTAGAGCTGCAACAACTAGTCGAAACCTTGATATCAAGTCCTTCGTTTGTCAGTAACGGTTGAAATCATTGACTAGGTGACAAATTCCTGGTTTAATTTCTTGTTCTTGCTCTTCTGCAATACTGATATAAGCTTGTCGCTTGCGAAGAAATGTATCAATACATGTCAGCTGACTATTCCGTCTAGTGTCCCAGGTAGCTGAGGCTTCACTGAAAGTGGATACTCTTTCAGCCATGCACCAGTGCATGATGGTTCCTGAAATATTTTTGCACTTTAATGATCTGCTTCACTATAGTAGCCGGTGTGAGTGCCTGTTCAAACAAATTCAGTGTATGTGCCGCACAGCCATACACAATTAATACCTGATCTACCTCCTTTAAAAGTCATCTCATTTTAACCATATTCTTAGCATAATCTGTGACCACATTTTTTTACATTGCATCCAATTTTAACCATAAATTTAGCTATTTAAATATTTTTAATGTCACCACTGCCCACTGTTTGCTACATTTTGTAATCTAGTTTTTAAAGTTTTAACTTTATGCCTCAGGGATTTGCTTTTGTTATAGGGTGTTACACTACTAGTTTTTCAACATTTGCTGGCAGAAACTTGATAACTCTGTGTGAGACCAATTAATGAGACTGCAAATAATGTAGCTGCTACAAGTTTTTATGTTTTAGACAAGAAAGACTTTTGTCAGGAAGGTTTTTGCCACTTAGACGGTTTTTGCCAGTTTTTGCCACCGTCCCGGCAAAAACCAGTTTTTGCCGGGACGGTTTTTTCCACTTGGTGGCAAAAACTTGCCAACCTTAGTTTGTTGTGTTAAAAACTTTTCATTCATATATTTAGAAAAACTTTGGTTTTAACTTCTAAATGTTGCCTCAGAAACGTCTCCAGTGACGAAAGAGTTTGGAGACAGATGCAAATGCTACGAGAAGTAAAAGGCTCTTTCCAAAACTAGCAACTCTAGCAGAAAGACATTTAGCAACACTAGCAGAAAGACCTTTAAATACATTTGGTCCCATCTCATCACATCACATCTCATCTCATCACATCTCATCTCATCACATCTCATCTCATCACATCTCATCTCATCACATCTCTACATCATCTCATCACATCTCATCACATCTCTACATCATCTCATCTCCTCTCATCACATCTCATCACATCTCATCACATCGTATCGTATCTAAGCCACTCACAGACTGCGCCCATGGATGGTCTGAAGGTTCCTCAGGAAGGTCAGGTTGGTGAGGTCGGTGTGGTTGGCCTCTATCATAACATAGTCCGTGACCTGGGTCACTGACTCCAGTGCGTAGAGGTCATCGACTCTCAGGGGTTCAGTGCCCTCGAAAAGATCGCTAGATACAAACAGAACCCAAGCTCAGTCAAACAGCAATAGCAGAAATCACACAGTGTATTAACAAGTCGATATAATCTAATGAAAAAACAGTCATGAATGTATTAAAATAGCGAAATATGACCGCATTTGTCGATTAAAAAGTACAAGAAACTTAAGAAATAGATAAAAAACAGTTTAGATGCGTGTACTAAAACATTTTAGTAGGCGTGCAAGCAAAATACATCGAAAACAATACACAAATACATTTATAACAAATTACAAATACATTCACACGTTTTAGCGATTAATTGTATACATATATATACAGTATATATATAATTATATATATATATATATATAAATATATATATATATAAATATAATTATATATATATATATATATATATATATAAATATAAATATAATTATATATATGTATATATATATATATATATGTGTATATATATATACATGTATATATATATATCAAATATATACTTATATATATATATATATATATATATATATATATAT
The DNA here is from genome assembly GCA_905160935.1 of Enchytraeus crypticus. NCBI lineage: Eukaryota > Metazoa > Annelida > Clitellata > Enchytraeida > Enchytraeidae > Enchytraeus > Enchytraeus crypticus. The sequence goes on from CAJHZI010000780.1 coordinate 452,154, forward strand.
ATATATATATATATATATATATATATATATATATCAGTATTCTACTGTAAGTGACTGAGACCTGGTGAAGGTAGATTGTAGGATGCTGATCGAGCCCTTGATGATGGTGCAGCCCGTCAGGTTCCTGATGTTGTTCGACGTGATGGGGGCAGTCGTCTCACATTCTACAACAAACGTCTTCCATGTTAAACTAAAAGCTAACGCTTAAGCTAATTTTAACGTAAGATTCCTCACTCGAAAGCGATGTCAGTCATGGGCGAGCCCAAGATTTGAACCCGGCACATACAGATCCACGGTCAAGTATCTTACCGACTTCGCCACCGGCTCCAGCCAATGGCGAAGTCGGTTTCAGTTTCACGACTAGCGCGACAAATGTCGATCAATATTAGAAATAGTGAAAACATTTCAACAGAATAATCTGACAAGTAAAGGCTGTCTTACATCGATGTTACTAGTACGCATCAAGACGTAGCGTAACGGGCGTTAAATGAGGTCGCTGTATAACAGCTCATCAGTATTCTCAGTTACTGGACACCACGTGATCACAGGCACGCTAACATAAAACACAGGCTCTAGACAATATCCATGACGACATAGAGCACTGTGAGATACTAACGTTTAGGACAGGCACGCTAGCATATAACACAGGCTCTAGACAATATCCATGACGACATTTAGCACTGTGAGTTACTAACGTTTAGGACAGGCACCCTCGCACTTGATGCAGATTTTGCTCGTTTCGTTGGCCTGCATCTTATCCTCCCCACACTCCCTTACACAGTGCTGTCCATCTGCCAGCAGATAGTCTATCAAACAATAGATACATAGCAGATAGGCTATCAAACAATAGACACACAACAGATAGTCTATCAACAATAGACACACAGCAGATAGTCTATCAAACAATAGACGCACAACAGATAGTCTATCAAACAACAGACACACAACAGATAGTCTATCAAACATTAGACACACAGCAGATAGTCTATCAAACAATAGACACATATCAGATAGTCTCTCAAACAATAGACACATAGCAGATAGTCTATCAGACAATAGACACACAGCAGATAGTCTATCAAACAATAGATAGTCTATCAAACAATAGACACAGCAGATAGTCTATCAAACAATAGACACACTAGTCTGTCAAACAATAGACACACAGCTACAGCAGACAGTCTGTCACACAATTGAAAAACAGACTGAATGATTGACAGATCGATTGATTGATTGATCGATGGATTGATAAATCAGACCTGGGCACTTATCAACGCAGAGTGAGCCGTAGACGTATTTGAAGTTTGGATTGGGGACGAGTTTGAAGTCCTTGTTGCTGTAGATCATCGGTGGGGGACAGGACTCCACGCAGCTACCATTGTTGTTAAAATTACGACAGGTCTGCGACAACAACAACAAGTAGCTGCCGTCAACCATGATGTAGTACAACATCTAGGAGGCGCCAGTGAGCGGGATCACAATGCGTATACGGGTATTCAGGATAGAAGTATGAGAAGCAGATAGAGCAATTTTAATATACACAGAGAGAGAGAGAGAGAGAGAGAGAGAGAGAGAGAGAGAGAGAGAGAGAGAGAGAGCAGTGCAATCCAATAAAACCAGATCCATTAGAAGATTGTACAGTATTTACTGTTCAAAGAACGATCCAGAGCGTTCGATGTTGTCATGGACAACAGTAGCACTCTTATCGTATTGTTGTTTTTGTTGATCCAGAATGTCTCGGCTCAGTCTGTAAGGGCGTTAGTAACGACATATATATATGTATATATATGTATATATATGTATATATATGTATATATATACATATATATACATATATATATATATATATATATATATATATATATATATATATATATATATATATAGAGAGAGAGAGAGAGAGAGAGAGAGAGAGAGAGAGACAGAGACAGAGACAGAGACAGAGAGAGAGAGCTAGTGATACCAGGCAACCATTTAAGGTGGGACTAGTACAGCCCACAGCACACTCTTTATGACAACACTGGGAGAGAGAAAGAGAGAGAGAGAGAGAGAGAGAGCTATACCAGGCAGTCATTGAAGGTGGGACCAGTACATCCCACAGCACACTCTTTATGACAACACTGGGGGAGAGAAGGTCCCTGACACCTCTCATTACACTGTGGACTGCATATCACCCGAGTCACTGTGTCACACACACATACATACAGCGTCATACACATACATACAGCTTCATACACATACATACAGCGTCACACACATATACATACATACAGCATCACACACACATACATATCACCCGTGTCACTGCGTCACACACACACATACATACAGCGTCACACACATACACATACATGCACACATACAGAGTCACACACACATACACACATACAGCGTCACACACACACATACATATATACAGCGCCACACACAAACACACACATACACATATATACAGCGTCACTCACACACATACACACATATACATACAGCGTCACACACATACACACACATACATACATACAGCGTAACACACATACATACACACATACATACAGCGTCACACACACACACATACATACAGCGTCACACACATGCATACAGCGTCACACACGTACATACATACAGTGTCACACACATACATACATACAGCGTCACACACACATACGTACACACATACATATAGTGTCACACACGTACATACATACATATATACACACATACATACAGCGTCACACATACGCACACATACATACACACATATATACAGCGTCACGCACCTATATGCATACAGTGTCACACATACATACATACACACATACATACATACATACATGCATACATACAGCTTCACGCACACATACATACAGCGTCACACATAGACATACAGTGTCACCCACACCTTCATACAGTGTTAAACAAATATATACAATGTTCACAAAATAGATACAGTATTCAGAAAATACTAAAGAGTCTGAAATAACTTCAGGTAACGTTATGAAGTTTTAAATGACATATCCAGAGGTGCATTGAACCCTCGTGGGTTCGATTCCCAGCCGCGCTGATCTGTGAGTTAAACCTCGGACATTCACTGGACTCATTACACGGAAAATGGACTAAATTAGCTAACGGTTTAATCATGTGATATTAAAAGTGATAGATATAAACGTTGTTGATCATTTCACTAAAACGCGTGCTATTGCTATTAACTATTTAGCAATTTCTACTTATTCAAGAATTAAAGACCCTTTCACTCTGTTTAATGCTATAAAAACACCCAAATAAAAAGTTTAAAGAATTAATTTAGGAGTTTAGTCAGTAGAAGTTAGCACTCACGAGTTTGGCACATGTCTGGCCCAGCGCCCCAGCAAGTACCGTTACATCTCGAATGACAGGATTGACCTGAAATATATACAAAATCCCATATTATATAATACAATATAATACAATACAAAGTAGCATAAAATCATACTACTGAATACAATATAACACATCACTGGCACCAATAACATCAATAGAATACCAATACAGTTAATCAGCCAGAGCTACTTGCGATGTTCTACAACATTGATTTAAGATCTTCTGCTAGTAATCAGGCTAACTGACTCTTAAAGTAAAAGAAATGCAAGATTTACATTGCTAGCTTGAGATCATAACCCAAGTCAAATGAGACGAGATCTTAGGCCAAAGATAAATTCTGATATTACTTCCAGTATAGAGCTTAGGCTAGAGATATTACATACAGTGTATATAGACAGGATATATTTCATACAGAGCTTACGCTGTAGATATTACATAGAAGGTTTAGATAGGAGATATTACTTACAGGAGATCTTACAGGAGATGTCACTTACAGAAGATATTACAGGAGATATTACAGGAGACATCACAGGAGATATTACAAGAGATATTACAGGAGATATTGCAGGATATATTACAGGAGATATTGCAGGATATATTACAGGAGATATTAAAGGAGATATTACAAGAGATATTACAGGAGATATTACAGGAGATATTACAGGAGATATTACAGGAGATATTACAGAGATATTACAGGAGATATTACAGGAGATATTACAGGAGATATTACAAGAGACTCACATTGTTTGGGCTGGAGCTGGGGGGAGAACCTGAAGGAGGCTGAGGGGATGTCACGTGGCAGGATGTCAGCCCAGTTAATGGTGGAGGCGTAACAGAGCAATGGGTTGTCTATAAATAGAGCTCCTCCAGATAGGATCTCTGTCGATCAATCAATCAATCAATCGAGCAGTCACTCAATCAGTCAATCAATCAATAAATCAATCAGTCGGAGGCGTAGCATAGTAATGAGTTGTCTATAAATAGAGCCCCGCCAGCGAGGATCTCTGTCGATCAATCAATCAAGCAATAAGTCAATCAATCAATCAGTCAATCAATCAATCAGTAGGAGGCGTAGCAGAGCAAAGGTTGTCTAAAAATAGAGCCCGCCAGAGAGGATCTCTGTTCATCAATCAATAGATCAATCAATCAGTCGGAGGCATAGCATAGTAATAGGTTGTCTACAAATAGAGCCCCGCCAGAGAGGATCTCTGTCGATCAATCAATCAATCAATCAATCAATTAAACAGTCACTCAATCAAGCAATCAATCAGACTGTCGATAAATCAGTAAACCTAAATGTCAATCAATCAGTCATTCAAAACTCAATTAGACTAGCCAACTATCCTGCACTCGCCGTCACTGACATCGTTTTCGAGTGAGGAAACTGACGTTAACATTAGCTTTACCAGCTTTTTACTCAGTAAATTAATCAATCACAAAGTTATTTAATCAACCAGTCAAACATTCATTGAATCAATCAATCATTCATTGAATCAATCAATCATTCATTGAATCAATCAATCATTCATTGAATCAATCAATCATTCATTGAATCAATCAATCATTCATTGAATCAATCAATCATTCATTGAATCAATCAATCATTCATTGAATCGATCAATCATTCACTGAATCAATCAGTCATTCATTGAATCAATCAATCATTCATTGAATCAATCAATCATTCATAGAATCAATCAATCATTCATTGAATCAATCAATCATTCATTGAATCAACCAATCACTCATTCAATCAATCAGTCATTCATCATTCAATCAATCATTCATTGAAACAATCAATCGTTAATCTCATTCAATCGCTCAACCAATCAATCCCGCCACACTATCCCGATCATCCGATGCTCCAGGACCTGACAGTATTATTTAACCAGCTCACATATCACATACCGGATAGAGCTGGCATGTGGACTTCCTTTATCCCCACGGAAGGTCGATCTTTCCTGTAGTTATTGGCCAGGTAGAGACTATAGTCGGCACCCTCGTGTTGGAACTTGGTGTAGCCCCGCACCATCCGCAGACTGGTCAGGGGCACCCTGTCAGCATACACCACCGCTATGAGGATGTATCCCGTGATCTCTTCGATGTCCTTGAGGAAGCCAAGGTCATAATCGTCACGGTCGTTGAGGTGGGAGAGTTCGAGGTTGCCCTGTACGTAGGAGCAGTTAGTGTAGCGGTGCTGGTACTCCCGGTACCTTAGCTCTGCCCCTCCCGCCGTGTAGCTCATCCCAAAGCTCGTGCCCTGACATACTGCAGCAATACACAGAGAATAGGTCTAGATACGTGGAGAATACGTGTAGATACATAAGAGAATGCGTGTAGATACATAGAATATGTGTAAATACATAGGTACATAACATGGTGTGGTGTACACAGTGAACGGATATCGTACAGTGTGTACAGTGTACGGATAGCGTACAGTGTGTACACATGATATGCAATATAATACGATGTGGTGTACACAGCTGTATGGATAGCGTCCAGTGTGTACACAACTGTACGGATAGCGTACAGTGTGTACACAGCTGTACGGGTAGCGTACAGTGTGTACACCGTGTACGGATAGCATACAGTGTGTACATAGTGTATAGATAGCGTACAGTGTGTGCACAGCTGTAGGGAGAGCGTGCAGTGTGTACACAGATTATCCTCCTCGTTAGAATCGAGAGGTCGTACGGGTACTCTACACTCGAGTGTATCTCTCAGCCACGCTCTATCGCGCTAGCCATCATCACGGGTCCCAGTTATGAACGTAACATGAATAAATGGCTCAGAGTCCGCCGTACAATATGAACAGCGCAGTCATCTAGTCAAGAAATGAACAGAAAATAACTACATCGCGATACAGAGAAAAGTCAGATCTTTAAAGTCTTAAAAGTCATACCAAATGTGATACAGAGAAAAGTCATATGTATTTTTAAAGACTTAAAAGTCACATCAAAAATGAGACAGATACAAATGTTCCTAACGGTTTAAACATGAGGTCCTTGTGATCTTTATGACGTTGTCTTCAACGTTTTGTACTGTGTAATGCACAGGTGTGTTACATAAGCACGCTGCGGCCTGCATAAACTTGATTTACGCAAGAAAAGGCGCACAATAAACATGTTATTTGAATCACTCATAATAATGACATACATAGCTCTCTCATTATCTCTCAGTAACCAACTGTAACGTCTGACTAATCAGCGTTACCGTATTCTAATACCTTACACATACAACTTGCCCTTACATACAGCCGCCTTAAGATGATTCAAACTTTCTAACACTACAATATTACACACAGAGCTGCTTTTACTTAAGGTCCTCAAAAGGCTTCCAATGGCCTAATGGTTCCTCAGGAAGCCACAAGCCATTGTTCGCTATTGCAGTTTATTGTCTATTGCTGTGCTGTTTTGTAAAGTGTCGTGATTTGAAATAAGGAAATAAATAAATATTTAAATAAGCACACACAGCTGCCTCAACGTGCCTCAAGCTTTGTAACATTACAACCTTACACACACAACTGCTCTAAACTGCCTTACACATCTACCTTACACACACAACTGCTCTAAGCTGCCTTACACATCTACCTTACACACACAACTGCTCTAAGCTGCCTTACACATCTACCTTACACACACAACTGCTCTAAGCTGCCTTACACATCTACCTAACACACACAGCTGCTCTAAGCATGAATTCATCTTGTATGATTTCATTTGCTAGTATCTAATAAATTTTTCACGTATGTCTTTTGTCAGTGCTTTGGTGTTGATGCTAAAATAAACATATCTCTCTCTAAGCTGCCTTACACATCTACCTTACACACACAACTGCTCTAAACTGCCTTATACATCTACCTATAAAACATGACCTGGATATTTTTATACATTCCCCAACAGAGAAAGGAATAACAGTGCTTTTAGCTTTTATTATAACCCAAACCCTAACCTAATCCTAACCCTAATCTAACCCTAACCTAACCATAACACTAACCCTAACCTAACCCTAACCAAAACCTTAACCCTAACCTTACACTAATCCTAACCCTCACTCTAACCTAACCCTAACTCTAACCTAACCATAATCCCAACCTAACCCTAAACTAACCCTAACGCTAACCTTACCCTAACCTAACCCTAACCTAACACTAACCCTAATCTAACCCTAACTTTACCCTAACTCTAACCCTAACCTAACCCTAAACCTAACCCTAACCTAACTCTAATCTAACCCTAACCTTACACTAACATAACCCTAACCCTAATCTAACCCTAACCTAACCCTAAACCTAACCCTAACCTAACCCTAATCTAACCCTAATCTAACCCTTACCTAACCCTAAACCTAACCCTAACAAATCCTTTAAGAGTTTTTATTCCTATGTTTAGTAAACGAAGATTCGTTAGCTCTATAACTAAAGAACATAATCAAGAGCTTTGCTGATAGATTCAAATGGTTACAATTATAAATTGTATTATATTATATTATAAATATTATTTACTATTATATTATATTATAAATGTTGTATATTATATTATAATTATAGATGGTTATAATGGTTACAATTCTATTGAAAACAATGAGTATGTTCTCTACGTAGTGGACCCATGTGGAGAGGTGGAGCAGGAGGGGGGGGGGGGCGGGGGTACAGTGGGGGTTAGATTGGGATGGGACTAAGACATATCAAATTCTGTGATCATCTTGTGTTTCATGTTCTCTGATCTGAGAGGAGCTTTGATAACAACGACCAGGTTTATACAATAAATAGTCCAGAGAGAGAGAGACAGAGTGAGAGAGTGAGAGAGAGAAAGAGAGAAAGACAGACAGACAGACAGAAAGAGAGACAGTGAGATAGAGATCAGAAGAAGAGACATAGTGTACTAGAGACACAAAGAGAGAGAGAGAGAGACAGAGAGAGAGAGAGACACACAAAGAGAGACAGAGAGAGAAACACAAAGAGAGAGAGAGAGAGAGACACAAAGAGAGAGAGAGAGAGACAGACAGAAAGTTTAAGAATTAGAGTATTCGTAATTGCTGTAAATCGTGGAACCTGAGCCATCGCTCTTCATTTCAGAGTCAATATAACGGAAAATCTCAGGCAGCTAAATAACTTTTTTCATTTCTACCAAGAAAATTTCATTCAAAGCTGAATCCAGCTACTACATTCAAAGAACACTAACATCTATGCATGAAACTACCAAACAATAATCCTAAATCACTGCTTTAGTTGTCTCTAAAGAACTTGTACAGTTTCCGGTTGATCTAATCGAATTTCTCGGATTTAGTTCGATAAGAATATAATTCGTTAAACAGCCGGAGTCTCGTATGAGAAAAGTACTTGATATCACGAGGGATGACTCGCTTCCACGTTCATCTAATATCAGATCAATCGATAACTCCAGAAACGTGAGAAATCACGTCGCCAAATATCAATCAATTCGCCGAGAAATCATTCTGACTAGCAGCTAGACAGAGAGAGTGAGGGGGGCATTAAGCTACCCCTCCCCATAACACCCCTCTCTTAAAATAATACAGTGTTGAGCATGTAAGCCCTAAAACCACGAGAGTCGTATAGCATTTATTATAAATCTCTCTCTCTCTCTCTCTCTCTCTTTCTCTCTCTCTCTCTCTCTCCCTCTCTCTCTCTCTCTCCCTCTCTCTCTCTCTCTCTCTCTCTCTCTCTGCCTCTCTCTCTCTCTCTCTCTCTCTCTCTCTCTCTGCCTCTCTCTCTCTCTCTCTCTCTCTCTCACCTCTCTCTCTCGCTCTACAAAGTGGAAGGTTCAAAATGCATATTCCTATTCACATATAGATTTTCACGCTCCATAATACATAAAGAGCACTTTATCGGTAACAAATTTATCCTCTCACAAAAGGCTATGCTATCTCCACAACATAGTGTAGCCTACAGCTTATATTGAAGGCAGTATGTTCACCACAGTGGTGAGATTTCCTACATAATGTAAGTAGAAGAACGGTACTAGAGGAAGACTGAGCCTTGAAGGTAGTCAGCTCACACGATATATACATGTAGCCATTGATTTTCAATTATCTAATGTCTCCGAACTAGTACCGGAAGTGGCCTACGACTAGACCAGACCTATGACTAGACCAGACCTATGACTAGGCCAGGCCTATGACTATAGGCCTATGACTAGCAGAAGAGCAGTCATAAAGTGAGAGGTAAGAAGTTCAAGTGCGGCAGACAGGCATTTCTCGTTGTGAGGATTAAACGTAGTACTTGAATGCATAGCGTCAATACAGTGTCAACCAATCTTTAGTATTTACTCGACGCTATATAGAGTCGTTCTGACAGGTCTTCCTTTAGCATTTATTATACTTCACAGCTCGCTAGATCTAAATTTATGCTAATTTTCCGCTATTTTTAAAACTTAAATTTAAAAAATATTGATTAGAACGATTCCAACAGCAAAGCAGGAAATTAATTTTATTATCAAATCAGTTTTTAGACTGATCAAAGAATTGCTCTTATAAAGATCGAGATAGTCACCAGGAGAAAGAAATTCATTCTCTAGAAATAGCATCTATACATTCGCTGAACTGCACCACTTCGTAGCTCAGTTATTAGAGTGGTCGCCTCTTTACGAGAAGATGGCGGTTCAGCACTAACTACAACCAATGAGAGTCAAATATCGGCCTTTGTAACTAGCCAATAAACCATCGTGTTGTTGATGTTGTATTATATCACAAATTAATCATTGAAAATAATTAATTTAATATTGACTGCTAACTGGTTGTCTGCTACAGAAGAAAGGTATATCAAAGATTCGTTCAATGATAGGTGCTGATCTTAAAGTAGAGTCAATTGACACATCTATGACGTCCCTGACATCATCTTTGTATGAGGAAACGGACGTTAAACCTTTATTATTATTATTATTATTATTATTATTATTACTATTATTATTACTATCTATGCTGTATAGCTCAGTGTAGGATCAGCTCCAGAGCAGAGCTCTATGATCTTAGTCTCTCTGATCTCAGTCTCTCTGATCTCAGTCTCTATGATCTCAGTCTCTCTGATCTCAGTCTCTATGATCTCAGTCTCTCTGATCTCAGTCTCTATGATCTCAGTCTCTATGATCTCAGTCTCTCTGATCTCAGTCTCTATGATCTCAGTCTCTCTGATCTCAGTCTGTATGATCTGTCTCTATGATCTCAGTCTCTCTGATCTCAGTCTCTCTGATCTCAGTCTCTATGATCTCAGTCTCTCTGATCTCAGTCTCTATGATCTCAGTCTCTCTGATCTCAGTCTCTCTGACCTCAGTCTCTATGATCTCAGTCTCTCTGATCTCAGTCTCTATGATCTCAGTCTCTCTCTGATTTCAGTCTCTATGATCTCAGTCTCTCTGATCTCAGTCTCTCTGATCTCAGTCTCTATGATCTCAGTCTCTCTGATCTCAGTCTCTCTGATCTCAGTCTCTATGCTACATCTCTACTGTTACAGGACGAATGGTGTCAGACACACGGCGCATGTAACGTAGAGAGAGGCGTTGAAGATTAAGTTGTCTTCCATCAAGAGCGTCGTAACAACATAAAACTTAATGGCGTCGTGCACACATGTAATAGAGTTAACGGAAGTCAAAAGCTTTTATTGTGGCTCGCTTGATAGTGCACACAGACGAGAACGTAAGTTAAATACATAGAGAATCATCATAACAATATGCCGAGTCTAACACCGTAGTATACATACAGCAAAGCACTGTTATAGTATACACCTGACAAAACTGCATTTCATATGGTGCCTGTATCTCTCTCTAACTAAAACAACTCTCTCTCTCTCTCTCTCTCTCTCTCTCTCTCTCTCTCTCTCTCTCTCTCTCTCTCTCTCTCTCTCTCTCTCTCTGTACTTGAGTTACACGTCGTATAGTTGATATAACTGTGCAACAACAAGCCTGCCTACAAGCAATATACACCAGCACACATAAATAACTTTTCTATACTTTTACACAGAGATCAGTGAATTTAACAGTATTAATTAAAATACCTGTACACATAAACAATTTTTCAAAACATTTACACTTACACAAGTGTATTAATTAAAATACCTGTACACATAAATAACTTGTATATACTTGTACACGTAGACGGGTTCATTAGTAGAACGAGAGTACATACGTATAGATAAATGTACGCATAATACGTGCACATACACGCTTAATTAAACACAAATCAGTAACACTTATCTACAACTTCATGGCTCAGTCCTGGTCCGTTAAAGCTCTAACACAGTTTCCCTGTGAAATAAAAACAAACGTTAAACTTCGTAACCCGCTGATATATACACAGTGATATATATATATATATATATATATATAACCCGCTGATATATACACAGTGATATATATATATATATATATATATAATAACTATATATATATATATATATATATATATATATATATTTATACATATATATATATATATATATATATATATATATATATATATATATATATATAATATATTTATATCTATTTATTTATTTAATGTCGCACCTAAAAAACTCCTATAAATATACAAACATTGAGACATATGTATACACAAACATTCTGAGATTGCCATTTGCTCCAGGTGCTACTAGAGACAGGATTCTGGAAGCATCAGAGGCTACCTGATCCTATGCTATTTGCTACAGGTGCTACCAGAGACGGGATTCTTGAGGCATTTGTCTCGTGAACTATGGAATAGCCTCAACCTTTGACCCGGCACATCCTTTCTAGTTAAATCACGTTACAGAACAGCACATTGTGACAGAGAGCGATCCCCTAAAATTAGCAGAGTTTATATAACTGGACGAAGTGCATTGAGAAAACCTTCCAGCCAATCTGAACCCATTGAAGCGTGTAAGTCTAACATAAGTCACAGAGTAAAACGTTTTCTAAAGGAAATGAAGCGCAATAGAAGCCAATACAGTGAGGTCAAGTAATCGTTCACCACCCCTCCCCCAGCCCCCCAGACCTTCAGGGGCAGGTCTTCAACCCCTCTCCTCCACTGATCCCTGGTGGACATCCTTCGGAAATAAAAACTAATGATCCATTTCCCCTTCCGCGCAATTACAAGATGAAGGCGCGGTACAGAGAGTTTAAGCGTCTAGCACTGAGAGAGTAAACTACCTGTATAACAGCGCCGGTACATCTTCCGATATTGCTTAATTTCTACTTCCTGTTAATCAGCGAAATAAACTTTAAAAATCTCTCTCTCTCTCTCTCTCTCTCTCTCCACAGTTCACTGCTATGAGAGGTTAAGGCACATATTCCTGTTGGCTACTAACACGTTCATTGGGAGCACACAATGGAAATCAACGATTATTTCCGCCAATAGTGCTACGCCTAGATCTAAACACAATCAAGTCCATAACAAACAACAGAATGGTACTAATACCTGATGGTATCTAATACATGGTGGTATCTAATACATGGTGGTATCTAATACATGGTGGTATCTAATACATGGTGGTATCTAATACCTGATGGTATCTAATACCTGATGGTATCTAATACCTGATGGTATCTAATACATGGTGGTATCTAATACATGGTGGTATCTAATACATGGTGGTATCTAATACATGGTGGTATCTAATACCTGATGGTATCTAATACATGGTGGTATCTAATACATGGTGGTATCTAATACATGGTGGTATCTAATACCTGATGGTATCTAATACATGGTGGTATCTAATAGCTGGTGGTATCTAATACATGGTGGTATCTAATACCTGATTGTATCTAATACCTGATTGTATCTAATACCTGATTGTATCTAATACCTGATAGTATCTAATATCTGGTGGTATCTAATACCTGATAGTATCTAATACCTGATTGCATCTAATACCTGATAGTATCTAATACATGGTGGTATCTAATAGAGGTTAATGGAAGTGGAGAGAAAGGAAGACAGGATGGAGGTGGAGAGAATGGAGAATCAGACAGTGGAGACGAGGTTGGGAGGCAGAGAATAAATAAACTCAAGATGTTATACACGAGGCTGTCTTCACCAGCAATCTCTCTCTATACACTTCTAAACCGTTACTGTCTGTAAAACGACTTCCAGTTATATCTAACGAAACTGTGCATGAGATTTAGTATTAAAGAAAAACTGATCCGAAGGAAATTTTTTTAAAATAATAATGTATAGCGGAAAATCTGAATGTAATATAATTATATAATGAGTCATAGGTAATTATTAACTTATTATAACTTTGAGTCTAACTAAATTATTAATTAACTATACTTTATACGCTAAATTTTGTAGTAAAGCCAACCGAATGGAACTTTCATCGACTGTTCCTGAACCCATAATTTTATAGCCAATCGGTAAGTTGTTCAACCTCGGATCAGTAGGAGCCGGGTTCAAACTCAGTCCAGTCACTGGACCGCACTCGAGACAAGAAACTGACGTCAAACGATGCTGTAGCCTTCAGAAAATGCAATCATTTTAATCCAGATATATCAGATATATCAGATATATCAGATTTGGTGTTCATCAACGCCAAATCTGCAGTACACTCTCAGTAAAAGTAATCCCCATACAAATAACCACTGCCCGCACGACGACCTGTGAAAGGTTGGCTAAGTGATTTTCTTTCTAGAGTTAAAGCGCTTCGTTAACCTTCAGTTGTTTAGACTGTCAGAAACGTTCCTGACATCAACATTGATGAAGTAGCACGGATGATGATCTTAACAAATTGTGTTCAAGAAAAGCTTAACTAAACATATCATCAACTATTTCACTTCTATACTTAATAAATGCTTGTTAAGCAAGATCGCTCCAATATATATATATATATATATATATATATATATATATATATATATATATATATATATATATATGACGTCTCTGACATCATCCCTGGATGAGGAATCGAACGTTAAACCTCTATTTATTATATATATATATATATATATATATATATATATATATATATATTATATATATATATATGTGTGTGTGTGTATATATGTATATATATATATATATATATATATATATATATATATATTATATATATATAAATGTGTGTGTGTATAATATATGTATATATAATATATATATATTATATATACATATATATGTATATATATATGTATAATATATATATATATATATATATACATATATTATTTATTTATTACTTCACATAATCTAACAACCGCAGAAAGGTACACTACAACAAAGAGTATAGTAATTATAAACAAAATATAACAAATAAAGAATAAGATAGAAATATATAATTAATATGGTGCTAATTAAATACGCTGCTTATATAAAGACTAGCAAAAATTTGATATGTAAGTTTTGAAACTACTTTTCAAATCTCATGTTATCTCGTATAATTTTATATAATCTCATATTAGATCAAAAAAAAATCATGCGTTCAAATTGTGAAAAAGATTAGATATAGGCCTATTCGTTGTGTCCGCATCAACTCTATAGGCCATGTCAGTGTGTCTTTAAGATTCGTGTTACAACGAATTATTAAACAATAAACATTTTATCAAAGAAAACACTAGAAATGATTAGCGATAGCCAATCAGAGCCGTTCAAACTTCCGCCCGTTCATAAGCTACAAGTAGCACTCGGTGCCCATTCATGCTAATAGTTACTCGGCAGAATTTCATTAAACAACGGCGTTTTGTGCAACTGCCTGAGAGCCTTTACCAGGAAATACAAATAAGTGATACTTGTATTATTAATGGCTGAGCCGGTGGTTTGCTAA
This sequence comes from Enchytraeus crypticus, assembly GCA_905160935.1. Taxonomy (NCBI): domain Eukaryota; kingdom Metazoa; phylum Annelida; class Clitellata; order Enchytraeida; family Enchytraeidae; genus Enchytraeus; species Enchytraeus crypticus. Next base: position 467,266 of record CAJHZI010000780.1, read on the forward strand.
CATGTTGTTCTACAGCGGTGCAGTAGGTGCAGGGTTCAAATCCAGTGCTCGCCTTGTCACTTACATAATATCGAACAGGAAACTAACGTTAAACTTGACTTTGGTTTTGGCTTTATTGGGCAGGAAACAAAAGATGTAAATAAAAAGCTAAAAATAGAAAAGTTAGAGAAAAATAAAGCTGTATATAAGGTCTAAAACGGCGGACTGTCTGTGAATAAATTACAAATTTTAACTTAATTACTAATTAGTATTTTAAAGCACCTAAAATATAGCAGCGAACTAATTTCTTAATTAAGCAATTCACAAGCACTGGTTCTCTGGTCAGAGATTCTACATGATATATTAAAGCCATTAGTCCATTAACTTAATGATCCCATTGACTAGGAACCTTGTTATTATACGATACAATTTATTATTTCTGGGTCTAAATACAGTCAACACAGCAGCTGATTAACTCTCATATATCGCAAATATTTAAACGGAACGCTACGTGGTTAAATTTCACTTAATAACAGCAGTAAGAGCTGCGTCTGACTGAATTAATGGATGGTGCAGTACGCGAGTCGATGTTCTCAGCGGCATGGCGAAAGCTAAACTCCCTGGGATAGAAATTTAAGTTTTGGATTAAAGCATAAGAGCACATTGAGCGCAACAGGATGCTCAAATAAATTAACAATTTCTGTTGTAAAATATTAAATAAGCCATTAACGCATGCGTGTGTGTGTCTATATTTTTGCATGCGCCTGTGTATTAAAGTTCAAAAGCTAAAGCCAAGTTTAACGTCAGTTTCCTGTTTAAATGTCATGTCAGCGACCGGGGAAGCATTGGATTTGAACTCTGCATCTACTTATTCGCTTTCGAACAATATCCCAAAAAGCTACACACTCAGCCCGCATATGCAAGTGTATGTGTATGTACATGTGTATGCGCTTGTGTATGTGTATGTGCGTGTATGTGTATGTACAAGTGTGTGTATGTGTATGAGTATGTGTATGTGTATATGTATGTATATGCTGCCTATGTCACATGTGTAAATGTGTAACAGTGTTACAGATCATATGGCAGATTTCTTTCAGATCAACCCAATTCCCTGCACTTTAAAACAAATAAAAAATTAACCGAAAAATCAACTAACAAATAAACTTTAGAAAACTAGCTTTAAAAAATCAACTGGACGCCTAAAATCTTCTGTAAGAATTTGTGTCAAGGCCACGCCAATGGGCGCAGAACAGATGGACTGCAGCAATCGGATAAGCGCTCGTCATTAGAGTCGAGTGCAGGACTGGGACTCTAATGACGTCACCAGGACTCTTGTTAATGTCCGGATCATAATCACCCACACAGCATGCCTAAGAGCATCATAGCTTGCCTGATCTATAAGAGCAGCATCTGCTGCCTGATCTATAAAAGCAGCATAGCCTGCCTGATCTATAAGAGCATGAGATACTGCCTGATCTATAAGAGCATGAGATGCTGCCTGATCTCTAAGAGCATGAGATGCTGCCTGATCTATAAGAGCATCAGATGCTGCCTGATCTATAAGAGCATCAGATGCTGCCTGGTCTATAAGAGCATCAGATGCTGTCTGATCTATAAGAGCATCAGATGTTGCCTGATCTATAAGAGCATCAGATGCTGCCTAATTTATAAGAGCATCAGATACTGCTTATGTTTATATCATTTTAGGGCCCAATTTTTTTGTTTAAAAGAACGATGACGAAAAAGCATAACAGCAAACTATAAGTCAGGCTGTTAGAATATTTGCATTGGATCTGCAATTTAAAAATTAAAAACCTGGAACGAGCGATATAAATATAACCAAGGACATGCAACCATTAACCACTCCTATCTGAAACCTCACACATTTACTCCAATGCTCTATTATACCTGCCAGTCTCGTAATGACAGCTATTAACACGTTCTCTATATATGTATACGCAGCAATTTGACCACAGGCAGGAGCTGATGGTAGTACGTCGAGGTTTACTCGATGCTAATCAGCCAATTATGCTAAACACGCTCCCAGCTGGCCCACTACACGGCCCTTCGCATGCTTTCACATGCCTTCACATGCCTTCACATGTCCCAGAGTGTAGCCCTTCACATGCCTTCACATGCTTCACTTGTCCCAGAGTGTAACCCTTCACATGCCTTCACATGTCCCAGAGTGTAGCCCTTCACATGCCTTCACACGTCTTCACATGTCTTCACATGCCTTCACATGTCCCAGAGTGTAGCCCTTCACATGCCTTCACATGCTTCACATGTCTTCATATGTCCCACAGTGTAGCCCTTCACATGCCTTCTCATGCCCATACTGCTCACTACACTCAATTCAATCAACGTAACTTATAATGCAAGTGATAGCATAACGAAACAACCATCATATATCAATTAGCGAATGCATCAAATCCACGAATATCTGTGATTTCACTCTCAACCCTCAGGGATTAGAACCGAGGACCTAAAGCTTACTCGCTTGATAGCAGCGTCAGTGATAGTACGAGAGCCGACTCATACGTGATGAAAATATGAAGTGCAGCAAACAACGGATAATAGCCTGACCATGAATGACCATGAATGGGCGGAGAATGCGTCGCTTTAAACTAGGGGGTCTTCTAGCTACATCAAGTCATACCTCGAGTTTAGTTCTGAACAAATCGCGCTCATATTTCTGGAAAGAAATGTCTTAAAACGTTGACCGCTCAAGAGATTCGGCTTCAAACCCTGAGAGGGATATGATAATGAGCAGGATTAGTGTTTTATCAAATTCAATCCAATCACTACGTACCTCATTTTACTGAATCTCCTATTAAATTCTTCAACATTTAAATACAATATTTTCGTTTGCTGTTTCGGTTGTTTCACTAACACTGAAACCGTTGGTCCTTTAAAACCACAATTTAATGTAACATTTAGCTTGAAAAATGTGGCTTCTAAGGTGGCTTCCCTGTGCCTTCCTAAGATCCAACTAAGTCGACTCTAAAAACAGGCGCGGTATAGATCAAACCTACAGGCTCGCTGTAGATCTCATGTCTACTGACAGTCAGCAGTTATCTTTAATGACAGTCAGGAGTAATGACTTTCCTTTAATGACAGTCAGGAGTAATGACTTTCCTTTAATGACAGTCACGAGTCATGACTTTCCTTTAATGACAGTCAGGAGTCATGACTTATCTTTAACGACAGTCAGCAGTCATGACTTATCTTTAATGACAGTCAGGAGTCATGACTTATCTTTAATGACAGTCAGGAGTCATGACTTATCTTTAATGACAGTCAGGAGTCATGACTTTCCTGTAATGACAGCTCAGCAGATTATGACAGGCCTGTAAACTCGACTGTCACGTTTATACCACACAGACTATTTCTGTGACGATCTGATAATCTTATCATTTCTTTGTTGATAAACCTGTCTGAGTTCTAATAAATAAAGATTGATATTATTTGCGAAATTATTTGCAAAACAACCGTTACGGTCATGTGTATATTCTGGAACAAGCCCCAATGCTTATGTGTATAGATCATTCTATGGAAAAGGCCCCTAATGCCCCTGTGTATAGATCAGATTCAGGGATAGGCCCCTAATGCCCCTGTGTATAGATCAGATTCAGGGATAGGGCTCTAATGGCCCTGTGTAAAAAAAAGCTGGTAAAGCTGAGGTTAAAGTCAGTGTCCTAACTTGAAAGCGATGTCAGGGACGGGCGAGCCCAGGATTTGAACCCCGTGTATACTTCAGATTCAGGGAAAGGCAACTCACGCCCCTCTATACGGATCATATATCGTGCAAACATTCATACGGATAGATGAGGGAACAGATATGGGAAAGGTCGGATAAAAATAAAGATGCGAAGGTCTCTTCGATTTACACAAGTGCAGAGGCTGCGAGATTTATGTGATAGCAAACGAGATCAGGATTCTTGTCGTATGTATTGAACGATAACGTGTGGCACCCTAATTCATTATACTGTCTATCTAAAGTAGCGTCTATATAATGTTAGAATACTCAGCCATAAACAACACCTTTATTTAACTTTAATGTTGAAAACTAAAAATTTATACGCGCGAATGTTGTAAGTTAGTTTTTTTGAGCATCAACAATATCTACAACGACTTCGGTTATTTCTACTCCATCAGTCCTGTGATACCAAATGTATCACCTAAAAGCATAGTCCCATACTTAAAATGTTAATTATAGTTTTATAACATACTTAGAACATCTAATCTAACACCGCCACACGACAAATGCGATATAAATTACGACAAAAGTCTGCCACAAAAGAAAAGCGAAAATAAACCAGTTTTGAAATTGACTTGTACGCCAAATAAGAGACAACATAGAAAACAATTCATGTAATGCTGAGAGACCAGGAAGAATTAAAGCGAAATACAGCTCTCACCATATAACAAGTAGTCTGTAATAACAGGCCTACACGGCAAATATTTAACTTTACAATCATCGAACTCTAGTCCAAGTCTGCTTCCTATGAATTTATGAATCGCCGAGTTCAGCGAATCTTGAGATTTCTCTGTCGTCTCACGTTCTCTCAGTGATAACCATAGTCTAAACCCATACAATCAGTGACAACCATTGTCTAAACCCTTACAATCAGTGACAACCATTGTCTAAACCCTTACAATCAGTGACAACCATTGTCTAAACCCTTACAATCAGTGACAATCATTGTCTAAACCCTTACAATCAGTGATAACCATTGTCTAAACCCATACACCCAATGATAACCATTGCCGTAACCCATACACCCAATGATAACCATTGTCTTAACCCATACACCCAATGATAACCATTGTCTACCAATTTAATGTTATTCGCAGAAGTGCTCTTCAGTGAGCGCTACTCATTCCACGCGAATCATATAATGCAGCCGACATAAGACAAGCAAAGAGTGTTAAATGACCTGAAAATTAAGAATTATAAATATTAGTTTAGAATCGTTTCCTATCATTTCTTCTGTGGATTTGAACAATTAATTATTTTATCGCCACAAGACTAATCGGTTCTATAGCGATAACTCTCAATAACATGGAAAATATTGAAAACCCGATGGAAAGTGGACTCGATTGCACTTTCGAGAAGCTTAACATGGCTTCAGCAGCAGCGACGCTTAGTAAGGAAGACTAGAGATAGAACTAGCACTGAAGACTAGAGACAGAACTAGCACTGAAGACTAGAGACAGAACTAGCACTGAAGACTAGAGACAGAACTAGCACTGAAGACTAGAGACAGAACTAGCACTGAAGACTAGAGATAGAACTAGCACTGAAGACTAGAGACAGAACTAGCACTGAAGACTAGAGACAGAACTAGCACTGAAGACTAGAGATAGAACTAAGCACTGAAGACTAGAGATAGAACTAGCACTGAAGACTAGAGATAGAACTAGCACTGAAGACTAGAGACAGAACTAGCACTGAAGACTAGAGACAGAACTAGCACTGAAGACTAGAGATAGAACTAACACTGAAGACTAGAGATAGAACTAACACTGAAGACTAGAGATAGAACTAACACTGAAGATTAGAGATAGAACTCTCGCAGTGCAATATGGACGTAGAGAAAGAGATCTGAGCCATTTCTCACTAAAATAAATCACGTGATACAAGCGATTTACATCTGCCCATAATCCCGCACATAACATAAGTAATTGCTGAGTTCAAATCAAGGGCTCGCCCATCACTGACATCGCTTTCAAGTGAGGAAACTGACGTAAACAATAGCTGTCAGGGAATTATGCCCTGATATTTTGTATAGTAAGATTACTTATATTATTTATATATATGGAAAGTTATCTAATATTATTTTGATTGATTTTATTATTTTTATTATTAGGGAGTTCAGAAGTTAGTTAAGCTTATGACGTCACGAGAGTGGGCGGAGCTAGAGGGTTTTTTGTTTGGTTTTAGAGAGGAGGAAGGTGAAGGTCATGAGAGGAGGTGGTAGATGAGATTCCACGTGTTAGTTTGGATAGAGGATTAGAAGGATCGAAAGAATTAGACTGTTATAGAACAGTATTGGATAATCCTTAGGTGATATCCAGGAGTTGATCAATAGTTGATCAAAGGAAAGAGTTCCCGAAATACGATTGAAGTAAACGCAGTTATTGAGGAATAATCAGTTAGCATTTCCATAGTGGAATTTATGTTTTGACGTGTTAATTAGATAGAGCTAGGTATGGTATTTTTGTTGATCTTATATCAAGTAAAGTTGTTTTAGTGTTTCGAGTTAAACGTGTATATGAATATTTCAGATTCATCATAAAGACTGGCAATTTAAACTTAGGCTTACTTGATTTTTTTTGTTGATGTTATACATTTGGATATTTCTTTATTTTCTTGATCTGTATTAAATTCGCGTTTTAGTTTACATTAAAATAATTAAATATTAAATATGGTAGTCTGTCAGTTAATCTGTAGAAGGTCGGGGTTTTTAGATTAGTGTAGTTTAGTTACGAGGTCAGATGCAAAATCCATTTAAGTAGGACATTAAAGGATTTAGCGTCTGTTTCAGGTGAGGTTAGCCTTGTTGGGGTAGAACACCACCTGACATTTTTTTTTTTTTTTTTTTTTTTTTTTTTTTTTTTTTTTTTTTTTTTTTTTTTTTTTTTTTTTTTTTAATATTTAATTATTTTAATGTAAACTAAAACGCGAATTTAATACAGATCAAGAAAATAAAGAAATATCCAAATGTATAACATCAACAAAAAAATCAAGTAGGCCTAAGTTTAAATTGACAGTCCTTATGATGAATCTGAAATATTCATATACACGTTTAACTCGAAACACTAAAACAACTTTACTTGATATAAGATCAACAAAAATACCATACCTAGCTCTATCTAATTAACACGTCAAAACATAAATTCCACTATGGAAATGCTAACTGATTATTCCTCAATAACTGCGTTTACTTCAATCGTATTTCGGGAACTCTTTCCTTTGATCAACTATTGATCAACTCCTGGATATCACCTAAGGATTATCCAATACTGTTCTATAAGAAGTTGTCGAAAACTCAACAGAACTGGTCTACAATTGAGCGCGAAGCTTTTGCGATTATTCACGCGCTAGAAAAATTCGACTATCTGATATACGGCTGCAGTATTGTGATATACACAGACCACGATCCATTGAAATATTTGCAAGACACTATACCTAAGAGCGCTAGACTAACAAGATGGAGGTTAAGTTTAAGTCGTTATGATGCTAATATAAAGCATATTGTAGGGGCGAATAATAACACGGCGGATTATCTAAGCAGATATATATAGATATCGTTACATAATATACATGTATACTGTATATCTATAAGCAGTAATTAGTCATTTAATATGTTTAGATAACGTTGTACAAAATAAACCTTTGATTGATTAATACAGGTTTAGGTACAATAGACATTGATATTTATTGTTGTGAAATTATAAATGTTGGACAGTTTTCGTTGACATTTCCTCAAAATTATCAGTGCATACCCCTCGATTCTTTTCTTGGTTTATCGATTTTAATGGTTTGTGAACACGTAACTGAATTACAGGTTTTGAACATGTAAAATCTGCTGTGGAGGTGTCAGGGAATTATGCCCTGATATTTTGTATAGTAAGATTACTTATATTATTTATATATATGGAAAGTTATCTAATATTATTTTGATTGATTTTATTATTTTTATTATTAGGGAGTTCAGAAGTTAGTTAAGCTTATGACGTCACGAGAGTGGGCGGAGCTAGAGGGTTTTTTGTTTGGTTTTAGAGGGGAGGAAGGTGAAGGTGATGAGAGGAGGTGGGAGATGAGATTCCACGTGTTGGTTTGGATAGAGGATTAGAAGGATCGAAAGAATTAGACTGTTATAGAACAGTATTGGATAATCCTTAGGTGATATCCAGGAGTTGATCAATAGTTGATCAAAGGAAAGAGTTCCCGAAATACGATTGAAGTAAACGCAGTTATTGAGGAATAATCAGTTAGCATTTCCATAGTGGAATTTATGTTTTGACGTGTTAATTAGATAGAGCTAGGTATTGTATTTTCATTGATCTTATATCAAGTAAAGTTGTTTTAGTGTTTCGAGTTAAACGTGTATATGAATATTTCAGATTCATCATAAGGACTGTCAATTTAAACTTAGGCCTACTTGATTTTTTTTTGTTGATGTTATACATTTGGATATTTCTTTATTTTCTTGATCTGTATTAAATTCGCGTTTTAGTTTACATTAAAATAATTAAATATTAAATATGGTAGTCTGTCAGTTAATCTGTAGAAGGTCGGGGTCTTTAGATTAGTGTAGTTTAATTACGAGGTCAGATGCAAAATCCATTTAAGTAGGACATTAAAGGATTTAGCGTCTGTTTCAGGTGAGGTTAGCCTTGTTGGGGTAGAACACCACCTGACAATAGCTTTACCAGCTTTACATACATCATAGCGGTTAGACATAAAAATTCAATAGCTGAAGTTAGGAACATCAACCAAGCACAAGGCACCAGCCCCCCCCCCCCCCCCCCACACCCCAACATTAAACTAGTGCCGCCCCTGAGGCACAGCGAGGAAGCAGGCACAGAGTGAAGTGCAATGTTTACACTAGAGGCACTGCGATGAAGCAGGCATAGAGTGCAGTGCTGTGTTTACAATAGAGGCACTGCGAGGAAGCAGGCACAGAGTGCAGTGCTGTGTTTATACTAGAGGCACTGCCGGTAATTGTCCTGTCGCTGCGAAGTCCCGGTCCATCATCGGACTCTGTTTATACAAGTACTAAACACTCCAATAAAGGAATTCACAAATGGATACAGGCTCGATGTACAGAATGGCTTACACACAGTGCATCAGCGAGTTGCCTGGAAAGGTTAAACTACTACTATATTACACCACTGAGCAGCCTATAATCAACTATTAAACGTGTGGTTAACCTATATTACACCACTGAGTTGCCTATAATCAACTATTAAACGTGTGGTTAGCCTATATTACACCACTGAGTTGCCTAGAATCAACTATTAAACGTGTGATTAACCTATATTACACCACTGAGCTGCCTAGAATCAACTATTAAACGTGTGGTTAACCTATATTACACCACTGAGTTGCCTAGAATCAACTACTAAACGTGTGGTTAACCTATATTACACCACTGAGTTGCCTAGAATCAACTATTAAACGTGTGGTAAACCTATATTACACCACTGAGTTGCCTATAATCAACTATTAAACGTGTGGTTAACCTATATTACACCACCGAGCTGCCTTGAATCAACTTTTAAACGTGTGGTTAATTAACCTGGTTATGTGGCAGAAATTACGTTTGCCTTCGACAGCTTTCACTTAATACCAACAATAAATCCGTTTAAATACCAAACAAAAAATCGTATAAATATCAAACAAAAAAACCGTATAAATACCGAACAAAAACCGTATAAAAAAACCGAATAAATACTACACAAAAAACCATATATAATACCAAACAAAAACAGTATAGTACCAAACTAAAAACCGTTTAAAACCACACAAACCGTCAATTAGCATAAACGCATGGCGCACGTTTGTACATTACAAATTCATAACAGACATCGTTCCGCACTCCTAGCGTTCAGTTATTACATAAATAAGCTAGTAATTCATATATAACAAATTCCATAGTAAATATCGCATCATAATATACATCAGCGTAACTACGGCCACATAACTGCGACAACAAATAAAGAATATTGCAGCAGTATATCATCGGCTGATCAGCTGATATTCGAACAGCAACTTTTTAAGAGAACTGAAAGATTGCACACAGAACTGAATGACTGCACAGAGGACTGAATAATTGCACAGAGAACAGCATGATTACACAGAGAACTGAATGATTGCATAGAGAACTGAATGATGGCATAGAGAACTGAATGATTGCATAGAGAACTGAATGATTGCACATAGAACTGAATGATTGCACAGAGAACTGAATGATTGCACACAAAACTGAATGATTGCATAGAGAACTGAATGATTGCATAGAGAACTGAATGATTGCACAGAGGACTGAATGATTGCATAGAGAACTGAATGATTGCACATAGAACAGAATGATTGCATAGAGAACTGAATGATTGCACATCTGAGCAGACCCATCATACATGAACAGCATCAGCTTTCTGTTAGATCTTTCCAATTAGCCAATTAGTCCAAATTAATTTATTTGGACTTTGCTTATCATATAATTTTCACTAGTTTATAACTCTTTTTGAATATCTATTCACTTCCCTACAAATATTTCTTCATCAGTATCACTGGCTACTTTTAGTACAGTTTTTAATTAACCTTACTACTATTTCGGCTTATCTCTCTGTCTCTCTATCTCATTCTCTCTCTATCTCTCTCTTTCTCTCTCTCTCTCTCCCTCTCTCTCTCTCTCTCTCTATTTCTCTCTCTCTCTCTCTCTCTCTCTCAGGTCACATCTAAGACTTTCAAGTGACACCCGTTGCAGACAGTTCCACTAGCCAGGCATCAATTAGTAACCCTTATCTTCTTCAATGATGCCTTCAAATCACACAAACTACCCCCAGTCAAAATTCATTCTTCCTCCTCTCACCTTTTCCTTCTCTCATTCACCATTTCTTACAAAATCATTGGAGCATTTCAGCATATTGATTTAAACTTCACTCAGCATTCATTTATTCATCAGTGAATTGGCTTCATCATCAGTCTGTAAAGTCACTTAACTATACACCAGTAGATTCATCATTCCTTGATTATGCAAATATGGAGAGTAGGGAGGGAGCGACGGAGAGAGAGTTGGAGACAGAGAAGGTTACAGTGAGACAAAAAGTGTAGTAGATTCATCATTCCTTGATTATGCAAATATGGAGAGTAGGGAGGGAGCGACGGAGAGAGAGTTGGAGACAGAGAAGGTTACAGTGAGACAAAAAGTGTAGAACATTAGGGCTAAACAGTGACTACCTATTCAGGCTAACACCGTTATAGATTGACAGTTAAACAAGATGATAAATAGCGAGATAGAGAGAGTGAAAGAGAGTTTGAGAGAGAAAGATAACGGAAAAAAGAAGGCGAGAGAAAGAGAGAGAGAGTGGGTAGAGACAGTATAAGAGAGAGGTTT
>CAJHZI010000781.1:0-80000 GCA_905160935.1 Enchytraeus crypticus
TTTATATCTACATATATTATATATATATATATATATATATATATATATATATATATGTATATATAGGGATTTCTTTAGTTTGCCTAATTCAGTTGTATTTTTATGTTGTCTAATTTTCCTTTCTTGTATAACTGCCACTTGTTTGGTGAATACAGATTATATAAGTATAATCTTCTGGGTAAACAGGATAGTTTTCTCAGGGAAATTAAACCTTATAATTTAAAATTTGTCATTTAGAATTTTGAATAAAAAATTATTTCTAAAATATAAATAATATTATAATACAATTTATATATATATAATATGGAGATATTATGAGGTTATATATATATATATACTATATATACTATATATATATATATATATAATATATATATATATATATATATATATAATCATTAGCTAATAATTTAAATTTTCAATCATATTGAGTTTAGATTTAATTGTAAGAGTTCTTCACTGACTAATAATAACAATAATAATAATAATAACAACTAATAATTAGAATAATAATTACAGTGCTACAGTCATTAATGCCAACGTTGAGCACTATTGAGACCAAATCAAGCCGGAGCAAAAGGAAAATCCAAAAACGGTGCAAATTCCAAAATCCAGAAAATCAGTCCAACGTTAAAAAAAGACTAGTTTTGTTTGATGCACTTCAGACGTATTATGATGTTTAAAGATAGGCCTATATATTACTAATAATAATAACAACAATTAGAGTGCTACAGTCATCAATGACAACATCGAGCACTATTGAGACAAAAATCAAGCCGGCGAGCAAAAAGAAGGTCCAAAAATGGTGCAAATTCCAAAATCCAGAAATTCAGTTCAAAGTAAAGGGAGTCTACTACTATTTACTACTATCCAGAAGAAACATAATATCCAATATCGAGTTCTGTTGAAATTATTTAATTTATTTAATTAAGTATTAATTGGTTACGAATTAATTATCTATTATGCAAACTATTTAAAATCGACAGTTATGCGCGCGCTGTTGTCTTTCTAAGAAAAAGGCCTACGCAGTGACCCAGATTAAACAAAACACAAGGTCAACACTTTCCACGAACTCTCAGCGATGTCTGACCTAAATAATTATATAAGTTTATATATGTCACTTTACTGAGACAAAACCTACAATAATAATAATAACATAATAATAATAATAATAATAATAATAATAATAACAATTAGAGTGCTACTGTCATCAATGACAACATCGAGCACTATTGAGACAAAATCAAGCTGGCGAGCAAAAAGAAGGTCCAAAACGGTGCAAATTCCCAAAAGAAAAATCAATAAAAAGTACAATAGAGTAAAGCAGTGGATTTTCTTTCGAGCTCTGCGATCAAAATCAATGAAAAAGTGAGTATATTGATTTTAATCTTCGTCAAGAATGAAGGTCCATGGCGCAAAATTGCACTAAAATATTATTATAATATTGTTCACAAAGAATCTGCCCTCAAAACATATTATATGATGCTTCAAATATTTTAATAATTATCTTAAATGTTTTACTATTAACATTAATGCACCGTAGAATCCTGTGATTATGTGATTTGGGTCAAATATCAATTAATCATCAATTTCAATACTGATTGATTGATCTCGACAGTAAAAACACCTGTTAATTAAAGCCGTAATGTTAAGTAAGTTTAACGTCCGTTTCCGTAGCATAAGGGAACTGTCTGTTACAAACAGATTAGCAGAAGCTTCTCGATATATATTATATATCAGTAATTTTCATATAACTACTGAATAACTACTAGAGAACTTTTATAGCATTTTGAAAATTTACCACACAATTTATTGAATAGAATAGATATATACCAGTATTTATATATAGAAATATCGTATAGATCTATGTTATTATATCGATGCAAAATAATTATGATTTATTTGCAGCACCGTTTTATTATTTTGTACTTTGACATTTAAATCGATATCCAATTCGAATACTCGTAAAGACATTATTAAGCTAATACGTCTGATTTCTGTAACATCTAATAATTAATCTAACCTTTACCAGTATTTTAACTGGTTATGATTAAACATTATACAACTACATTTACAATACTATAGGAAGCTGTCACAATCTATGGCTCACTCTTTAAAGGCCTACTATTGCAGCGGTGCAGCCTACCTATTTAGGTGACTGTAGAGCGCTATTAAAATAGTGTTGTACACATTAAACTATTGTGCACACAGTTTTAATACAAGTTTTACTAACGGTGAACGGACCTGAGCTGCTAAAGTATTTACCTGCGCGTGGCTCTATGGGCCGTCCACGCCGTTCAGAATAAATTAAAGGCACTGGGATAACACGAATCGTCATTTATTTTAGGCAAGCAAAAAAATTATGAAAATTACGGAATTGTTATAACACTAGGAAAATTTTGTGTAGCACATAACGATGGTTAACAACAAAAACAATAATAAGAGTGCTACTGTCATCAATGGCACCATTGAGTACTAAGTTTATAGAATTTACACTAGTGTATATTTTGTGACTTAACTAAACATAATATTAACTTAATCGCACATAATTCTTCTTTTAATAATTGTTTTTTGAAAATGTAAATAGATATTGAAATTTTGTTTAACCAATAATGAGATACAAGTTTCAAAGGTATACTTTTCCGGCTAGCTGATCAGAGAATAAACATGTGAGAGATACGAAGTCTAATATTCTACAGTTTTATTTACTAAACTATCTAATTATTCAACCATATGATTTTTAGTACAAGATGCCATCATGCACCATGAAACTATCAATTCATTGTAAAGTAAGTTAATTTAAGTATTATTTAAGTATTATTACATAATAAGTTTTTAAGAACAATATTTTACGTAATTCTTCGTCGATTCTTAACTTTTGCGAAAATCGCAAAGTTTCTCTTTAATATAAAAATTTAAAATCACCTTATAACCAGTCCTTAAAGTGGGGAACACAGACGAAGTCAGTTCCATTAGCTCTCAATTATTTGAATTTATTTCTGAAATGAGTTCCCCTGCTAAGGAATATATTAAATACTACGGGTGCAGTAACGAGAAAGAGGTCCCAAAAATTTTTGACAGTTCCAATAGCTGTAAATTTCCACTTAAATTGCTGCCTTTAACTAAAAATTCATAAAAACTTTCAGATACAATCACGCGACTAAACCTTGTATTAAGTGTGAACATATTTGTCGAATTCAAATTCAACGAAACGCTGCGTTAACCTCAGAAGTTAAACATCGCTGCGGAACGAAGTTTATGGCCTCGCCAGCCGTGTCAACTTGAAATCTGCCAGAAAGTCAATAGACCCCGACAGGTAAAAATACTTGCAGAGTAGTTGATATATCTAGAAACATCATAAAGACAGTCTGAGAGGTATATTTATTTAGGAAACTTCTGTAGTCTATCATGTTACGAAATAATCATAGATATGTCAGTGAAGTGCTCAACAAACAGTTCAGTCTTATATGATATACAATCAAGTACTTCATATTTATTAATAATTTAGTTATTTAGTTATTTAGTTAGTTTAACAGCTAGAACTCTTAAAATTTCGGAGAAAATTCGTTTAAAACACAGAAATCATGCCTATCACAAGGCCTGTAGGCCTATTTCAATTTATCATTATACGATTTGTCGAGCTCCATTAATCGCTGTAGAGTTCTGTGATTAGCGCACATCGACACAAAAATACATAGATTTAATTTGTCTGAGGTTTGATTTATCTCTATAGCTTTTACTATTATAAAAACGTTTAACATCTTTAAAAAACAAAAAACGTTAAATTACATTTAAGTAAAAAAATCATGAAGCATAACTCAAATTAGTTCAATTGTAATATAATTTTAGTTTTAACCGATACATATATATATATATATATATATATACACACATATACATATATATATATATTTACATATATATATGTAAAATATATATTATAAATATATATTATACATATATATATATAGATCTAGATATATATATATATTAATATATCTATATATATATAATATATATAATATATATATATATATATATATATATATATATATATATATATGTATAATATATATATATATATGTAGGTCGCTGTAAAGGTTAAACCTTGAAGTAAAGGAAAGTGGAATGACCCTGCGTGTACCTTAAGATTGGAAAAGCTTTCGTTTCACCGACTAACACACCACAACAATATTATTACAGGGTTGACAAATTTTGCTTCTTTTCAACGGAGTTACTATAGATCTGTAAATCTGTGATTTCTATCCAACTCTTCTCATTATGTCTCTGTCCTACGTTCTTTACAAAGAACACTATCATCACAATCAACGTCATCAACTCATCATCATCGTCTTCTCTTGAGTCCCAGTTTAACAGGCTTTCTTTGGACCATGGTTTCAAGATCCTAGCCTTTGCAACGCTTTGAAGCCTTTTCTGTTTTGCTCTTCGTCTTTGATTTGCACGATTCAAAGAAGTAAACACACATTATAGTGAAATGATTAACAATGTTGATGTTGATGTCTATCACTTTCAATATCTCATGATCCAACGGTTTTAAACCGTTCGGTCATCAGATTCTGGCATTCGAACCCACGAGAGTTCAATTCACCCCAGGATCTGTCATTTAAAACTTTATGCTGCTATCCCTACGCTATTGAGACATTCAATATAATAGTGTATGCATATGAATGTGTGTGTTTGTGCGTATGTGTGTGTATGCGCGTGCGTGCGTGTGTGTGTGTGTGTGTGTGTGTGTGTGTGTGTATGAGTGAGCGAGAGAGAGAGAGTTAGATTTTTATAACAAAAAAAGAAAAAGAAAAGAGAGTTAGAGTTTATTAACCCTAACCCTAACCTAACCCTAACCTTAATCCTAACCCTAACCATAACCCACACCCAGCATAATATTATATGAAGTACCACACACAAACTATCAAAGAGGTTACAAATAATTAATCTAGTTGACCACACAGCACGACATACAGTCAAATAGAAAAAAATAAAAGAAATAGAAAATATATGCAGTGAAAAATATTAAGAATAAGAAAGGATATTTATCATCATAAAATATCATAATCTTCCCTTTAATCCCAGTTTAGCTATATATAGGGTCGGGATACGAATAGACCTTAATTCCCCTTTCCTCTATGTCTTACATCATATCATCAGTCAGGCCCAATCTCTTTTTTCTCTTCAATTATACTTTTAGAAAATTTAGTAGCAATTTCTGGAATCTATAGGAGCTCACCAACCGAAGAATCTTACTGACGTTGGTTTGGCTGTTAATTATGGTGCCTTAGTCGCCTTCTACGACATGTGCAGTCACCTGTTGGTCTATTCTTCAAACAGCCCAAATACAACACCAGAAAAGACAATGTATAGCCTATGCCAACCCAATATACATGTATAGATATAAATATATGCCTAAGAAAATGAACATTGATTCAATAGATATATGCATGATTAACACAAGAATTAAATATTTATTCCAATAGAGCAGTTCGGTAATTGAAAACATATTTTGTTGTATGGTAACACTGGTTTGTTTATGTTGACATCTGATACATAAATTTACATGTAAATTTTTTTGTTCGCATAGTTACACACATGACATACCGCATGTCCTATCTAGTTTCCTTGCTTGGTTTCTGTTTTTGTAGCTTTTGTTATTTCCTTCATTCCTCTCCATGGTTATTAGTAATCGTTGCCGTTTGTTGGCGCATCAATTGCAGCCGGCACGGATTTAAGAATAATCCTCCAACACCCTCGGGATTTTTTCTTTCAAAGCTGTCAACACTCGGTCTTCTAAGGTGCGCCCACAAAGTAATAACCGGCGCGAGGGAGCTTAACTTCTTTCAACTGACGCGCAGCTTAACCGAGTGCGCTAATCCCGCCCCAAATGTAATGGTTCTATATTATAACTTCGTTATAATGCATGCATACCGTTATAATGGTTGAAAGAGTTAAACTATTAGTGTTAAGTTATTCTTAAATTAATATACGTATAGTAGGTTGTAAAGTAAATAACATTTCTAAAGAAAACTTGTATTAGAAATTTTATGAGGAACTAGTATATTTCAATAGTATTCTATGCAGTGTTTACTTTTTCTAGTCCACTGTTTATATTTGGTGTCCACGATGTTCTATTTATAGCTATTAATGAAAAGATCTATTGATTGGATTGTTTCTTGAGTTGAGCTCATATCCTAGAATCATAGAATGTAAGATTTATGTGTACGTGATTGCAAAAAGGTCAAGTCCGACCTGATTTTAATAGGGTAGATAAACCAGGTCACCCGGTAACAACGTAATATTATTATAACCGCTATCAAGGGTGTTAGATTTAATCATTGACGATGATTTAGTCAGTTTTACTATTGTGTTAGTTTAACCTTTGTTAAGAGAATTGTTGTTCTAATTTTCTTTTAAGCAGCAATATTTTTTGTTGTTATTCGGGATATCCGGCGGATGTTATTAGTGCGCATGCGCACTGTTTATTTTCAGTAGAATATGGCGAATTTTTCAGATAATCGGGGAGGAGGCCCCACTTCATACGGCGGCGGACCCCCCTCGTACGGTGGATACGGAAAGTATGTACCACCAAATTTAGTATTCTGCCCGAGAACAATCGTTGCCCACTATATCCCAGCCACGTAGATTAAATCTAGCAGCTGTGTGTGCTTGTTGACATGTAAGCGGCATGTTTCAACTCAGTCCAGTAAAGTTAAATTTAAATCCGAATGATAGTGATATGATCGTCTGTGATGATATCTGTCACTTGTAATATCATATGTTTAACTATTAGGATGTGTAGCCAATTATCCGTAACATTGATCAAATCGACCTTGATTTCGGGATCCTACCAACTCAGAACAGCCATTAAAAAAATTCATGATGTTACCTGACGCACTTAAGTACTGATCTATTAGACTTTATATGGTTCTCTTATAATTTAAATAATTATTAACAGTCTATAATGCATGTAGTTTTGATATTGCTTTTATATATTACAAATTGTTGATTGTATTAAAATTTCAGTAAGAATCTTGTTTATTTAAAGTATATATAGATAAATAGGTACCACGATCTTGAATGAAATAAAAACTTATTGTATTGAAACAGTGCTTATCCGGCTTCATGTGCGACATCTGCTTCAGCAAGCCTTTCATATGTTACATGCCATGCAGTCTTTGTCTTATCATCATCTTTCCTTGAATCACAGTTTAGCTGGAGTCGGGATATGAATAGACTTCTATTCCTCTCTGTCTCATACCAGATCATCAGTCAATCCCGTTATGTCTTGTCAAATATGAAATAAAATTATTGAAATCATTATTGCGTAACAGATTTTCAAAAGCCATGGACTTATTATTTTATTTTACTCATTATACGCCAATTAATTGAAAACTTTTTTATTGAGTGTTACTATTTTATATTGTCAGCAATTCCGGTTACAACGATGATTATTACGGTCACGATGGGGGCAGGGGTGGTGGTGGCAGGCAGGGGGGTGGGAAGAAACCTCTCCCGGAGGAGGGGCCTTTCACAGCGTATGTTGGCAACCTGCCAAATGGTCTGGTCCAGGGTGACATTGAGATGATATTCAAGAATCTGTCGGTTAGTCTCTCCTCTTCTTAATCCCTATATCATCAGAATAGTTTGTTAGAGAGAGAGAGAGAGAGAGACATGCGTTTATTTTTCAGCATCAACACCAAATCACTGACAAACAACATACGTGTAAAAACTATTAGATACTAGCAAAAGAAATCATACAAAAATCAAATGACAGCAGACATCCGAGCAAACATTAATAAGCATGCACAACAATAGAAAAAGTAAAGGTACATATGTAAGTGAAATATTACACGTGTAAATGAAAGTGAAAATAACTAACTAGTGATCACCAACCATTCATTAAATAATCTTTGTATAATTTATTGAAAGAATTTATGGTAGAAGCATTACGAATATTAAGTGGAGTATTATGGTGGAGAGAGAGAGTCTTATATTTTAAACTTCAAGGACTGGAACCTCCTTCTAGAGATCCACGTCAACGAGAACTCGCTCTGTGTGATGTATCAGTGAAACTATAGGAGATATTTATTTCGTTTAGCGGTGACAATTTCTTGTAATCTTTTTCACTGATTCTTATTTTATTGTGCTTTGGCGCTTGTTTGTGTAGAGTGTACAAGAGACGTCCCTGACATTGCTCTATGATGAGGAACCAGATGTTAAATTCTTATTGATTGATTGATTATTTGTAAATTATTTGCATTTACATATCACTTGGAGAGAGTTATTGGCATAAAAGTAGTATATAATCGTTGCAATAGAGAAATATTTAGGAAATGTTTGTGATTGTTACTGATTACAGATAAAATCAGCTCGTCTGGTTAGAGATCGGGAGACGGATCGATTTAAAGGTATTAACAATGTGTCTGTCGTAAATCGTTCATAGTTACACGATAACGTAACCTTTAAATTTGAATTTTTTTGTAAGCAATATCTATTGGCTAACTTCTTCTATTGGCTAACATTGTTATAGACATTCTGTTTACCTTCTAATGTTTATTTCTGTTTGTATTTGTCAGTGATTTGGTGTTGATGCTGAAATAAGCACATCTCTCTCTCTCTATCTTCTACGAGATTTTATTTAATAAATTATTATGCTGGTGAAATTTCCTTGACATCGCCAATTTCACGGAAACAGCCTTTAAACTACTAATGTGAGATTAAATAGGTTATATAATTGTTATTTCGCACACTATTGTAGACAATGCCTAAATAAAGTAAGAACATTAGAGAATCAAAAAATTGCAATAGACATTTACTTTAGCTTACTGTTGTTATTAGCATGTTACTGCTGTTATATTAGCATGTTACTGCTAGTGCTGTTATTAGCAGGCTACTGTTAGTGCTGTTAACATTGACTGGTTTATTTGTAGGTTTTGCTTACGTTGAGTTTGCTGATCAGGAGTCGCTAAGAGAGGCGCTAACATTTGATAGAGCGGTCAGTGTAATGCTCTGTAATTAGTTCACAAGGTGTAGCAAAGTGTCACTGTAATATTAGTGCAAATAGTTCAAACAAATAAGACTAAGTAGATAAAAGCTAGAATTTTTTGTATTGCAACCCACCAAATGTCACTATTATATGTAACGATAGAGACGTTAAAAGTTTGATTAAACCCACTTTAATACTGTTTAATGTCCAATGGCCTGATGCTTTGATTGATTGCAAAGTTTGATAGGCCGGCATTATGCCAAGTAAATCATCATTAAATTTATTATATAGTTATGCAGCGACGAATTCTATGTGTGGATTTATATTTTTCCATGTGAATTATTCTTTATGCGATTGATGATTGATGATGATTAGTTATCATAAAAGATGGTAAAATATGCTGGTAAAGCTAATGTTAACGTCAGTTTCGTCACTCAACAGCGATATCACTGGTAGGCGAGCCTAGGATTTGAATCCTGCACATACTGATCCGCAGTCGAATATCTTACCGACATCGCCACTGGCTCCAGCCACATCATATTACTATAACTTAACATGTGCACATAACATGCATTGACTGATTGTTGTTGTCTGACTGACAGACAGGTTGATTGCTGCTGTCTGACTGACAGACAGGTTGATTGTTGTTCTCTGACTGACAGACAGGTTGATTGTTGTTGTCTGACTGACTGGTGGATTGATTGTTATTGAAGCTATTTGACGACAAGTACATAAAGGTCGATGTGGCTGAGGGGAGGAAGCAGGATGGGGGTGGTAGAGGAGGAAGAGGTGGTAGGGGTGGCTTTGATGGTACGTCTCTCTCTCTCTATCTCTCTCTCCATCTCTCTCTCCATGTTTTTCTCTCTCTCTCTCTCTCTCTCTCTCTATCCCTCCATCTCTCTGTCTTACTCTCTCTCTCTATCTCTCCATCTCTCTCTCTCTCTCCATCTCTCTTTGTATGGCTCTTCTCTCCATCTCACTCTCTCTCTCTATCTATTTCTCTCTCTCTCAATCTATCTCTCTCACTTCATCTCTCTCTGTCTGGCTATGTTGTGAAAAAGAAAGACTGCGATTGAAACTCTGGCATTAAGAAACTTTCTGAGATACTCAATATTTTACTCAATATTTTACTTTTAAGAATACCTTGTTGAGATGTGATGGCAGCATAAGGTTAAAGATGGAATCACCAGCAACGGTTGTGTTTTATTGATCTAAGTGGGTGAATCTCAAATGAATTTTTTTACAGACAAGATTTCAGATTCAAGAACTGTACAGCTTCGTTTTCCTATTTTAATAGAATATCTGTAACTGTGCTGTGAACTTTGGATGACAGTCATACTTCCAATCAGTTGTAAGATCATGCTTACAACTGTGCTGTACTAGCACTACTGTAGCATACTGCGTAGAGCTGTGCTCTTATAAATCCACGTGACACTTTCTTTTAATATTTTTTCTATTGATATTTAACTACATTGTTTTGGTGGTTTGATTTTGAGCATTTATTTCTAGAAAATTTTTATTTTTTATTTGTTAATTACTTAATTTCAGGTTCAAGAGGAGGAGGGAGGGGCCGAGGTGAAGGTGGTTTTAATGGGGGTAGAAGTGAGGGGGGCTTTGATGGAGGCTACCACAGCGACGGTTATCAGAGGGGAGGTAGAGGGGGGGGCTACAGGGGCACTGGGCCCCCTCGAGGCAGCCGCGGTGGATACGACAACGGGAGCTATCGCGGTGGCCCACCCAGAGGTGACAGGGGTGGGGGCTATCAAAATAATTGGTCGTCAGGGGGTAGGGGCGGGGGAGGCAGACCCTCATATGATAATAGATCTAGGAAAGATAGTGACAGTAGACCCGCAGTGGATCTACCTAGGGATTTATCTCCAGGTATTCTTTCTTTTATTAAAATCTCTTCTCTCTCTTTTCAGTGCACTGCCAAGTGGCAGGTTCAAATTACATATACTCAAAGTCTGTTTTCTCGCTCCATAAGAGCACTCCTTATATCAACAAGTTAATTCCTTCACAAAGTCTATGCCTTATGTAGCCTACCTTATGTAGTCTACCTTATGTAGCCTATAGCTCTGGGAAAGGTATGGCTTTTGATGTGGTTTCCCGTTGCCTTCCTCAGTTATTATCATTAAAATCATCAATCAGAATTTAACGTCCTGTTGCATGCCACAAGGCGTATTGCATTATGTAGTAATGGCTTTATGTCGGGGACTTCTCAAGCAGACTCTGTGTGAGTTTATCTCTGTATTCTAACCGTGTTTTGAAAGTAAATCTGTTCATATAGATCTGATACAAGTGCTTGCATAGTTAGGTCGCTAGTCTGAACCACATCTGCTATAGTGAGCATTGGGTGCCCTCAGCATATTTAATGTCTATCTGCTGCATAAATCAGTCATATACTGACTATATGACTGATTTATCTTGTCTCTACGCTAACCCTGCACCTAGGACACGTGCCTGGTGGGTCTCTGTCGTTACTATGACAATTTTACTGTATATATATATATACTGTATATATATATATATAACTTAAGCTCAACCTGAAGCCATGTTGTTGTTGTTGTAGCGTCTGCTGCGGCACGACCTAAGCTTGTATTGAAACCATGTTGTTGTTTTAGCGTCTGCTGCAGCACGACCTAAGCTCAACCTGAAGCCGAGGACGGTGAAGGAGCCGCTGAATGCTCCGGCGGACGCTCAGAGGAACTCTAACATATTTGGGACGGGACGACCGCGGGACGAGAAGGAGCACCCAGACCCCGTGAAGCCTGAGCCGCCTGTCCCAGCAGAGAGGCAGGACAGCGCGGGGTCCGTGGAGTAGTGGGGGGTGGAGGCAACGGTGGGGTGTAAATATAGGGTGTGTGCTCTCTCTACTTCAGTGACTTTTTATATAGCATTTTGTGTAGTCTGTATGCATAGTTTCAGTATTAAAGCTTAATATTAGGATTATATAGTATATACAGGCGCAGATCCAAATGGTCCAATCCAGCCTGTTGTATTGTTTTGTCTCAGTAAGTTAATCTCTCCTGTGTGCCTGGCTCGTGCACTGCTGAGCTGGCAGTGAGTGTCTTCAGGTCTTGTTTCGTAGTGCTCCTAAGAGATCTGAGGACTCGAGTGCAGCTAACGTTCAGTTATGTAAAAGCTGGTAAAGCTAAGGTTAACGTCTGTTTCCTCACTCGAAAGCGATGTCAGTGACGAGCAAGCCCAGGATTTGTGTGGATTTATGTGTGTGATATGTGGCAATAGTCTAAAGTGTCTGCTGATATGTGACAATGCTCTAATATGTTTGTAAATATTGCTATCAAGCCTAGTGTACACCGCTTTAGAACCTATTGATAAATTTACTGAATGACTATTGTTGTTGCTGTTCAGAACTTTGACGTTACAAGATGGCAGCAGCAGCATCATGTTGAAGACTTTATCCAGTAAATCAGACGAATCCTGTCTCTGCTGCAGAGTTCTCTTATTAGCCACACAGTGTCTCTGAGCAGCCGGTCAAATAAGGTCGGGCATGTCCTTGTGCCAAAGCTCGAGTCAGGGAAATGATGTTTAACTAGAGCAGATCGAGCGGGGTGATTACTAATAGAACATTCTACTCCTGTGAGGATGATAGCAAGATGTGACAGTTGCTGTTGAGTGTCCTACTGACCATTGCTAGACTGAGTTTATACCACAGGTCATGTAAATATACTGTAGTATTTATTGCTTGTGTTCCTATCCAACAATCTGCTGTGCATTCCTGCACTACACTTTCTGAGATACAGTAAATCTGCTATGCATTCCTGCACTACACTTTCTGAGATACAGTAAATCTGCTGTGCATTCTTGCACTACACTTTCTGAGAGACAATAAATCTGCTGTCCATTCTTGAGATACTACACTTTCTGAGACACAGTAAATGTGT
Organism: Enchytraeus crypticus; assembly: GCA_905160935.1. Lineage (NCBI taxonomy): Eukaryota > Metazoa > Annelida > Clitellata > Enchytraeida > Enchytraeidae > Enchytraeus > Enchytraeus crypticus. The sequence goes on from CAJHZI010000781.1 coordinate 12,904, forward strand.
TGTGCATTCTAGCACTACACTTTCTGAGAGACAATAAATCTGCTGTGCATTCTTGCACTACACTTTTTGGGATACAATAAAGCTGTTGTGCATTCTTGCACTACATTCTCTGCTCTACTTGTAGTATATACTATTTGAATATGTCTAGTATTATTATCTTCAGAACTAAAGTCCTATGATGCTCTCCTCCGTTCATTTGTAGAAAAGCTAAGAAAAATAAAGAATCTGTTCTAGTATGAAATAGTTATGAAATATCTGTTCTAGTATGAAATAGTTATGAAATATCTGTTCGAGTATGAGATAGTTATGAAGTAATTACTGCACATGAATATGTCTGTGATTTTACTCATTGCCGTGCGGGTATTTGAGTAAGATTTTTCCAGTTGTTTATTTTTTGTTATAGACACAGATATATTTGAAGAATCTTTCACGTTATATATCAGCGTATTAGCTCTGAACTTAGGTACAGCATAGGCTAGACGGTCAAATGACATTAAAACTGGGAATATACCGTGCTTATTCTAACTATGCTTAACCTGACTAGTGATGATCATGTGAAACTGACCTCGAAAGCCTAAAAGACTAAGACCAGGTTTCAGTTTCCTTGATCCAAAGCTTGTCAGTGACTGGGCAGCTTTAGAATTGAATCCTTCACCTGCTGATCCACAGTGGAACAACTTACCAACGTGCAGCGTGATGCGTAGTATGGGACAGTACATTCAATATTTACACGTAGATTCACAAGAGAATGATTTAGGTTAGGCTGTTATTGTGCATGTTTATGAGATAGAGAATGATTTAGTTTAGGCTATGATTGCGTGTGTTTATGCTGTGATTGTGGTACATTGGTTGAATGCCGAAACCGACTGAGTGCATTTGCTGTCGCCTACACTGGGCCCAGTCTGTCCATTGATCAAGTGTACATATTGTTTACTAGACATTTTATTAGTTCTTCTGTTAAGTTTATGCAGTGTGTCTATGGTTCTTGAACATAAAGTAACTGTTTATTGGTTTTAGAATGCTGTTTGTTTATGCATGTATACCACTGTATACTACACTATAACATTTTATGTATGTATATATATATATATATATGTATATATATCTAAATGACATAAATGTCTAGCGTCAGGGTGTATGGTGATTGGGCAAGGTGTCATGATAAGTCTCCAGTGATGGGTATATGCGTGTATACATGATATAATATATAAGTATACTCGTGTATATAACTGTACAATAGACTGTGAGATGGTGTATGGGATTGTACTTCAGTGTGCTCTGACTTACTGCTCGTACGTATACTCCATTATCACTAGTTGCGTACTGTGTGCGTGTGTATACGTGCATGAGTATGTATGCGTGTGTATGTACAAACTATGCACTACACGATGGCGTCCAAGAAATACTTGTTAGTTCTTGATGCTATATTCCTATCTATGTCATCGTGGATATTGGATTTGAGGCCCCCCTCCCCCCCGGTATGAGTTAGTGCCATACAGTTGATTTCCTGTGACTGTTGCGGTCTAATAGCGTAGTGAATAAAGACTTTACTATGAACAGCACTATGCTGTGTGTACACTTGTACTAACGCAGTTATTTATGTGTACTATTGTACTATTAAGCGGTACCAGATATTGTCATGGTTAAAGGGTCACCAGTATGTTGGCTGTAAATTAAAGCTGCATCACAGTTGTAATCTGAATGTTGTTGTTGTCTTGGCGACCTGTGTTACTCTGGATAGCGAGCAGACTTGATATCATCCTGAATGTGGAAAGATTATCTACTGGTCTCTTGTCTTAACCAATCAACAATTAAATTAATAAGATATTTATTTGAAGAAATGAACTGATCTGTAGTAAAGACATATATATTAATATCTCCCTCTCTCTCTCTCTCTCTCTCTCTCTCTCTCTCTCTCTATGCTCTGCCACTCTGCAGGTCTAAATTCTGCTGTCACACTCCAACATTGAATGAGTTAATCCCTTCACAAGAGTCTATGCTAGCCCACAAGAGTCTATGCTAGTCCATAGCGTAATTAATCTAACCTATAGCTTGAGTACAATTCAGCGTAAAAGTCATGAAGTCACCGTTCACGTGACGACGCTACAGCTGATAGTCTTTTGTTGACAAACAATGCATTGAACACAATGATAAATACTGGAAAAATTATAAAATGTTGCTTAAATTGACGTTTATATTGGTATTTACCCCGTAGAAGCAGATGATTTCATATGACTGCAAAGCATTGTACCATTTCCTATCTTCTAGTAAGCTTAAAGAAACACATTGAAAAAGATTATTTTGTGCTTTTAAGATCAAACTGCTAGGCTCGACAATACAAAAACAGCATTTGTGGGCCAACAAACTGCGTCCGACCTTCACCTTCTAGTGTCTGTTTACTTATTTCCAATTGGCTATATCGTTCAACCTTGACAATGAATCGTTACACTTTTACGAGGAATAAGGCTTCTGAGGTGCCCAGCTGTCCTTAAATGCTTTTGTCGGTTGTCTGTATAGACACCCACTGTTTAAATGTTTTTTTATCAAGAAACGTAAACAGTACGTGTCGTTTAGGACATACTGTTTACATGTCTTAAAAGACACAAACGGTACGTGTCGTTTATATGTCTTAAAGACACAAACAGTACGTGTAGTGTAGGACATCAACTGCTTACGTGGCTTATAAGACGCGTAAACAGTTTGCGTCGCTTAAGTTACCTAGATTTTACCTGTTGTACTTTACGAGACATAATAGGATTATAATAGCACCTACTCACTGGGATGGGACACTGATAACTCTCTATAAACTAGAACTTGTGAAGAACGCAGTAATGTTGATCAAGAACGGCTGCTAATATTGTACCAGTAGAGAGAATGTCTCTCAAACACTCAACACATATCAACAATGAGCCTATGTGTCGTTGTCACATATAGGCTCATTGTCACATAATAGGCTCACAGTAAATTAACATAACAACAACTGAATACTGCTGTCGTCCATGACAACATCAAGCATTAAGACAAATCCAGGCCGGTGAGCAAAAAGGGTCCAGAACTGGGCACGTTTCAAAATCCAGAAAAGTAGTCCAGAGATAATGATACACTGGTTTATAATGTTGTTGCCCTGGTAATCAAATTGAAAAATCTTCGCTGAGCCACAAATAAAATGCGCATTATAATTTGGTTGATTACATAGAAATAGAGCACTATGAGTAACGATGTATAGGCTCAGCTGCTAGGCTCAGCTGCTGGGCTCTGAGCTGCTGGGCTCTGAGCTGCTGGGCTCTGAGCTGCTGGGCTCTGAGCTGCTGGGCTCTGAGCTGCTGGGCTCTGAGCTGCTGGGCTCTGAGCTGCTGGGCTCAACTTTTGGACTCAGCTGCTGTGCTCAGCTGCTGGGCTCAGCTGCTAGGCTAACTATTGGGCTGCACTAATAGTAGGCCTACAGCCCACTAGACAGCAAGCAGTCGTGTTAGATATATAAAGTATCGTAACATATGCCAAGCAGAATATAATGCGCATTCGACGTTATTGTATGTTAATATGTGACTATATAATTATGGGGTTAGTTGTAAGCGTTAGATAATATAATAGACATCTCTCTCTCTCTCTCTCTCTCTCTCTCTCTCTCTCTCTCTCTTCCTCTCTCTCTCTCTCTCTCTCTCTCGTGTGCCCAAGTGATAATCCAAGGTACATATCGCATTATACAAAAATGCACTTTATCATAAACAAATTAATCCCCTTCATGACAGGCTATACCATATCAAATTTTAATGTAGCCTATATATTATAATTTGGCAATAATCGCTTCTGATGTGATTTCCCGTTGCCTTCAGCAATTTTTGATTAGTCTGCTCTTATGGCGCGTGCAGTTTACGGTTAGTCTATTACTCAACATCCGGACACAACTCGGGATATCACTATCCTCTAATTTAATGTTAAATTATAAGGTTCATCAACAGAATTAAATTGTTGTATTGGATCTGCATAGGAATGCTGCAGATGTAGTAACATTTAGCAAGACACTTCAGAATAACATAATATGCTGAGTAAGGAATAGGTAGTGTTGTAAACTATTGAGCTTTTTATAAGCCTGTTCACTTCTTGTCGCGAAACGCTCGGCTTGCCCACTTCCCATATCTTTGGGGTCATAGCTTGGTCTTGGACGCCGGTATTGCTCAGCTCCCTCCAACAGTAAATGTTTTTGTTGGTTAGGGCCTCCCCATCCACCCACTGAGCTAATGGAGACCTCCGGCGCGCTGTGGTAGTATGACCTTTGGATATTTTGGTCAGTGGCTTGTGTGTTCCTGGTTATTGAAAGGCCTAGGAACTCGGCCATTTGTGAATGTCCGCTTTCTACTTATGCGCCGAGATCGTCACGACTAAAGGTGGGAATGTTTTTGTCTCCCGCCTGTGTTAGGGCCATGGCCTCTGCCCTATTGGTGGGTTCGTGGGTATTCAGGGCTCGTGCCAGGTCGTCACGGCCTGAATCAGGGGTAAGTCCCGCGCTCGACATCGAGGAGGCTTGGGACACTGGCCTACTATCAGTGTTTTGGTCGGCCATCTCCCCTCAATTTGTTCTAAAGTGTAAAGGCGTAGAATTTATTTGATTAATTGATTAGTAATGATTGGAAATTGAATATGGTGATTGGAATTTGTCAAACGAAAAATACAAGTCTAACCTAACCCTACTGTTAATGAGTGTGGAGCGTGGTCTGAGACCACACTTGTAAAAGCTAATAATAAGTAAGTGATCATAATTTTCCCAATTTGTTCCCTATCTAAACCTATTTTGTATTTAGTGTGTTTCTGTTCACCTTAATAGCGAGACAAACCCGCCTGCAACTCTTGGAATCCTAATTAAAACAATTGCGAGACAAAACTCGCCTGCAACTCTTGGAATCCTTGGTCATCCAATATCGGGACAAAAATCCGCCTATTGGGCAATTATGTACTTCTTTCTCCCTATTCTAATGCTTAATTTGAGAAATGTACCGCTAGCTCTAAATTATACGCCCGCTATGACTACATATATATATCTCTATGACTACATATATATATATATATATCACTCTATGAGGGGTGCTTTTGATGTTCCACCCTGCCAAATTTCACAACTAAATGCTGCTGTGTCTGTATAGTGCTCAGATTGGCGCTACCTTCCTACCAGCAACTGCTAGCAAGTCACCGTCCAAAAGTTGGCCGCTCGTCACAAAAATACGACACTCCTACTATTAGCGCTGGGTCGCCCTATCCACTGGGTTCCCCAGCACAACCCCCTTTCTGTAACACTGCCTGTTTTAAAATACAGGTCTTTACACAATGGGACCCTTCCCTCTTTACAACTTCTCGGCACAATCAATGCGACTGTGTTTTAAAGTCGTCAGGCCGCCGAACACTTCTCTACACTCTTAGTCGTGCTTTAAAGCTTTATAGCAACTACTCTACTTCTCCACACACCGAATTGTGCTTTAAAGTGGTCAGTTAATAATATTCAATCACATCAATTGCGTCTGAATATTATTTCTTCGTGATAAGTGGCTCCAATCACAATCAACTGCGTCTGGACCACAGTTACCACGAAGTAACCCAGGCGACTTTGTATGGAGAAACACGGCTTTTTATACTAAATTTTAACATGGGATAACTACGAGGCCAATCACGTAACGCCTTACTAAACCCTCAATTTGTATCACCCCATTCCATTGGTTGAAGGTGTGGCCTAAATTAAGTTATATTTAAACTGTGTTACCATCTTGGGTATTTTCTTTTACCACCACCTAGTTTGTGCTCTTTTCTAATTAAACCTATTGTATGATCTAGCGCGAAAATATGCCACAGTGATAACGTCGTTCTCTCGCTTCAATTATCGCCACCAATCATCTTTATTTTCTAACAATTCTGCAAAACTCATCGAAATATACACAAATCTAGATAAAACCAAAACCGTCTATAACCTCCTATAGCGCTTAACTGAAATTTCCTCACATTTAATATAACGCCTTTCTACTTTAATGTAAACCAACTACGTATATTATAGTATTTTCAACCAATGATATCTAATTTTACAAGAATCGCTAACGAATTAGAGTTTTCCTTTGATCCCTAGCTCAACTATATCTCTAATATTGATATTTATGTCTATTTTTATACTTTGGAAAAATCCTTAGACTGGTGCTACGTTTAATATTAGTGCTATAATGGTTTACGGAAGCGTACTAATTTATACTGGTTCGACCTTAATACAACAAGCGTATCAAAGCGAAAGTCCAATTTCGCTACACTTCTCATTTCATTTTGTCTGTGAAAAATGTTGTCATAATGCTAATAAATATTTTATATATAACTAGCTCGATTTGGCATTGACTTTTCGTATCTATAATGTGTCGTGTGTTTGAAAAACCGAAACTTAGTAAGCCACTAGATGTCGGTAATCTCTTGCTCAAAGAGTATGCTAATTTCTAGGGTTCACTTTAGTTTTAGTACTCAAAATCTAGATAAGGCCGAGGTTTTAGTATACATTGACGAATACGGCTTAAACTTTGATAAAATTTGGGATAATGAAGGACCTTAATGTTTGAAGAAACTGGCGAGATTTAATGGTAACTAGCCAGGTAGGCATTGCTGCCTAGGCTCTCTGCGCTTAGAGCATTTCACGTGATCAGCCTCTATAACTTATCAGGTGTTTATTTATTTATTAATAAAAATTTAATCGTATTTTGATAAATAATATAATGCTACTGATAGATTACTGAATAATGGCAGGTCCAAAGCATGCCTGAACCACTTTTCTCTTCAAACGAACAAAGTTTTCAGTCTATATCCACTTGGATGTCTGCTAATTTTTTGGCACTTAATCCATCTAAGACTGAATTCTTGTTGGTTGGGACACCTCAACAGCTTTTGAAGCTGAATGGGAAAACTCTTTCGTTATCTTCGGGTATTATAATATCACCTGCTTCTTCTGTGAGAAATCTCTGTGTTATCCTTGATAAAGACCTAACCTTCCACTGATAAAATCTAACCTTCCACGAGCACATAACTAAAACTTCACAAGCATGTTTCTTCCATATCAGTGATCTTCGTCGAATACGTCCATATTTGTCACGTGAAACAGCTGCTACAATTGGTGCTGCTCTTGTGCAATCGAAATTGGACTACTGCAATTCCCTGTTTTTAAATCTCCCTGGCTGTGAGATAAATTGATTGCAGTTTGTTCAGAATTCTCTTGCACGAGCAAATTTTTGTAGTTCCAAGTACTCACATGTTATGCCCATTTTAAAGTCTTTGCACTGGCTAAAGATTAAAGAGCGTATCATTTACAAAACAGCTTCGTTAACCTATAAGTCCATCACCATCCCTGGACAAACTGTATGTCTCACTTGATTAAAGTGATGCAGCCTGCTGTTACTCGGTGTTCTAAATTAATTACTCTTGTGAGACCTAGCTTACCTTCGCGCTCTGAGCTATCTAATCGTTCTTTCCAGCATGCTGCACCGCAGACCTGGAATGCTCTTCCATCCAATCTTCGGAAATCTTCATTTGAAGCACATCGGCATTTGCTTTCCTATGAGCAGTTCCATAGGCAGTTGAAGACCTATCTTTTCCAGCTCTCTTTTCCATCCAGTGTCCATGAGCAGCGACCTGCGCCTAAACCTCCTTTTCTTTAATTCCCTTTACTTTGGACTGATTATCTGGATTTTGGAATTTGCACCGTTTTTGGACCTTCTTTTGCTCGCTGGCTTGATTTTGTCTCAATAGTGCTCGATGTTGTCATTGATGTCTGTAGCACTCTAATTGTTGTTGTTGTTATTCAAGTTGGCTTTCACATAACCCCGCATTCGATACAGAATGCAGGTTCATGATTCATCAAGTGGATGATATGAAGAATGATGTGTGCTGTTAACGCCACATTTATGAGGCTTTTAACTTTGCAAAATATGGACCCAATGTGTCCTTTCTTGACTTTCTCGGCGCCTACTTATTCGCCTCTTACTGCATGTACTGCCAGCGTTTGCTTTATTCTACAGTTTTCCGTTCACCTGAACCTTAATTATCTCAGTCTTTAATGGTCAAGACCAAAATCAGGCCTTATCAATTCATATATATATATATATATATATATATATATATATATATATATATATATATATATATATTATATGTATATATATATACATATATATATATATATATATATAATTATATATATGTATATATATATACATATATATTATATATTATATATATATATATAATATATATATATATATATATATGTATATATATATATATATATATAGACCTTTTATAATATGTAGTGGTAGCTCTGCTCACATAATAAACAAAGCCTAGTGGGAGAGTGGTGGGAGAGTGGGGAGGGGTGTGTGCTTGTATTGACGGCTGGCAATGTTCAGTATACTCGCATATATTTATTATTTATTTCTTTATCTAGTAACAGAGTGGTATTAAAAAATTACAACAAATATATTTCAATTACTTATCAAATGATGATAAACTTATGTCTTAATTTACATTTAATTAATATATGTCTTGATAGAATATCTAGAGGGTATATATTACATTTTAATGTATCCTCTTGAAACTAACTCCACCCCCCCCCCACATCTACTCTGAGCTCTCACCTTAGAAATTCTCACACGGCTTATTAATGTTGCAAGTTTATATCACTATATTTTATATTTTATTATAGGTTTATAACATGTTTATGTTGATTCTAGTGAATTGAAAGTTTTATCTCCAGTCAATTGTTTCGTTTACATCAGAAATGGCCTATAACCCTGAACCCTATGATCGCCCCCCTGCCTATGCCCCACCAGAGGGCGGGTACAGTGATATTGGTAAGGCCCCACCACCCCCACAACAGGCCTATGCTCAGCCCCTTCAACATTCACAGCCTTACCCCCCTCAAGGATCCTACCCACCCCAGGGATCATACCCCCCAGCCTCCTACCCGCCCCCCGGGGCCTACCCGCCCCCCGGGGCCTACCCGCCCCCCGGGGCCTACCCGCCCCCAGGGGCGTATTCAACCCCCGCCCCCGCTGCTGCCTCCCCCACCAATGTTATCATCATGACCGATAATAGCCTGACTCCAGGAACCTGTGCCAGGTGTAGAGTGAGTATATTCTTTCATTCATTCATTCCACTTCTTCCATTTATTCATTCATTCAACTTTGTTTCATTCATTCATTCAACTTTGGCATTTATTCATTCAACTTTGTTCCATTCATTCCTACATTCAAATTTGTTTTATTCTTTGAAGTATTGAAAGAAGTATATAGGTCTTAGGACGCTTAGAAAAGCTGTGTATTGATTGATTGATTGATTGATTGATTGATGGATTGATTGATTGATTGATGTAGGTTGGACGCTTGGAGAAGCAGTGGCCCACATGTTGTGGGGTGTGCTGTATTGTTTGATTGATTGATTGATGTAGGTTGGACGCTTGGAGAAGCAGTGGCCCACGTGTTGTGGGGTGTGCTGTATTGATTGATTGATTGATTGATTGATTGATGTAGGTTGGACGCTTAGAGAAGCAGTGGCCGACATGTTGTGGTGTGTGCTGGGCTATTTGCTGCTTCCCCTGTGGTCTCATCTGCTGCTGCACTATGAGCAAAACCCGCTGTACCAGCTGCGGCGTCAGCTACAACAACTAACCCTCTCAACCCAAGGTTAACCAGCACTCAACCCAGGGTTAACCAGCACTCAACCCATGGTTAACCAACACTCAACTCATGGTTAACCAGCACTCAACCCATGGTTAACCAGCACTCAACCCGTGGTTAACCAGCACGCAACCCATGGTTAACCAGCACTTAAACCCAGGGTTAACCAGCCCTTAAACCCATGGTTAACCAGCACCCTACCCGTGGTTCACCAGCACCTAACTTATGGTTAACCAGCACCTAACCCGTGGTTAACCAGCACTAACCCATGGTTAGCCAGCACTAGCCCATGGTTAGCTAGCACTCAACTCATGGTTAATCAGCACTCAACCCATGGTTAACCAGCACTAAACCCATGGTTAACCAGCACTAAACCCATGGTTAACCAGCACTCTACCCATGGTTAATCAGCACTCTACCCATGGTTAACCAGCACTCAACCCATGGTTAACCAGCACTAAACCCATGGTTAACCAGCACTCTACCCATGGTTAATCAGCACTCTACCCATGGTTAACCAGCACTCAACCCATGGTTAATCACACCTAACTCGTGGTTAACCAGCACTCAACCCATGGTTAACCAGCTCTTCAGTATCTCTGGGATATCTCTTCAGTATCTCTGGATTATCTCTAGATTATCTAATGTCTCTGAGATTTACCACTACATCCTAGTTCATCATCATTATTTTCCCTTGAATCCCAGTTCAACTACAGTCGGGATATGAAAAGACTAGAAAAAAGTTAGAATAAAGAATAAAGTCTCTTAAATTTGAATAAACTAAGAATAAAGTTCCTAGTTAAACTATAATATTCAAGGCAGAAGATGATGATGTTTCTGAGAGATCAGTGAGATTATCTGTAGCTTCTCTACGCATATCGTCAGGTTATCTCTGCTTGTTTCAGTAATAGTAACTTCTGCAATTGTGGAGACATTGTATATCTGACTATCAATGGTTGAGACTATGATATCTGTGATTGACAAATGTTTCATTTACTTTTTTATTAGAAAGGATTTTCCTATCTCAGGTTAATTTAACATGACGAAAACCCAAAGCTCTTCAGTAGGTTAACTGTAAGATTGGTTATTGGTTAATCAACCATTATGACTACGGGTTAGGTTATAGTTAGTCAGGGCCGATGTTAACATTTTGTAGACTGGTGTAGCGTTAGCAAGTTGTGCGTATCTTTCAAGAGCTTCATGCTATAATGCTTAGACCGGTGAAAGTATCGTAAAGCTGTATCAACGTGTTGAAGTTCATCTTATTCGGCTGCTTTTATTTAATGATTTAGTGGTCGTGGCGGATCAAGTCTACAAAGCTCGTAAAAGTGTTGCTTCCTCGAGAGTTGATACTTTCATATTTCAAGATTGAGAATTAAAAGAAAGTACTGCCTAAACGTCAAAATGTATAAAGTATTTTAAAGTAAAAGTAGTAAAGTAATTTTACAGCACTGCTCGATGCTTCGTTTACAATCCAGAGTGTTCTTCAGATGGGACCTTGTGGAAATATTTTCCCTCTCAATGAATCCGAAAAATTTCCAAAGAATCTGAATTCGCTGCTGCCGCCAAACTCTTTTATTATATTAGTCGTAGCTGTATGATCTATAATATAGTTTACTATAATATAGTCGTAGCGTCTGTGGGTTATATATGTATAGGAACGGTGATCCATTCCAGGGCCAGTTTTAAGCCATATCAATCTGTAGTCATTATTTCATGAACAATTGAACGTTGTGTATATTCAAGAAATCTCTGTTTAGTACTTCTTACTATTACATATTAATACCAGTAAATAACTACTCATTTAACGGATATCAGACAATTTTCTTACAAATTGTAACACGTAGAATTTTGTAGCATTCACCGATTTACATGAACTGGAGAGATTTCTTCAAACCTCGTCAGAATGCTGCTAGTACGCCATCTTTAAAGCCTGTTACATGTAGACCTTGAATGTCTTAATAGCGTAGGGGTAACGTCATGAAGTTTTAAATGACAGATCCTGAGGTGAATTGAATCCTCGTGGGTTCGAATCCCAGCCGCGCTGATCTGAGAGTAAAATCTCGAACATTCATGGGACTGGTTATAATTATGGAAAATGGTCTAAATTGCCTAACAGTTTAAACATGTGGTATTCAATGTGATAGATATCAACGTAGTTGATCATTTCACTATAATGAGTGTCTACTTTTTTTAGACTTTTACCTGTAAAGTCCTTTTTATATGATATTACATACAGTATATGTGTGAGGACTATTTGATGTAGGCCAGGTGTGCAAGTAATCGTGATGCCATTAATTAGCTTTAGGGCCCACTAAGTGACTCGTATAAAGAGTCCATTGTGTTGATGCAAACGTACTACTTAATAAAATATATTTTTCCGTTTTAAAAAATTAATTCAAGTGTTTTTTAAAAACTTAATCCGTCGCTTTCGAGTAAGGAAACTGACGCTAACATTAGCTGACTGTAGGTCACACTGACTGTCGGTCACACTGACAGTCAGTCATACTGACTGTTGGTCATACTGACTGTCGGTCATACTGACTGTCGGTCACACTGACTGTCGGTCATACTGACAGTCGGTCATACTGACTGTCGGTCATACTGACTGTCGGTCACACTGACTGTCGGTCACACTGACTGTCGGTCAGACTGACTGTCGGTCACACTGACAGTCGGTCGTACTGACGACAGAGTAAATGATTAGATTTGCACCAGAATATAGAAAAATCTTTTGTTGTGCCCCGCGTTGTGTCCGTGATGTAGATAACTCTTATAAAGCACTGACGTAGATGAGATGTTACGAGCTGGTAGGAATAGGGCTTCTCTTATGAGAAAGGTAACTTTCAGCGCTGACAGTTTTAATAACTCGGAAGTTAGTACTGGAATGTAGGTTAGTTGTAAAATGTTGCCTATTTAAAATTTAATCGTTTAATCAATCAACCAAACAATAAGAATTTAACGTCCGGTTCCTCGCCATAAGGCAATGTCAGGGACGTCTCTCACTCTCTCAGCATAGTTCAGCCTCTTTGACAAATTTGCAACTGAAATAGAATTAGAATTCATAAATAAACAAACAAAATAAGCCTTTAGTAGGAGAAAAGAACTACCAAGGAAAATTACGCAGAAATCCTCGAAGCAAAAGACTAAAGACTTTAGTGTGGACCACGCTCCAGTATGGTTGAGAAACTTGGACGTAGGAAAGGAGGGTAACAGGAAACTGGAAGTATTCAAAGTGTATCTATGGAGAAGATCACTTGGTCTGACAAATCAACGAACGAAGAAGTGTAAAATAGGGTTGACATAAAAAGACAATTGATAGATATCATATGGAATAGAATGGATAACTGGATGGGCCATGTACTGAGAGGATATAGTAACTATAGTTTGATAAAAGTGGCAATTAAAAGGAGACTAGTTTAGAGGAAGACCGAGACTTGAGACGGATGGGAGGTCAGACTCGGACGGACGGATAGATGATGGATGGATGGATGGAGAGAGAGAGAAAAAAAAGAGAAAGATAGGTAGAGAGAGATATTGAGAAAGGTTGGGAGAGAAAAAAGAGAGAGGTAGAGAGAGAGATACATATATATATTGAGAATGACTGAGAGAGAGAGAAAGAGAGAGACTGAGTTACACACTCCTATACAGTATGTATGTGTAGTCCATGCAGTGACTACATGAAGAGGAAAAAGGAAGACAGAGAAGAGGAGGCGATATATACCATGGACCTGCCAGTAAGCAGTGCACTAAGAGATAGAGAGAGAGAGAGCAGTGAGTACAGAAAATTTCAGGCACATCATTAACATCTGATGCCCATTCTACAACAGTTTATATTATTAATTTATGAGTCGTAAGATTATGATATTGAGCTTACGGCTTATCAATAGAGTTAAGTGAGGACTTCTTTACATTGGCTGCTACGTGAAGAGAATGGAGATAAGAGAATTGGGCTGAAGATTTGACAGCTTATATTGTTTCAAGTGATATCTGAGGCTTCCCTTAACTAATGCTTTGAAATGGAGGACGACTGAGCTTTTTAAAACAGAGCAAATGCTTTCAAGTAGAGTAGACAACAAATTATGTAGATTCATTATTATGTAGAGTCTAAGTTTTCCCAAGGACCTCTAAATATATGACGTCATCAGAGACCACGTTTCATCAAGGACCTGTTAGTCAATGACGTCACCAGAGACCATGGGTCATCAAGTACCTGTCAACCTATGACGTCACCAGAGACCATGGGTCATTAAGTACCTATCAACCTATGACGCCATCAAAGAAGTTGCTTCATCAAGTACCTATCAAACTATGACGTCGTCAAAGACAACGCTTCGTCAAGTACCTATCAATCAATGACGTCACTAGAGGCCCTGCTTCATCAAGTACCTATCAATCTATGACGTCACTATAGAGATCATATTTCATCAAGTACCTGTCAATCTATGACGTCATTATAGAGATTATGTTTCATCAAGTCAATCATGACCTGTCTACCTGTCAATCTATGACGTCACTATATAGAGTATGATTCATCTAGTACCTGTTAGTCAATGACGTCACCAGAGACCATGGGTTATCAAGTACATATCAATCTCAGACGTCACTAGAGATATTGCTTCATCAAGTACCTGTCAATCTATGACGTCATTATAGAGATCATGATTCATCAAGTACCTGTCAATCTATGACGTCATTATAGAGATCATGATTCATCAAGTACCTGTTAATAACAACAATTAGATTAATCAATTTATATTAATCAATGACGTCACCAGGATCACTAATCATCTAACTGCAGCAGTCGTGACGTAAGCTGTAGCTAGTCTGTGTTTATATTCTACATGCGCGTAACTCAAACTTCTCTAGGAATGCAAGGTAAGCAACGCTCGGTCTGTTATCTCCGTCATCTTTGGCGTACACCTTGCTGTTTATATAAACCGAAGCCTCGGAGAGATAAGAGAAGATTAATGGATAAACATTGACCAATTGTTACCTGTATAAACAGAAAAAATACAGTTTAAAATATTGACTAATCGCTGCGTGATACTTTCAAGTAGAACTTTTATATTATAGATACATTAACTAGTAGAACTATAGACTTAGTATATAACAGTGGTAAATTTGGTAACAGTGGTAACATTTGTAACAGTGGTAACAGTGGTAACAGTAGTAACAGTGTGGCAGTGATAACAATGGTAACAAGTGGTAACCAATGGTTGATAGCCGTGGTAAAATGATGTCAATGAAAACAGTGATATATACTGAATGGGATAATATATTTTAGAAACTAATAATTACTAGATAATGCAACGATAAATCTAATTTTATAAATATTTAGCACTTTCAAAATATTCTAAATGAGTGCATTTAATAATAACTATTGGGTATAGTAGTCTGTAGGAAGTATTCTACATGAGCTTATAATGTCGTAAATGCAGTATATACATATATACAGTACATATATGCACATGTATACACATTGACGTCATACATTTGGAGGTCCTAGGGGGGGCAGGACTTAGACTAGGGTTTAGTGACTGGTTTCCGGATATTCTCGAATGTCTTGTAAATGTATGTATATATATATATATATATATATATATATATATATATATATATATATATATATATATATATATATATATATAGTAAATTATAAGAATGTGTATGAGCTAGCCATTTTGCTATGTATAGGCCTATAGCCTTATTCACGCTACAATTCATATAATTTTGATTTATCGACTACTCTGAATGAGTATGGGTCGTTTGTAGATAGATGACAGCTAATGTGGTAAGGTTGATGGACTGTATGTGGACAGTGGGTTTAAGGAAAGGTTGATGCGCATTTGTCGATCTGTTTGGAAGATTAAATAATAATAACATATATTATAGTGAAATGATCAACTGTGTTGGTATCTATCACTTTTAATTCCACATGTTAAATCCGTTAGGCAATTTGTTCCATTTTCCGTGTAAGCAGTCCAGTGAATGTCCGAGATTTTACTCTCAGATCAGCGCGGCTGGGATTCGAACCCACGAGAATTCAATTCACCTCAGGGTCTGTCATTTAAAACGCCATGACGTTATCTCCATATCTAACCATTGCGTTATTGAGACATTCAAAGGATGAGAGTGTATATAATCCACAACTTTGTAGGCTACAGTCGTCTATGTCAGGCTGCGTATAACAGGTTTCACATGATACTTCACTAGAGTCACTGTCATAGCTCTCTAATAATTAAATACAAAATTTACATTAATAGGCTATAGTTTTAACAATAATAGTAGTAGTAGTAATAATAATAATAATAATAATAAAAGCTTAACGTCCGTTTCCTCATACAAGGATGATGTCAGGGACGTCCCTCCATCACATGTCACTACAAATCGATTCACTCAAACGATCTGAAAAAACATGTGCTGAAGGGAAAGAAAAAATTTACAACAGTATCTTCATTTTTTAGAACTTACTATAAATATAACATTTATATGACATTTATGTAACATTTAGGCCTATATAACATCTATATAATATTTATATAACATTATAATCGTCAGGACTAAAAATGTCTAATCCACCGAACTATCCGCCGCCCGCCTATTCCCCGCCTCCACCAGGCTTTAAAGACGTTCAGGCCCCGCCCCCAGGCTCGGCTTACGCTGTGTACCCGCCCCCAGGTGGGAGTGGCCAACCGTACCCACAGCCGTACCAGCAGCAGTACACAACAACAACAACAACAAGAACAGCCTACACCGCTCAGCCACAGCCTAACGTTGTCATAGTAACGACAGAGAGCGGGCCTGTGGCTCCAGGCACGTGCCCCAGGTGCAGGGTAAGCGTAGAGACACGATAAATCAGTCATATAGTCAGTCTAACGTTGTCATAGTAACGACAGAGGCCGGGCAAGTACGTTGTCATGGTAACAATACTGTCTCTCCTGGCCTATCCACCAGGCCCGTGTCGCAAGTGCAAGGTAGGCATAGAGATACGATAAATCAGTCAGAGAAATAACGTTATCATGGTAACAACAGAGTCCAGGCCTGTGCGTTGTCATAGTAACGACAGAGGCAGGCCTGTGCGTTGTCATAGTAACAACAGAGTCAAGGCCAGTACCTCCAGGCACGTGTCCTAGCACTCCTATGTGCAGGGCAAGCACAGAAGCACGATGAATCAACCTCAAGAGCAACTGTGTCTACACTAGGCCTCATAGACTGGAAAACTTTCATTTGCTTCGCTTTATAACCAATTTCAATAAATTGAACCTTTTCAGATTTCTGCTACATTTTATTCGGTTATTATAATAAATTTATTTAGTATAGGCCAATTTAGTTCCCCGTAAAAGTGTGACGATTCATTGTCAAGGTTGAACGATATAGCCAATTGGAAATATCTAAACAGACACTAAAAGGTGAAGGGCGGATGCAGTGTGTAGATCAACAAATGCAGTTTTTGTATTGTCGATCCTAGCAGTTTGATTTTAGAAGCAAAAATTATCTTTTTCAAAGTGTTTCTTTCTTATTAGAATATAGGAAATGGTAAATTGTTTTGCAGCCGTAAGTAATCATAAGCTTTTACGGGGTAAATACCAATATAAATGTCAATTTAAGGAACATTTGTTAACTTTTTCTGTATTTATCACTGTGTTCAATGCATTGTTTGTCAACAAACGACTATCAGCTGTAGCGTCGTCACGTGAACGGTGACTTCATGACTTTTACGCAGGATTTATGAGACTACATATACACGTATATATCATACATAGCTACAGGCTTATGTAAAGAATCCTGAATTTATCTATACTAATTAATAATATTAATTAATCTGCAATTTCTGCGATATATTAACAATAGGATGAATACATTTATTAACTCGTTAATTAGGTAACAAGTGATTTATTTTGTAAATTAGTCAAGAGATTACATAGTCCTATAGCCTACTATTAAGTATAATCAGATAGATTCATCGCCTGACAAGAAGACAGCCTTGTTGAATCTGTTCTCGCAGGTCACTTTCGATTCGAATGAGGAAACTGACGTTAACATTAGCTTTAGCTTTTTAAAAATATCTTCAGCTACCAGCGTGCATTTAAATAATTATCCGAGACCTGATGTATCCAGCTGATCACCCTATACGGCGTGAGAGATAATTACAATCATATTATAAAAACTGATATATAAATATCAGATACAAAATATACTGACGAAGTACATAAAATTAAATAATTAATATACATTAAACGAGAACTGACAGACTGGTATTGAATACTTACTATGGATTGGCTTCTATTTGATTTCAGTAATTAATCAATCAATCAATAAGAATTTAACGTCCGGTTCCTCGCCATAAGGCCATGTCAGGGACGTCTTTTGCAGACTCTACATAAACTAGTTGCTGCTTAGTTGATTGATTGATATTTGATTGAATATTGCAGGTAGGGAGTAAGATAGAGATATGGCCTACAATGTGCGGCATATGTTGGGCCATCTGGTGCTTTCCCCTTGGCTTCATCTGCTGTATGACAATGAGAGAAACTAGATGTACTCACTGCGGAGCTGTGTTCATCTAAAACCTAGCAGCACCATTATCATCATCGTCTTCATCATCATCATCATCATCGTCAGCATTATCAGCATCTTCATCATCAGCATACATCATCTTCATCATCATTATCACTGTAATCATCATCATTAGCATTATCTTCATCACCATCATCATCATCATCACCATTATCGTTAATTGCAGTCTACTTTACCTACCAACAGCAGCATCATCGCTAAATGGGGGCCTTGTGTTGTTTGTCTTGTGCCAACATCACTATCATCTTAATTAATTTTGGGACTGCTCTAAATTAATTCAATATATTATTATTCTTCTTACATTGTATCAAAAATGATTAAAATAAGAGAACTTTTGAGGATTGATGAAAGAACTAAGAGAACACTTGTAGGTTGATGAAAGAACTAAGAGAACACTTGTAGGTTGATGAAAGAACTAAGAGAACACTTGTAGGTTGATGAAAGAACTAAGAGAACACTTGTAGGTTGATGAAAGAACTAGCTATCGAATAACTAAGTGAATTTGCCAAGAGAAGGTTCTAGAAGCTATTTAATTTATTTAACAACTTTATAGGCCTATCTTGCGATATTTCGAGAAATCGTTTTACTGCATTTCCTCTTTCAGCTATGTATATTAATGACGATCATTTGTTAGGAATTTGTGCCTTTTGTTAGAACATTGTACTTATCAAAAGCCATCAAAACGTAAATTTGTATTCATATTGAAATAAATATAACGTTATACTTATAACTGTATTCATTCAATCACTAGTGGTTGTTGTGACGTCAATAGCTAACGTTCGACGCTTATCATATCTGTCTGATAAGAGTCTTATCAGATAATCCTCTATCTGATAAGACTCTGTCTAATAAGCCTCTATCTGATAAGCCTCTGTCTGATAAGACTCTATCTGATAATGTCTGATAGCCTCTATCTGATAAGCTCTAAGCCTCTATCTGATAATGCCTGATAACCCACTATCTGATAATGTCTGATAAGATTGAGTCAACTGACGAATCAAATCAAAGCCAATTTTTCTCATCACTGAGCTCTTGTAGTAAATAATTATAGCGATCATCCATGATGACATCTCGACCTCACCAGTGTTCTGCCAATTGGCAGATCCGAGGTGCATATTCCTACTCACATTCTGATTTCATGTTCAGTACAGATGACTCAATCAATTAGTGAGTTAATCCCCTCACAAATGGCTCTATATATATACACAAGCTTGAGATAAATATGGCCTCTGAGATGGCTTCCATTGGCCTTCCTCAGTTCCTGTTCAATCGTCTCTTATCTAAGTACGGTATACGGTTGGTCTATTCTTCAGTGGCACATCGGACACAACACAGGTCACGTGGAGGACACGCATCGCTTGTGGTATCACTTATTTAAACCAAAGGACAGTTTAGTCGTTCGTACGTCATTAGTCATTCGCTGGAGCCAGTGGCGAAGTCGGTTAGATACTCGACCGCGGATCAGTATGTGCGGGGTTAATATCCTGGTCTCGCCCGTCACTGACATCCCTTTTGAGTGAAGAAACTGACGTTAACTTTATCTTTACCAGCTTTTTTTACGTCTTACCAGTACAGATCGAGAAAGCTGAGATTTGACTCTTAGTCTGCTAGACCGGTAAATGTCACGTGATCTCAGGAATCAAGGGCCACTTAAAATTTACACGGAACTTATAAACACAGTCGTTGAAACCTCACTGGATTCTTTATTAACTAAGAGAAAGAAGATTTCACAATTCAAAGAATTAAAATAGTTATAAAGAAAAACATGTAAAATTGCTAACAACTCAAGTCACATAATACAGTCGTGATCTGAGCCTGCAAGAGGTTTGAGAAGCATCAGAGCAAGAACATAATACTGTTACTTCTTTATAAAGCTGCGGCAATTAACTACAGTTAAATCACTAGCGACATATTATGTCTACAAAAACTACAGTCATTTAAAACGTACATTTAACTGATGAAATAAATGACTAAAATGACTTCTGCTAACTAATAAACCACCAATATACACTGTGTTTTTTATAACTGATACCCCAAATTGTTTTAACAATAAAGTCGTAAGAAGTGGACCAATGTTCTTGAAATTTACAGAACTTGACCAGCAGCCAATTCTACGAAATATAGAGAAATTTTGTTTGAATATCTTTAATAACGTGAAAGTTACGATTTTGCGAATAGGAGTGGGGTCAGATAAGAAATTTCCAATACAGGATTACGGGAGTGTTACATTTAGCGTAGATTATCTCTATAAAAATACTAGCTAACACGCAATATAAAATATCTGCTAATGCTATTTTGAAGAGCAATCACTTCTTTTAAAAACGACATAAAATACGTGTTGATATCTTCTTAATTGACAAAGTTATTCAACTTTTAATGCATGCATTGCATGAAGAGAATAAACGAATAGTCATTTTAACTGTGGCGCTACAGAACGCTGCTGCAGTGGCTGCGGTAAAAGTAGTTGTACCAAGCCACGCATTGGATGCATAAAAAGTTCTATAACTTTGTCAATTAAGAACATATCAGCACGTATTTTACGTCATTTTACAAAGAAGTGATTGCTCTTCAAAATAGCATTAGCTGAAATTTTGCGACGTGTTCGTTATTAATTTTATAGAGATAATTTTACGCTGCTTGTAACATGCCCGTAATCCTGTACTGGAAATTATTTATCTGACCCCACTCCTATTCGCGAAACTATAAATTTTATGTTATTTAAGATATTCAAACGAAATTTTCCTATTTTTGCGAGAATTTGCTGCTGGTCAAGTACTGTAAATTTCGAGGACATCGATCAACTCATTAAGGCTTTATTGTAAAAATAATTAGGGGTATCAGTTATAAAAAGCACAGTGTAGAATGATTTACCATGAACTAAATACTGCGTGGATTTAACGTCCATTTCTGCTCCTGACATATACACTAGACACGTACGAATTGGATGCTTGAATCAACTCTTACAAAGTCGAGGTATAAAAGTATAAAATGAAACTCTAACAGAACACAATGTTCAGACAGAAGAGTAGAGGTATCATTCAGCATCAACCCAGATCACTGAGTCTCTAGCAGTCTAGCTGACGTTTTATAAAACCAACGAATCTAGCAGTTAATCAGACTTCAGTAATCATTGATCACTCTTCAGTTAATCACTCTTCAGTTAATAACTAATCACTCTTCAGTTAATCACTCTTCAGTTGATCACTCTTCAGTTAATAACTAATCACTCTTCAGTTAATAACTAATCACTCTTCAGTTAATCACTCTTTAGTTGATCACTAATCGCTCTTCAGTTAATCACTCTTCAGTTAATCACTAATCACTCTTCAGTTAATCACTCTTCAGTTGATCACTCTTCAGTTAATAACTCTTCAGTTAATAACTAATCACCCTTCAGCTAATCACTCTTCAGTTAATAACTAATCACTCTTTAGTTAATCACTCTTCAGTTAATAACTAATCACTCTCAGTCAATCACTAATCACGCTTTAGATTAGAAAAGTCTACCCAAAAGTCTTAAAAGTCAAATATCTCTGACTAGTGATGACATTAGTCATAGAGATATTTGCAGTTAATTGTAATACATTTGATATCGCGCAGTCGTTAGAAAGAGAAAAAAGAATTAAGGTTAGGCGTTTAGGAGATGAGCGAGATTTAGGATACACTATAGAATAACTTAAATCTCGCTCTTATCTCAAATCTGCTGGGGGAGAGACGCTTATGAAGAAGCAGAGAAATAGAGATGTCTACACATTCACACATAAAAAGAGTAAAGTCTTCAGGCAATTCAGACATCAAAATATCACATAAATATTGGACATGTTTCATAGAGCACACACAGTGCAACAGCACAACCAAACTCTCTCATACGTTGTGAAATTATACTAACAGTAGGTGCATTAATACAATGTGACTACTAATACACGCACATTGCATGCACATTAATACACGCTGTACATGCATCTATGCACACACATTATATAAGCATTATTACAGACACATTGTTTGTGTATTAATACACACAATAATGATATCATCAGAGAGTCTAATTGTCTCAGAACATAAACATTCACTAAACCAGTCATTCATTTTAACATCTAGCACTACATATATCATATATATTCTCCTCTAAATTCACTTGGAATCAAACCTTCAAAATCTGACATTAAAACTCCAGACTTAATTAACACAGTAACCGGATGATACAAGCACTAACACGTTGACTATATATCTTCACATGTAAGCACACACACACACATACAAGCACACACACAAAAACACACACACAAAAAACATGCACGACTTAAAACTCTCAGTGCACACATACACACACACACATACACACACACACACAGGTAGGAAGCTCACACTCATGCCCTAGTGGTAACGTAGAACAGTGGATAGAGAGCTTGACTTAGAACACGCAGGTTCAACCCTCAGCAAACTGTTGAATGATGGAGCTGATGACAGACGATACTGACTGATCAGCTAGCGGAGAATCTTCAGTCTTAAACGAGACCCTCTGAGCCACCGCGATAGAGTCACACTCAACGATGATCCTACAATCAATCAATCAATAAATCAATTAATTATAATAATAATAATAACGGTTTCATGTCCATTGCCTCATCCAGGGATGAAGTCATGGACGCCAATCAAGCAAAAATATAACCAATCAATTCCAAAAGAATCCTCTGACCCACAGAGTTAAAGTCACACTTAGCAATGATCTTATAATCAATCAATCAGTCAATCAATCAATCAATTCTAAACATGATCCACTGTGATACAGCGATTAACCATTAACCATTGGATGCTCACCAATAGTTAAACAAGTATGACATACGCTAAGAAGAACATTGATTCTACCAGATACTAACCAATCAATCTATCAAATTAACTAAACCATACCCCACAAAAAGCCTTTCATCAAATAATGACTTCAGAACGTTATGAATCAATGGATGCACAATATTATGATGATGATTTCAGGATAATGTCAGGATGATGTCAGGGACGTCATCCTGACGTCCCTGACATCATCCTGATGTCCCTGACATCATCCTAACGTCCATGACATCATCCTGACATCTTGACGTCCCTGACATCATCCTGACGTCCCTGACATCATCCCTGACATCGTCCTGACGTCCTTGACATCATCCTGACATATCCTGACATCTTGACGTTCCTGACATCATCATAACATCATCCTGACGTCCCTGACATCATCCTGACATCTTAACGTCCCTGACATCATCCTGACATCATCACTGACATCGTCCTGACATCATCCTGACGTCTCTGACATCATCCTGACGTCCCTGACATCATCCTAACGTCCCTGACGTCATCCTGACGTCCCTGACATCATCCTGACGTCCCTGACATCATCCTGACATCATCCTTGTATGAGGAAACAGATGTTAAACCTTATTACTATTATATTAATAGGCAGTCACCCGTTATCACAGATCTCGTCCACTGCAAGCATCACGCCTGACATGTTGTCTATCAGAGTTCTCTTCTCCACGTTCCTCCGCAGTAGATAGTTGAGTGTCTCATACAAACATGTCAACACGCTCACCAGTATTAGCTGTTCACATAACCACACATAGATAGTTGAGCGTCTCGTACAAACACGTCAACACGCTGACCAGTATTAACTGTTCACATAACCACACATAGATAGTTGAGCGTCTCATACAAACACGTCAACACGCTACCCAGTATTAACTGTTCACATAACCACACATAGATAGTTCAGCATCTCATACAAACACATCAACACGCTCACCAGTATTAACTGTTCACATAACCACACATAGATAATTGAGCGTCTCATACAAACACGTTAACATGCTCACCAGTATTAACTGTTCACATAACCACACATAACAATTTATTTATGCACCGGATAGTGAGTGTCTTATCTATGTACTCCTGAACTATCATAAGTACTCCTGAACTATCATAAACACTCCTGTACTATTATAAACACTCCTGTACTATCATAAACACTCCTGTACTATCATAAGCACTCCTGTACTATCATAAACACTCCTGTACTATCATAAACACTCCTGTACTATCATAAACACTCCTGTACTACCATAAACACTCCTGCTATCATAAACACTCCTGTGCTATCATAAATATTCCTGTACTATCATAAACATTCCTGTACTATCATAAGCACTGCTGTACTATTATAAACACTCCTGTACTCTCATAAACACTCCTGTACTATCATAAACACTCCCCTGAAATTTTACAAGGACATCAATGAGTCTTTAATGATGTGCTAAGCTTACTATTGAGAAAATAGGAATTTATTCCTGCAGACTCCTCGTGTGAGAGCGAGAGAGACTGCGAAAGAGTGAAAGAGAGAGAGAGAGACAGAGAGAGTTCTATGGCTCAAGAGTGACAGTCAAACTATCAGAGGTGTGGCATCACAGCAATGGTGTCCACTTAAATACTATATCTCTATATTATTTCTTATTTTAATGCGATTCTCTTTTAATATATTTAAAATATTTGTTTACGAGAGTCTCACCTCATTTTCCTGACTGCTGCCAATGACGTAGAAATACAGATCAACATTGCTTCTGTAGAGACACGTTAAACCATTTAACATAACTACCTCACCTGCACATGTACAAACACGTTAAACCATTTAACATAACTACCTCACCTGCACATGTACAAACACGTTAAACCATTTAACATAACTACCTCACCTGCACATGTACAAACACGTTAAACCATGTAACATAACTACGTCACCTGTACACATGCAAACACGTTAAACCATTTAACATAACTACCTTACCTGTACACAAACAAACATGTTAAACCATTTAACATAACTACCCCATCTGTACACATATAGATATCTAAAACCACGTAACTCTTAACAATCTCATCTATAGTTGCACTATTACCAACACATTAAATAATCACCAAATTGTTGAAAAGTAGACCAAGAAAATAACAATTCTGAAGTAAACGTTCAAGGACATTTTTAACATCTGCTCAGTTGGCTCCTACATGACAGTTGCAGTCTTTGATCAGTCTCTTTGCAAGTGCGGAGTAACCTGTTTTAGAAACATATTTGTTTATATAGCATTCTAATTTTTAAAAACTCTTCAAGCTAAAATACACTAGAGCACCACAGAAACAAAATCCTAAAACAATGAAAACATAGATTAAAATATTTCTGTAAAACAATTTGACGTTAGTTAAACGATTCAGACAATTAATGTTAAGAAAAAGGTTTAACATAAAAGACAGACAATTAATGCTAAGAAAAAGGTTTAAAATAAAAGACAGACAATTAATGTTAAGAAAAAGGTTTGAAATAAAAGACAGACAATTAATGTTAAGAAAAAGGTTTAAAATAAAAGACTAAATGTACACGTGGTGAGCGTGTAAATGTAAGCATCTTGTAGACAGTAAATGATTTGATAGTATACTGTTAGCACGATGGGTTTTGTTGAACAAGTTCTTCTCAAATGCTTTCTGATCTTTAGGGGTCTGGAATGTGTTATCGTAATACTGCAAACAATACACAACTTATATACACAGAAATGCAACTTATGTATATACTCTTCTAACCTATTGTAGCACTCAATATAAGTTACAAAGAATTAAATAAGAAGCCTCTATACACTAAGTGAATATTTAACATCCATTTCCCCACCTAAAGGCAAACAGTGGGACTTTTAATTAGCAGAAATTAAGCTCATAAGATGCAATGTAATTACATATGTAGAATACATTAAAGGTACCTTTCATCCTTCCACTTGCATTTAACCACTATCATCAGTATAGCATCGGTATTTTGAACAGTATATCAATATACGTATAAGTAGATAAATCAATTGTAGAGATATGAAACGTATTATAAATTCTTAGAAACTGACCTTAGCAAGCAGACGCTGTCCATCGTTATCCAATATCAGAATCGCCTTCACTATATACAGTGTAGGATCCTGAAATTTAATTAGAAATATTCTTTAGAAATCAAACTTACAAATTAGTGTTGATAAATAAACTTATAACAAAACTTTAGGAATTTAACAACTATTGCTCTATTATCTCACAAGAATGAAAATGGTACTGGCATTAACTGGAAGAAAACACAAAGAATTTTCTTCCAGTTAATGCCAGCCACCCCTTCCTCTGAAGAATACCTCAGAAGCCATAGTTTTTTCCAAGCTATAGGGTACATAAGGTATGGATAAGGAATGGCCTATTTTGAAGAGATTAACTCGTTGATCTATGGAGTGCTCTATATGCAGCATGAAAGCAAACTCGAGTATGAATATGTACCTTGGACCTGCCACTTGTCAGTGCACTGAGAGAGAGACAGATAATTGCTATATTGCTATCAATATTAGCTACAGTAAACACATGTAGTTGACATACCAATACTCCGGCAGTGTCCATTTGCTCAATTCAAAGTTTACCTAAACATGTAACCAATTTGTAAGAATTAATCAACATCAAATTTCAAGAATGTAGATTGTTTGTATACATTTTACTTTTAAAAAAAAACTTACATCTTACCATTTAGCCAGTATTAAGGGCCTCCGAGTGAATATTCCATATTAAAACTAAATTGCCTTCGTAATATGATATGATATCGAATAAGCAATATTAAGGTCGCAATCATCCCCTGAGAATAAGTCAGCATCAGGTGAGCCTAGGATTTGCACCCGGCACAAACAGATCTATGCCGGGATATCTAACTTATGCTGGCGCAGGCTCAGTCAATGATAGTGCTAATGTTTTGACAAGAATGCAGACAAAAACATGGACAAACAATCAGGATTCACCCGCCTTTTACTTAAAACACTGACTTAATGCTACTCAACAGGTAAAAATGATAATCAAGATAGCAATGGCAGTATAAAGTACTCTACAGTATGCAGTCTCATGATTTCGACATCCAATTTTAGATAAAAATTTCATATCATTGTTAGGTTATAATTTCACTCAAACTAACATAACAACACTAGATCAGCAAGCACAACTGCTTGTTTGAGACCCACACAAATAAAATAAAAACTTACCTACACATCTTGCATAGCATAACATATTAAACACATTTACTTAATAACCAGTACTAATACAGGAAACCAGCACACCTGTACTATTAATCTGTACACTAACAGGTACAAATACTACTCAATGTGCTAACACTTGTCAAATTACAATATACCTAGGCCTACACATCCTCAAAACCACACATACCAAACATTACAGCAAGAGACAATAGCCATTTTATACAAAAAAGCTAAATAAACTATATAAACTCTACTTAACTATCAAAACTTATACACTTTAATAGGACTGGGCAACCCCACAACTCAGCCTATTACTTTTCTATTAATACTTCACACTTTCCCTACAACACTTTATATACTTATCATATCTATTCTTAAATTGATTGACAGATTCGGCCTCAACAACCTCCTCTGGCAGTCCGTTCCAAACACCAACAACTCTCTGACTGAAAATCTTTTTGCGCATCTCAAGCCTACTTCTAAATTTAATTAACTTGTATTTGTGTCCTCTAGTTCTGTTATTATTTGCTAATTTAAACAAATTGTTATAATTTACTTTACTGAAACCGTTCAGCATCTTATAAACTTCTATTAAATCGCCTCTAACCCTTCTCTCTTCTAAAGATAACAATCCAGTACATTTTAAGCGACTTTCATAATTGAAATTACTACATTTCTTAATTAATCTTGTGGCTGAAATTTGTTTAACCAACCCAATTCCTTCACACTATCTATATAAAGTCTCAAAGTGCTGTAGATGATATATTTTTACAAATTTCAGATATTTACTTGGAGATTTCAACCTTTTCAGGAACAAGTTAAGGACATGTAATTACTACTACTACTGAGACTGCGCTATGTCCTATTTGGACCCTGCAGTAGGCTTCAAGGTTAATTGACTCCACCTCGCTCTATCCTCAGCCAGATCACAGATGCTCTCATCCAATATGTTCAAATTCTGATTTATATCTTTGAGATCTTTATTTACTAATTTCATCCATGTTTGTTTATTTTGACAACTTCTTTGTTTTGTCTGAGATTTTTTTTCTCATTTAAAGCAAGTTTTACAGGTGCATTGTTCGGTAACCTAAATAAGTGACCCATCCATTTTAGTCTTCGTGTTTAATTGCAAGACTCCTTTTTTTCATTTGTTCTGATGTATAAGTTATCGTTGCTTATAATGTGAGGGTAATATATTTTAAGTATTTTTCTTAATAGACTTCTACGAAATATGTCAATTTCGTGTGCCTGTTTTGAAGTTAATGTCCATAGCTCACTATTATATAAGTAAACTGGCGTAATATAAGCATTGAATATATTTATTCTTGTTTTCATTGTTATTTTGCTATTTGTTAGTTTCATCTTGTATTTATTAAAAATAGCCATACACAATTGCTTTCAATGGATCATGTCTCTTTCAGTATCCAAGTAAAAACCTAAATATTTCCATTTCTTCCATTCCTGATAATTTTTGTTTCCAATGGTATATTTTTCTGTTTTATCTGTGTTTAGTTTTAAATCTCTCATATTCAGTTTATCATTGACTTCCTGTTGAATTTTGTCTGTTATATTTTTGCATGTGCTTACGTATGCAATATTATCTGCAAACTGCTGATCAATATTTATACCTATTTCTTGCTTTATGCTATAGTTATGTTCTATAATATGATTAGGAATTAATTTTTCATATGGTATATTTTCTTTGGAGTATGAGTGCTCTTCAATTTGGTTTGCTATTTGAATTTGGTTCTCATGTTTGTTTAAGCTATTTGCAAGGTAAAATGTGAAAAGTACTGGGCTTAAGCAATCTCCTTGAGGTATTCCAATATTAGTTTCAAACTCATTTCCAGTTACATCTCCATTTTTAACTCTTAAAATGACATCATCAATGATAAGCAGTTATATGCAGTTCGTCCTGATCAATTATTTTAAATCCTCTAATAATTTATTTCTATTGACAGTATCAAACGCCATACTCATGTCTAGAAGCATGATTTCTATTTCTGAGTTTTTGTTTGTTATAGCTTTTTCGATAAGAAGTTTTAATGTTAGGACGTGTTCGGTGGTACTTCTGCCTGGTCTGTAGGCGGCTTGAGTGACAGGTATTATTTTGTCAATTTTATTGTATATTCTATTTATCATTACAATTGACAGAATCTTTCTGATAAGATTTAATAAAATTATGGGTCTAAATTGCTGCATGTGCCTTTTACTTTTCCTGGTTTTTGTAGGGGTATTAGTATTCCTAGTTTAATCTCTTCTGGATATTTTCCTGTTTCAGCCATTTTATTCAATATTTTTGCAATTTCATTGTAAATTTTTTCAGGACAGTTTTTTAGTTCTTCTGCTGTGATTTCATCAGATCCTGGGCTTTTATTTGTTTTTAATTACCTAACAGCATTTTTTATTTCATCTGTAGAGAAAGGTGTCTTCATTTTTTCAGGTTTAATTTCAGTTAATATTTTGGTATTTTGGTTGTAAAATATATCTTTGAAGTGTTCAGTTATTTTGTATTTATTACATTTTCATTTTGTATTATGTTACTGATTCTCATAAAAATAGTTTTTCTTTTGGTTTTTGTCTATTTATCTTTCTCAAGACTTTGAACATTTTGATAGAGTCGTTTTTTGTGTTTGCGAGTTCTTCTATTTCTCTTTCTTCTTTTTGACTATTTTTAATTTTTATTTCTTTATGTAGACATTTCATTACGGCATTTCCTTCTTTCTTCATTTTATTTTTCAAGTTCTCATTTGTTGTGGATTCTATTATATTTCTTATGTCTTTTTGCTTTGCAGAGAGTTTACTAATTAAAGGGTTTACTATGTATTTTTTATCTGCATGCTTTTCTTCTGATTTGAGATATTTTATACTACTATTTTTTATTATTTCTGAAAAGTTAACCTCTTTAAGTTAACATAAGATATTTTCGAACTTCATGTAATTACTTTACTTTGGACTGAATTTCTGGATTTTGGAATTTGCACCGTTTTTAGACCTTCTTTTTTTGCTCGCAGGCTTGAATTTGTCTCAATAGTGCTCGATGTTATCATTGATGACTGTAGCACTCTAATTGTTGTTATTATTATTATTACTCACCGAGTCCTATAAAATGTAAACAAGACTCATAGAAACAGGACAGGCGGAAGTGAAGCAAAACTCTTTCCGGATTAGATAAAATCAAGGCAGATGAAAATACTCAATTGCAAAAAAGAAAAAAGTAATATAGTGAAATGATCAAACTATGTTGATATCTATCACTTTTAATACCGCATGTTTAAACCGTTCGACAATTTAGACCATTTTCTGTATAACCAGTCCAATAAAGGCCGAGATTTTACTCTCAGATCAGCGCGGCTAGGATTCGAACCCACAAGTGTTCAATTCACCTCAGGATCTGTCATTTAAAAGTTAATGACGTTATCAACACCTCTAACTACTACGCTATTGAGACATTCAAATATACTATACTTATAAATTAATATATATTCTAAAAATAATAAAAAAAATAAATATAGATATACTGATTCACGAAATCATTAAGATTTGTAGTCTAGAAAATATTTTACTTCTTCCTGTATGTGTACGTGTGCTTATATGTGTATGCGTGCGTGTATGTGAGTCTATAATTTTTATATTTTAACTGATTTCCTGGATTTTGGAATGTGCACCGACTTTTGACATTCTTTTGGTCCCGGCTTGGATTTGTCTTAGGCTAACCGTGCTCGATATTGCCATTGATGAGAGTATCACTTTAATTGTTGTTATGTTATGCTATGTGTGGGGGAAAGTCTAATAAAGGAGGTCATAGAAGGTAGAATGGAATGAAAAAGAGGGAGAGGCAGGCCGAGATTAGGTATGTCCGATGATTTAAACACCCACTCATATGTGGAAATGAAGAGGAAAGCGGAAGACAGAGAAGAGTGGAGGCGTTATATTCCATGGACCATTAAAGATATATATCACTCTAAAATGTTCAGATTCGTGATGCCCAGTGACAAACCGGAGTCAAAAGCTCCATTGCAGGAGTCAGATTGATAGCAAGATCAAAATATAATTAATCATACCGAATAGGCCCCTAAGAAAGTAATTTTCTTTTGAAATTGGTTAACAAAAGCACCGTAATCTCGTTGTGAAATACTAATAATTCGTAAATCATACAGCTAGATTTACTAAAAAACAGTCATAGATATCTGTTGAATTGATCGAACTCAATTCATTGATAAGACTTCCACAGTATATAAATGAACTAGGCCTACATTCTATAGGAGATAAACAAAGTCTAAAACACTATCACATCGGCAGCTAATTAGCTGACTGTTTATTGCTTCTTCAATTTCACAAACAACAATTTAAACAATACTCCATAAACTAGGCCTATAGCCTAGGTCTATATCTGCCTCGCCCAACTTTCTCAGCCTTATGATTATTCATTGCAGCAAATAGGCCTTCCAGAGAGTCCAGAATTAATTAACCAGCATCGAAGCCAAATCAGCCTAAACTTCGTATAATTACTTTTCAGTCAACGATAAGTTTAACTTTAAACTAACAAAGATTATCAAATATATTATCGAGGTCTACGTTCAAGGCTCAAATTTATAACCAGTCTTGAATTTACACTGTCCCTATCACTAGGTGGCTAATTTGGTAATGACTGTTGATGAATTATGAATGAATGAATGATAATGAATGAATGTTGATGAATGATGAATGAATGAATGATAATGAATGAATGATGATGGAATGATGAATGAATGATGGTGACTGGAATAAGTTCGGCCATGTTTCACAATCGCTCTGATTTGCTTGAGTGCCTAGGAAACTGACGTTAACATTGTTTTTACCAGCTTTTGCTTGATAGTAATAAGATCAATCAAATTCCAAAGTGTAATTAAATAAGCAAATCATTCGTTGGCTGAATATTTTTCACAACTTGTAAGCGCATATTCGGAGGCGTGCAGTAATATTACTACACAAACACCGTGCATGTGCACGTAAAGGCCTATTTTCATGCATATCTAGCCTGAACGGCCTATACTTGCACACTAAATATTAAGTCTAGTAAATATCTGCCGAGCAGCAGCTGGGCTGGGACACGCAAAACCAGTAGTTGCTGGGCGGGGTGAGACTCGCAAGCAGCAGCTGGGCTGAGAGACGCATGTAGCTGCTGGGCGGGCGGGCTGTGACATGCAAACAGCAGCTGGGCTGTGACTCACAAGCAGTAGCTGGTCTGTGACTCACGAGCAGCAGCTGGGCTGTGACTCAAAAGCAGCAGCTGAGCTGTGACTCACATACAGCAGCTGGGCTGAAACTCTGGCTACTCGCCTCTGCTGGCAAGCAGCTCTTTTCTGCTGATGACGCCGTCACCTGAACACATTAGAAACTTTAGCTAAATTCTTATGCATTATGCTAATCAGTTTCTATTGATTAAAACATACAAACTAATCGTGACTAGTCAAGGTAGCTATAACTAATTCAGTATCGCAATGTAATAATTATGTATACTTGTTTAGTTTTTTGTTTGTTTCTTTAATGTTGATTTATTTTTGTTTGATTTGTGTATGTTTCGTACTGCCATGAATTTGATGACTAAAGATGATATATAATTTAATATTTAGAATTAATTATTATAAATATTCCCTATTAGTGAACCCTGATCATTTAATTGTAACTGAATCAAAATATACACAACGCTCCTACAACAAAACAGAACACAAACAAAACGACCGTCAGAAATAGCACAATTGACCTCTATCTAGCTGACTACCGGAAACATGGAAATATAGCAGCATAGTATCGTAGAAAAATTTTGAGATAGTCTAATGAACATTAATTATGAAAATAACGGTAAACTGTAAAGAGCAAAAGATTGCGGACTAACTAGAACGGAAACTAATAATTTGTAAAACTGAAAATGCATTGAAAAAAATATAAAAAACTCACATTAAGGCCTATAGTGAAATGATCAACTATGTTGACATCTGTCACTTTAAGTACCACATATGTTAAATCCGTTAGGCAATTTAGTCCATTTTCCGTATAACCAGTCCAGTGAATGCCCCAGATATTACTCTCAGATCAGCGCGGCTGGGATTCGAACCCGCCTCAGATCAGCGCGGCTGGGATTAGAACCCGCGAGGGTTCAATTCACCTCGGGATCTGTCATTTAAAACTTCATTATCAGATCAGCCTCACCGTTGACGTCGAAGAACCTCTCCAGCACGGCCCTGAGGAGATCAGGGTTACGGTAGAGCAGCTCAGTGAGGCTATCCAGAGATATACCGGCTTCATCTCTGTCACAACAACAACAACATGAGAGGACTGGATGGTCGAATGGGTAGAGTACTCTGCTATGAAGTCAATGGTTCGATTCTAAGTGGTACTGCTGTATGTGTTGTTCTTTCATAATAAGACGTTAAGCCTTTTGTGATTAGATCTTTATTTGTTAATAGTGCTCGATGTGGTCATGAGCGACAGTAGAAATGCGATTATATATATATATATATATATATATATATATAAGTTTTATAAATTTGATGTTTATATATAAAAATATTTTTATTGCACTGCTCAATGACCAGTGTTCACATGGACTACTGCAGCAGTGTAATTGTTGTTATACGATTATTATAATTATTATTATTGTTATAGTTAAGATGTATGTGTGTGTGTGTGTATATATATATATATATATATATATATATATATATATATATATATATATATAAGTTTAATAATTGTGTTTTTGATATATTTAGATATTTTTAAAGCATTGCTCACTGACCAGTCACTGGTCACAGTGACTGGTATGTGGTAGCCACTGGTTCTATAACCAATTAGTGATTTACGTAACAAAACGTTAAGCGTTTCATTATGATTGATTGGCTGATGAATTTAATTGATATAGTTTATGGTATTGATTGATTGACTGATTGATTGATTAATTGATTGATAGATCCAACGATTGATTGATTGATTCATTAACCTATTGATTGATTGCTTAATTGATTGATTGATTGATTGATTATACGATTGATTGATCTATCGATTGATTGATTGATTGATTGACTGATTGATTGACTGATCGATTGATTAATTGATTGACCGATTTATTTAGTTACCTATTAATTACCTTATCAACAGATTAATTGATTGATACTCACGCCTCGCTCGTATACACGGTATCCTCTAGATTTAGGGCCCCGGCGAATCTCTTTCCAAACCCGTGGCTGAACCTGTCCCCCGCCCCCAGGCGGAACCCCCGCTTTGCCCCCGTCTCGTCCTTAGCGCCGAGCTGCCGGGGGTAGGCTGAGGTCAGGGCGGCGCTCAGGAGCACCAGCAGGGCCAAGGCTGAAATTATACTCTTCATAGCGACCCTGAGCTTGATATTGATACTCTGTGGTTGTGGGTGGTAGGATGCCTGAAATGATAAATAGATCTAAACTTTAGTTTAAAATATTGGGTGGTAAGCTGCCTGAAAGATAGACTTAAACTTTAATCTATAATATTGGTGGGCAAGATGCCTTAAAAGATAAATATATTAAAGGTGAATCTAGAATATTGGGGAGGGGGCTAGATGCCTGAAAAGATAAATAGATTTAAAGGTGAATATAAAATATAGTCTGTGGAAAAATGAACATTTTCAGTTTACAAACAACTCATTGACTAGGTGGACATTGGTTGACGTAGTGGGATTACGCAAATTTCATTTGAAAGGGTAAAAACGGAACATTAGAAGTTAGAGTCATCAAATAGAAGGAGTTGGAGTGATCAAATATAATGACTAGGATGTTTTAGTGAATTTGACTAACTTAGTAGTAGTTATAATTTTACCAAGTACAACGTCAAAGGATATTCGGTTGGTGAGAGCCTAGGCTCCAGAAATTACTACAATATATTCTAAGACGAATGGAAAATCTATTCGTATCCCGACCCTTGTTCTCTCTCTCTCTCTCTCTCTCTCTCTCTCTCTCTCTTTCTAGTTCTCCTTCGCTCTCATATTCAATACTCATTAAATCATAATATTAACGAGAAATTCTCACATATACGGCACCAGCACCAGAACTAATCGCATCAGAAATGCACCGAACTGTGGTCAGAACAATGGCGCTCTCTAAAGCGTAATGGGTGTTAAGAGCTAAAGCAAATTATTAACTCTTTACCCTAACAGATTCCAGTGAGATATTAAACCCTTAAAATACTCCGAGCTTTTATTTTTCTAAAACTAATGAAATTATCTCAGATTATAAGATAAAAGAGTTTCTAGAGACAGGTTGCGCCATCTGTAGGCGAGGCACAGGATTCACGAATCTCTTCTCGGACCCGCTAATCGATTCCAGACTCCTCCTCTGCATTCATAGCGACTCTAGCCTCCCCAGCCTACCTCCCCCCCAATCTACCCGCCCCTCGGTCCACACTCTAACGATAAATTTATTCCACAAAACTGACCGGCGCGATACTATTTTTTTAAGTTTTGTCCACGAAAAGTTTCGAGAAAAACTTTCCGGTTGCAGAAAGAGGAAGCATAAAAAATGCTTTTTTCTAGTAGAATAAGGGTGGAAATGTATAGCGTCGTCCGTGACAACGTCGAGCACGAAGGAGACTTTGCCACATTATAAATAATATAAATAATTGTAGGCCTATTTGAAAATTCCTGCGTATCGATCAGTTAAAAGTAAAATGATCACGTCTAAATCCAGCTTAGATGTTCGAGCAACAACAGACGAATTAAGACGCTCCAATCTGCGACAATCTACAATCTGTAACAACTGTTGACAATCTGCGACAACCTGTTGACAATCTGTGACAACCTGTTGACAATCTGTGACAACCTGTTGACAATCTGTGACAATTTTTGAAAATCTTTGAGATGTGACAATCTTTGAGCGATATACTTGATTAAAGTATTTAATTGTGAATTATCCAACAAACTGTCTTCGATCAGCGACCAAAGCAATGGCAGTAGAATTCTAGTGCCTGTTCTCTTATTTATTTAATTAACTAGCACTTTTATTTAATATTCATGACTTTGTGTATCTTATTTAGCGTCCTATTCCAACCGTGCGCTCTGATTGTCCTCTTATAAGTAATTGGACTTCTTCTTCCCTTTAATCCTAGTTTAACTAGGATCGGGATACGAATGGACCTTCTTCCCTCCTCTTTGTCCCATACCATATCAAAGTCTCTTTCATTCGTTTTAGAAAATTTTATAGCAATTTCTGGAACCCAGGCGCTCAACAATCGAATGCCCTTTCTGACGTTGGTTTGGATCTTAGTGCTTTAGTCGCCTTTTACGATACCTGCAGTCACCGGTTGGTCTATTCTTCAAACAACCCGGACACAACACGGAGAAAAGAAATTGAAGTAATTGGACAGTTAAATTAAACTTCGAGCTCTATTGAAAACTTTAAATTAAATACGTGTAAATTGAACGTTTATGCGACGATTACTTGACCGGGAGTTGAACCACCGCAAAGCAAACTTAACGTCTTTTAACGAAATAAAAGTCTATCACATAGACTTTTATTATGCGTGATCGTGGCTATCTCGGTAGCGTATTTGCTTCCAGAATTTAAGTCAAGCTCTTGATAGTTTTAAGAAATTAGACTTTATCCAAAGCTTCGTTGAGTTCATAAAATACACTGTATACACATCGTAAAATTTCCATTCTGAACAGTTGGAACAATATTTTTCAAAGTCGAGTTTTGTTAAATCTGAAAGGTTCTTTAAATAATCATTTTAAGTCTGTGCTAGAGAGCATAACTTAAGGAGCTCTGAGGGGATGGTGAAACCATGATTGATAGATAAACATAAAGCATTTAATTCATTATCTCTTGTAATAGGCCTAAGTTGAGGAATCGTACAAGTTTTGGAAGCAAAATCCTTTCTAAATGTAGATCTAAATGTAGAGTTAAATTGTATCTTAAGCATTAGTCCATATTACTAACAGTAATATTATAAATTCAGTCATTACAAATATTGTAACACAGATTGATCGTAGAAATAATAATATATAATAAAATATTATATAATAATAAAATTATATATTATGCAATTTATATAATGAATTAATAATTTAAATAATATAATGTAATAGCATAATTACATTTCTATCTAAATTAAGTTAAAAACTTACCTTTTGATTTGTGCGCGGTATTACAGAAAGAGTTGAAAACTATTGAGCAGATCTCTTATATCTCTGTAAAGTATTCTCGTAGACCAAGGAAATGACTGAGGGATTGCGTTCAGAGCGGAGCAGCATGTGGAATGGTAGAGTGATAGCGAGGTCGCTTCCAGTGGAAAACTCCACCGCGCCAGCCTAGCTTCCAAGTCTTCATGTGTGGGATGTAGACAGACAAAGTTTCGACAAGACCCACTCTGTGATTTCTTTGTATTTAAGCTACACTCTCTATCTCTTTATACTTACATTATATATATATATATATATATGCATATATATATATATATATATATATATATATATATATATATATGCACATTTATATATGTATATATATATATATGTATAAATGTATATTTTTATACATAATTATAGATATGCACATAGATAAATGTATATGTATAGGCCTATAGATATATACAAACATATATGTATATATTAAGATATATATATATATATATATATATATATATATATATATATATATATATATGCATGTATAATTTTATATATATATATATATCTCCCAATATCCTTCTCCCTCAGTCTCTCTGTCAGTCTCTCCCTCTAGTGTCTCGAGTGTTCTGGCAGGTGCAGGGTCTAAGGTACAGATTCCTTCTCATTTCCTGGCACTCTTCTTACATAAATTGTACATCATAGATCGTATAAACATAACCCCTTCACAGTAAGTTATGCTTTTTCACATTCAGTGTAGTGTAGCTTGGAAAAATATAGCTTCTGCTGTGATTTCCCCTTGTCATCCTCAGTTCCTTCTTATTCGTCTCTTACGACACGTGCATTTAATGATTCCCGAACACAATCCGGGAATGATCACCCCAGCGAATCCTAAAGTTACTAGCGTCCATTTTCAGAAATTGATAGCATTAATTGTTTGGGAACCTATTCTATGAAGAAGTCTAAATTGTTAGTACTATTAGTAAGTTGCCTGCATTTAAAAGATAACCGCCAACAATCTGATAGTATTCTCCATTTTCTAAGCCCCCCCCCCCCCACATAACTGCAGCTTTCTCATTGACCGCATTGTGCTCGATGTTGTCAATATTTCGTGGACGACGATAACACAGTAAGAATATGAATTACACGTTTCTTCGATACACACACCCCCCCCCGCTCTCCCCCGTTAGACCCTTAGTCCATATTTATCCTAAATTTTCTCTCCCTCTATCGAACAATTGGCGAGTGATTGGATTGGACGAGAAAGAAAACATCAATAAGAGGAATGATAGAGGACCTGCTGACCATGCGAGATCAGCGAGATGTGTGGGGGCGAAAAAATTAGGTCTATATGAGTCCAGTGATATACATGTACGTCCCTGACATATCCTTATGGCGAGGAACTGGACGTTAAATTCTTATTGATTGATTGATTGATGTACGTAAAGTTTAAAGTTAGGACTTTAAAATACATGATTATGCTTATGATTTAGGTTGTGATTATGTTTTAGATTATGATTATGATTTAGATATATGATTTAGAGAGATTTAGAGTTTTGATTTAGACTTATCATTTACAGTTTAGATTTAGAGGTATGATTACAGTTATGATTTAAAGATATTATTTGGAGATATATAGAGATAGGCCTATATCACCTATCGCTGATGTCTTCTTTCACTGATATCTTAAAAATAGACTTTTATTGCATTAGGCTGCGGGCTTTAGTTTATTTAAGTTAAATTTTAAAGGTTTTATTTATAATTATTTTTTAGAGCCAAGGTTTAGAGTCTTTGCTACGTTTATAAGAGCTAACTAATGCTAACTTGCAACTTGAGTGTCAGGCCTAACTTGAGAAATAATCTAAGTGAGATAGAGTGAGGTTTAAATTTAACTGGAACCCTGAACTGGTATAGTGTATTTAAGAAAATCTTTGAATACTTGCAAACTTGCATAGCTCTGTCTATAGAATTAGAGAGAATCATTTTACTAAAAGGAAAAATTAGTGACGCCATTTAATGTCACCAGTATTATAGCATGGCTTCCTTCAACACAACTGAGGGCTTCCGTTTAGTCTGCAACATTTTACCGTAAACCAGTGCAGATACTCAGACAGAATTGATGTTTGGGGAATTAAGCCAGGCAAATATTTGCTGTTAGTGGCAACAATGTTTGAGCAAATCCGAGTCATTGGAATGCGAGTTGACTAATGTTCTCTCGTTTAACAATATTTCATGGCGTTGATTAATTACTGATGAATTGTTGATGAATTGTTGATGAATTGTTGATGAGTAGTTGGTGAATTGTTGGTGAATTGTTGATAACATCTGACAGATATCTGTACTGCACTTTGGACTGATTATCTGGATTTTGGAATTTGCACCGTTTTTGGACCTTCTTTTTGTTCGCCGGCTTGATTTTGTCTCAATAGTGCTCGATGTTGTCATTGATGACTGTAGCACTCGAATTGTTGTTTTGTTATGTTATGTTATCTACTCTTCTAATTAGCTTGTTGTATATACATTAGCGACTTTATATGAGACTGCAAACAACCAATAAATCAATCATTCATCCACTCAATAGATTAATAAATTAATCAATCACTTTATCAATCCGCCTATCAATAAATCAATCAATTGATAAAGCAATCAATCAATTAATAAAGTAATCGATAAAACAATAAAACAAATCACTGAATTGATAAATAACTCAACCAATCATTGCGTTCATTATTGGCTACGTCTCATTATACGGCAATCAGCAGTCACAGTTTAGCGCTATAATAAAAAATCTGATTCATAGGAAATCACTTGTGGAGTAGATGCAACCATTCACTGCAGTGCTATGTGAATGCTGAGTAAACAAGTGATACGATTTCCAGCAAAAAGTTATCAACCTGCGCTCTGGAGTGGCTCTCCAAACCTACGTAGTGTAAGAGGCTTAAAGAGAGATGAGTAGGTAAGGACCGGCATTCGATTAGTAAAGGATTCTGCTCCAGTATTCAGTTTGTTGTATCCATTATGACAGAGCTGAATGCCGCATTGAGCCTGCTAATTAACATTTAGCATGTATGGTATTGTATGGATGTACATGTACGTATTGTTTGGACGATGGCAAACAATACGTACGAATACAAAATTGGCAATTTAAAAAATTTAGGTTGATAATTTCAATTAGTTAATTTTGTAACAATAAGTTACAAGGCAATGCAATGACTCATGAATAAAATCGATCTTTGAAACTACTTTGCAATGATCGGCAACATTGCGTTTACATTGTTCAAAATAAGAAAGACATTTAATCACTTATTCACAGGAAAGTTTTTCTACTAAATCATCACACAGTTAACTTTAAAGATGGCTGACTATGGGCACGCAGGTTGATCACTACTCCACGATGTCTACAACACTACAGGCCTCTCACTTAAAGCCCTGGAAACTCTCAGCATCTGAAAGTAGATGACATAATAACTCTACTCTCCTCAACAGTGTCATAGCAATAGTAGACCCTTTCTAAAGGGTAGAACTTACCTATTATTTTCACCTCTCTCTCTCTCTCTCTCTCTCGTAGTGCACTGCCTAATGGCAAGTCCATGGTATATAGCGCCTCAACTCTTCTCTGTCTTCCGCTTTCCTCTTCATGTCCACATATGAGTGGGTCTTTAAATCATCTAACATACCTAATCTCGGCCTGTCTCTGCCTCTTTTTCCTTCCATCCTACCTTCTATGACCTCTTTTCATAGACCTTCCCCTTAGAATGTGTCCTATCCATCTCTTTTTCATATTTCTTACAACATTTAATTTTCGCCAGTGAAACGTTTAATGCCCTCCAATCTCAATCCGTAGGCTCGCTATTCGAGCCTTTAGATCGGCCAGTCACTATATCCATATCACGGGCTGGAGCCAGTGGCGATGAACGGTAAAAAGTAAAAAGCAAAAGCTAAGGTTAACGCCAGTTTCCTCACTCGAAAGCGATGTCAGTGACGGGTGAGCCCAGGATTTGAACCCCGCACATACTGATCCGCGGTCGAGTGTCTTACCGACATCGCCACTGGCTCCAGCCAGTAAGATACTCGACCGCGGATCAGTATGTGCGAGGTTCAAATCCTGAGCTCGCCCGTCACTGACATAGCTTTCGGTTGAGGAAACTGACGTTAAGATTAGCTTTACCAGCTTTTTTACTATAAAAGTTTTATTCGATTCTAATCATTCTCCATATCAGTACATTTAAATTAGAACCGCATGATTATATATTTCGTTCTAAAATGTGAAAGAATTTATTATATTTGAGAATTAAAAACAATTCTGAACAATTTATTAATTTTGAGAATTCTGAACAATTTATTAATTTTGAGAATTCTAACAAGTACATCTGATCTGATAGGGACGTCCGGATAAGTCCCTGCCACGGAATGCACGGTGGAGAGGAATAGCTAGGGGAGGGGAGGGTAACGGGGGGCTGGGTAATACGTCCCGTGTTATCGATGGCGGAACCGGATGCAGCTCTATCCTGAATGTCAACGATGCGCGGAAAGAAAATTGAATTTAGGATCCGACGCCTTCTACATCCGGTGCTCGCTTAGGGACTTCTGAGTGATGGAGCAGGCGGAGTGTTGGAACAGGTGAAGTGGTGGAACAGGTGGAGTGGTGGAACAGGTGGAGTGGTGGAACAGGTGGAGTGGTTGAACAGGTGGAGAGGTGGAACAGGTGGAGTGATGAAACAGGTGGAACGGTGGAACAGGTGGAGAGGTGGAACAGGTGGAGTGGTGGAACAGGTGGAGTGGTGGAACAGGTGGAGTGGTGGGACAGGTGGAGTGGTGGAACAGGTGGAGTGGTGGAACAGGTAGAGAGGTGGAACAGGTGGAGTGATGGAACAGGTGGAGAGGTGGAACAGGTGGAGTGGTGAAACAGGTGGAGTGATGGAACAGGTGGAGTGGTGGAGCAGGTAGAGAGGTGGAACAGGTGGAGTGATGGAACAGGTGGAGAGGTGGAACAGGTGGAGAGGTGGAACAGGTGGAGTGGTGGAACAGGTGGAGTGATGGAACAGGTGGAGTGGTGGAGCAGATGGAGTGGTGGAGCAGATGGACTGGCGGAACAGGAGAACTTTTGAATGGGTCGCTAGTCAATAAGCTGTCCGTTGCTTGCATACAAAGAATTGACGCAATTCTTAGCGTACCAGTTCTTATTAATTTTTCATACGTTCTACTCATTTCCAAACTTCCACATTTAATAGCTTTCAGCGACTTATTCCAGCTCAAACACACGAGAAGATTGTTGAACGGGACTTCGCTGCTTTATCTTCTTTACAATTAATTAATTAACCATTAAAAGAAGTTAATAATTAGTTAACTTCTTTAACAATTGACGTAGAAAACTGTCTTCTTCTTGCTCTAAATATTCCAGTGGAGCGTTCATCTAAATCTCATCCAAGTCGCTTAACTCACTCCTGACAGATTTTTGTTGGTAAAGCTAATGGTAACGTCAATTTCCTCACTCGAAAGCGATGTCAGTGACGGGCGAGCCCAGGATTTGAATCCCGCATATACTGATCCGCGATCGAGCATCTTACCGACATCGCCACTGGCTCCAGCCAAGAGGATACCAATTGTAGGTATCATCCGGTGGAAATGTTAGATAAAACTTCCTATCATCTTCATCGAATCCTGCTGCTCGCCTCTACAACCTCTGGATTGGGCTCAGTTGTTGTTGTTGTTGTTGTTTCTCTCATTGATCTCTCTGTAAGACGCCTCAGTTAATGCAGTCCACTCGTTTTATAATCCCATTTGTCCGCCATTACTCCACTCGGCTATCCGGCTCTTAACCGACATCTCAGGTGGATTTCTCGCGGAAGACTGGAAAGACTGGAAGAGAAACTTCGTATGAGCGGTCGGGATTGAAATGGAGAACATACATGTAGAGTTAAATAACTTGTGCTAAATAACTTGCGCTAAATAACTTGTGCAAAATAATGTCGCTAAATAACTTGCGCTAAATAACTTGTGTTAAATAACTTTTACCAAATAACTTGTGCTAAATAAATTGTGCTGAATGATTTGTGTTAGATGATTTGATCTGAATGATTTGTGTTAAATGATTTGTGCTAAACGGTTTGTATT
This sequence comes from Enchytraeus crypticus, assembly GCA_905160935.1. Taxonomy (NCBI): domain Eukaryota; kingdom Metazoa; phylum Annelida; class Clitellata; order Enchytraeida; family Enchytraeidae; genus Enchytraeus; species Enchytraeus crypticus. Next base: position 56,484 of record CAJHZI010000781.1, read on the forward strand.
TCAATGATTAACTGATAGAATAATTACGCTTGATTGATTTATTTACATATTGATTGATTGATTGATGGATTCGTTCATTAATTAATTAATTCACTCATTCATACATTCAACAATGGATCGATTATTAGAAAGCTGTTCTACGAAACATTTCACAATATCTTTCAGTTAGCCTACTTCTCTCGCCTTCCTCATCATAATGAAGGTCTACAGCTCAAATTGCACGTACATTAATTTTTAAATACTAAAGTAGGCCTATCGTAGGCGACTCAGCAATTAGAAGGATCGATGAGATAATTGTGATGTGTGCGGACAAATATTTGTCTAACATGGTAACGCTCTCTGCATTGCTTCAAAGTCAACTTGTGATGAGGTAACTCTGATACGCCGCTTATAGCTTCCGGTTTTATCGCAGAAACATTCGCCAACATTTGCGGAAGTGTTTAGAGATCAATGAGACGTAATGCGCGGCATTTCCTACCAATTCCTCCATTCTTGTGGAAATGCCTGAAATTGTGATGCTGCTATTAAAGTCTATTTAAGTCTAATTGTTCGTGTCCATTAAGTAAAACTGTGCTAATGTCTATACTGTGCTCTGAATTAAGATAGATGGTTAGTATCAGTTTGCACGTGGGCTATATAGGCCTATATATATATATATATATATATATATATATATATATATATATATATATATATATATACATACATATATACATATACATATATTATATTATATATATAGATTATATATATATATATATATATATATATATATATATATATATATATATATATATCACGTGTTTTTTTTCAGATCGTTTGGGGTGAATAGATTTGTAGTGACATGTGATGGGGGGTCATAAAAGGTAGAATGGAAGGAAAAAGAGGCAGAGGCAGGCCGAGATTAGGTATGTTAGATGATTTAAAGACCCACTCATATGTGGAAATGAAGAGGAAGGCGGAAGACAGAGAAGAGTGGAGGCGTTATGTACCATGGACTTGCCAGTAGACAGTGCACTAAGAGAGAGAGAGAGAGAGAGAGAGAGAGAGGTGAAAATAATAGCTAAGGTCTTCGCTTAGAAAGGGTCTACTAGAAAGAGCAGAGAAAGAGCAGGAGATATGAGCAGAGCTCTAGGGAACAGAGAAAGAGCAGGAGATATGAGCAGAGCTCTAGAGAGCAAACAATGAGCAGGAGATATGAGCAGAGCACTAGGGAGCAAACAATGAGCAGGAGATGAGAGTGGGAAGAGATTTTGGCCCATCCCTCAGTGATTGAATTGAGTTGTAAGACGTGAGAGTGACCTGCTCGAGTTGTCGATAGTAAAGCAGGTTATAAAAGGAAAACTTCCACTAACAGTAGAGTGGTTTATGTGTTAGGTGCTACTAACAGATATATATGTATATATATATATATATATATATATATATATATATATACATATATATATATATATATACATGTATGCAGTGTATATAATATGCATATATATATATATATATATATATATATATATATATATATATATATATATATATATATATACATATATATATATATAATTCTCTCCATTCTTCTAAAAATCCACAATTCCAACTAGAGGCATTGGAAATGTGGAATTGGAGAAGAATGGAGAGTTGGCTGGACTCAAAAGGTTACAAATGAGGAAGTCCTGGAGAGAGTTAGCACAGATAGACAGTTGATAAATGTATTAATAAATAGGAAGAAGAGTTAGATAGAACACATTCTAAGAGGGTCTATTAAAAGAGGTCATAGAAGGCAGAATGAAAGTAAAAAGATGCAGAGGCAGGCCGAGATTAGGTATGTTAGACTATTTAAAGACCAACTCATATGTGTGAAATAAAGGGGAAAGCGGAAGACAGAGAAGAGGCGTTATATACCATGGACCTAGAGAGAGAGAGGGAGAGAGAGAGAGAGATAGGCCTTATTCAAATTCCCCTTTCATACACGACATCTTGAATCTCCCAGCCTCATTTAACGGTGTAGGCGTCACGAGTATGATATTTGTTACATTTTTTTGCAGCTGCCTCAGTCCCAAACAATCCTAACTCATAAGAACTGAAAGTGTTCCAGGAAGCCAGGCCTACAGATTCGCTGAGTGGAAAAGATGTAGCTATGGAATGACGTGTCCGCGTCTGTCGAGTGTCTCCGTGTTAATCCCCATCACTAAAACCTGACCGCGTGGTGTCCCGTGACGTCCCGTGACGTTAGGACTTCCTTAAAAACTTTACACATTTGTCTGGCAATGAACGGGGCAAGAAGGATAATTGGACATCTATTTGGTATTGTTTTGTACCCATTGCCTTTGCATAGTACTCATATTATAATTATGCAGTTATTATGTTATTCAGGCGTGTACATTCTACTGTTACTAATATACCGATATTTGTACTGTATATATATATATATATATATATATATATATATATATATATATATATGAATATAAATATATATATATATATATATATATATATATATATATATATATATATATTACTGTACTGTCTGAATATAATTTTACATATATTGTACTTTTCATATATTGTATTATACATACATTGTGCTTTACTTACATGGTACAATACATACATGGTAGGCATACACTATACAAACATTGTACTGTACATGTACTATACTTTAAAAACAATGAACTATACTTGCATTGTACTGTACAGACATTGCACTATGCGTAAATTACACTGTACATAGATTGTACATTACATACTTTGTATTATACATACATTGTAATATATATACACTGTACTGTACGTATATTGTACTTTGTATACAATAAACTAATCCTGGGCTCGTTCGTCACTGACATCGCTTTCGAGTGAGGAAACTGACGTTAGCCTTAACTTTACCAGCTTTAACTATACATACATTGTCTTGTAACTGTACTTTATATACATTGTACTATACATACATTGTACTGTATATTTATTGTAAAAATACACGTATTGTACTGGCTGTAGCCAGTGGAGATGTCTGTAAGATACTCGACCGCGGATCAGTATGTGCGAGGTTCAAATCCAAGGCTCGTCCGTCACTGATATCGCTTTCAAAGGATGAAACTGACGTTATCTTCGGCATTATTGACAGTACATAGATTATACTATTGTACTATATATAAAAAGCTAAAGCTAAGGTTAACGTCAGTTTTCTCACTAGAAAGCGAAGTCAGTGACGGGCTAGCCCAGGATTTGAATCCCGCACCTACTGTGTATATACATACATTGTACTGTATATACTTCACTGTATATACATGGTAAATAGTACTTGTGGTATATTGTATTCTCAGTACACTTTACCTACGTTCATTGAACTTAGGACAATACATTAGCAGAATTAGGTGGGTCCATAAGAGGGTGGGGTCCATAGGTTGATTGGGAGGGGATGGAGAAACGTGGGATGTCCTTAGTAATCGTAAATGTTGGACCAATCCTAACTGACGTAAAGTGGTGAGAGAATAAGTGTGCTGAGAGAGAGAGAGACAGAGAGAGAGAGAGAGAGAAAGAGAGAGCGAGAGAGAAGAGTAAGAAAGAATAGAGAGTGAGTGAGAGAGAGAGCGAGAGAGCGATAGAGAGAGAGAGAGAGAGAGAGAGAGAGAGGAAGAGTAAGAGAGAATAGAGAATGAGTGAGAGAGATAGCGAGAGAGCGATAGAGAGAGAGAGAGAGAGAGGAAGAGAGAGAGAGAGAGAATAGAGAGTGAGTGAGAGATATAGCGATTGAGCGATAGAGAGAGAGAGAGAGGGAGAGAGAGGGAGAATAGAGAGTGTGAGAGAGAGAAAGACGAGTGAGAGAGAATAGAGAGAGGAGGGGAGAGAGAGGGAGAGACAGAGAGAAGATAGGCATGAAGAGGGACAGATAGAGAGAATTTAATATTTGGATATTGTGTTTACATCGAAGCTTCGAAGTTAACTATAGGAATCATTTCAATTTCAATAAGAAGTACATGTTGTTGTTGCTCCTGTTGTTGTTGTTGTTGCTGTTATATAGGTTATTCACAGTTGATCGGCTGTTCTGTGAATATACCTCTCGATCTTTATGCTCTACACATATGTTTATGATTCATCTCTCTCTCTCACACTCTCTCTCTCTCTCTCTCTCTCTCTCTCTCTCTTAGTGAACTGCCTACTGGCAGGTCCAGACTCCATAGTATATAACGCCTCCACTCTATCTTGCGCTTTCTCTTCACGTCCACATGTAATGATCCATAACTTTATTATTTCCAATCATATAATTACTTTTAAACTAAATTAAAATGACAAATTAAAAAAATTAAACTAAAATGACAATTAACCTTGTTCTGTCCGGACCAATGACGAATTGGCCAACCACCAACAGCACGTATTGTAGCAGGCGACTATTAAGAATTCAAGAATGCAAAGAGAAGACACCTTTTCTCAAGAGAAGCAATACTTTTCTCAAGATAGAGACTACAGTAAAATATGATTAATTAAAGACATAACCTTTTACGAAGCGATTAACTTGCTGATTGATGGAGTACTCTTTATGGAATGTGTCAACAAGCTTTAAAAACATATATTTGGGACCTAGTGGCAGGTATATGTATACAGTATATATATATATATATATATATATATATATATATATATATATATATATATATATATATATATATATAGGTGCGCCTATATATATATACAGCTGGATTAAGTTAATTAACCTCTAAGCGCTAAAGCGTCCTTAGATTAATACTAATAAATTAAATTCTGCAAGAAGTAATTTGTGACTTGTTGGTTATTTTATTTTACAGTTTCAATGAAGACTTAACGGTCAGTCCCCCGTGGGTTTAAACCACCCTAACTCTAGCCTGTGGCTTTAATTTAATCTACATCTCGTCACTACGTTACATTGATTGTATTGTCGGCAAACACGCCACTGTTTGGACTCTATTCCAGCTGAAGCTGCTAAATACTAAATAATAGCACCAAATTGCATCGTCCAATAAATTGTATCGTCCCATAAATTGTATCGTCCAATAAATATTGTATCGTCCAATAAATATTGTATCGTCCAATAAATATTGTATCGTCCAATAAATATTGTACCGTCCAATAAATTGTACCGTTCAATAAATTGTACCGTTCAATAAATTGTACCGTTCAATAAATTGTACCGTTCAATAAATTGTACCGTTCAATAAATTGTATCGTCAACATATTGCTCAGTTGACTAGGGTGTAATGTAGCTGTCAGTGTACTGCCCAGACACTAAGATCCATACCAACGTCAGAAAGGGCAATCGGTTGATGAGCGCCTAGGCTCTAGAAATTGCTACAAAATTTAAACGAATGGAAAAGTCTCAAATAGGGGATTGGCTGGTGGTGTGGTGTAGGACAGAGAGGATTTGAGATAGTCTATTCGTATCCCGACCCTAGTTAAACTGGGATTCAAGTGAAGATGATGATGATGTACGTCGACGTCGCTTGCAGACTCTACAGAAACAGTATAGACCTACTATTATGTTATGCTTATAACTCTTTCAACTAATTCTATACATTTTCTTGTAATCACTATAAATGAATCTGGTACAAATCATCTAATATCCTTTGTTTCGATCAACCTCTGCAAATTTGTCTTTCCATTCTTCCTTCTATTCTACTTACTGCTATCCATTGAGATGCCTAAAAATCGATCTTGGACTCATGACGAAAATAAGAAAATAATCTATATTTTAAATTTAATCAATCAATCAATAAGTATTTAACGTCCGGTTCCTCGTCATAAGGCAATGTCAGGGACGTCGCTTGCAGACTCTACACAAACAGGCGCCAAACACCACACGATGACGACTGAGTACACAGAGACCACAAGAGAAATCGAGATCTGAACACTTCAAGTAAAACGCTAAATTAAAACAAAATAAATAACCTTATATCTTTCACTTAAATCCATTTTTCATGCAGTTTTGAGTTTTAAAATTGTGGGTCCAAGGAACATAATTAAATAAAAGATTGATGCAGAATGATGACTCCTTATGGAGCATTCCAGCGATCAATCCGTATAGTTACCAGGAACATAATTTCCTTGCATTGTAATGGACATGATAACAAATTTGGTTGGAAAGAGATATATTTAAAATCTGTCAATAAATTATTAAAACAAAGGCAATTAGAGTGGAATGCATATTCTCTCTCTCTCGCTCTCTCTCTCTCTCTCTCTCTCTCGATCTATCTATCCATCCATCCATCCATCCATCCCTCCATCTCTCTCTCTCTCTCTCTCTCTCTCTCTCTCTCTATCTATCTATCTATCTATCTATCTATCTATCTATCTCAGCACTAGTTTGTAACTCCCATTGTTTAGTGCTTAAATCAATATTCTTTCTGTAATCGGTTGAAGTTTGCAACAAGGAGAACGCATAATAAATATTCTCATGTTTATTTAACTACCAGCACTCCTATTAGAACTAGTTAAGACCACCCTATCATAAATTCTTATTCCAGGCAAGTTGTAAATCACAGTAGAGATTATCTACTGCAGTAAACATTTTAACTCACGATTAGTCCACGTTACACGACCCTACCAGATGGGTTCTTCCACATATCACGTCGTCAACATCTCTACGACCCGACCAGACTGGGTCATCCACATGCTACGTCGTTATCATCTACACTACCCTACCAGATTGGGTTCATACACGATGGCGAAGTGTATCATCTACACACGTTATCATCTACACTACCCTACCAGATTGGGTTCATACACATACTACGTCGTCATCATCTATACGACCCGACCAGATTGGGTTCATCCACATATTACGTCGTCATCTATACGACCTGACCAGACTGGATTCATCCACATATCACGTCCTCATCATCTACACGCCCCTACTAGACTGGGTTCTCCCACATATTACGTCGTCATCATCTCTATGACCCGACCAGACTGGGTTCATCCACATAGTACTTCGCCATCGTTAATGTGGCAGGTTCAAGTTACATATTCATACTCAAAGTCTGTTTTCTCGCTTTATAAGAGCACTCCTTAGATCAACAAGATAATCCCTTCACAAAGCCAATCGATGATGACACTATGACCAGCTCACAGAGGGTTAGTTTATTTGACTGAAAAATTCTCATTCAAGAAATTAGCAATGTGATACAGAAATCTCGATGAGGTGGCTGCTTCATTGAATGACGAAATAGTAAGTAGAGAAGGGGGGAGGACGCTGACGTTTGCTAACAGGGGGAGGGTTCATTATTGTCGAAAACACGACGACGAAGTATATGGAGGAGCCCACTTAAAGATTCTTTAAAAACTCTACAAATCGAAATTCTGAGTTCTTCTATTATTATAAATTTAAAGGACCATTATTAAAAATTTATGCCTCCGTAGATGATTTTCCGTTGCTTTCTCGGTGCACACAAAGTTATCAATATACAAATTATTCAAGAAGCTATTGTAGTCCTTTGCACGATATCTCTTAGCGATAAATAATTCTGCACAAGAGATTAAATTTATCAATCTGTCATGACAACATATCGTGGCGAGACGAATCATAAATAGCATAGCAAAATAATATAGACCGTGTCCTCAAGATACGGCAATTGGGCAAGGCATATATCAGTCTGAATCTAAAATGTTTAAAACTAAAATAAAGAAGCGTTAACGAAATAAACGGCGTTTAATCAACATAGGTCGAAAATACAATTGACATCAGCAGTGATGGGTGCATTCGTAACTGATTTGGCAAACATTAAAACAAACATTAAACTCTATGTCAAAATGTAAACAAAGTGAGAGTTGCTCAATTACGCAGTTATTCATTACATTTATAAAATGTACATAACGTATGCACACTGCACAAACATAACAATTAAACACTTCTAACGTTTAACATACAAAAGTCAACAGCGCTATATGAATGCCCTGAGACATAGGAGAACATTGGACTCTAAATAATTGACTTTCTATATACACGTACAATTCTACAATCTGCTTTCTTTATATCCTTTCTATTTCTACTTAACTATTCATATATATATATATATATATATATATATATATATATTTATTTATTTATTTATTTATTTATTTATTTATTTATTACGTGTGTAGAGTTAAGTATTTAGATTTTCATCTCCATATCTCTTTAGCTTTCTAAACTATCCTGTAAGTCCTCTCCTCTCGAATTTCTCTCTCTCTCTCTCTCTCTCTCTCTCTCTCTCTCTCTCTCTGTTTCTCACTATCTGTCTATCTCTCTCTCTCTCTCTCTCTCTCTCTCTCTCTCTCTCTCTCTGTAACTCTCTCTAACTAGCTCTCAACATCGCTTCTCTCTCTGTTTGTCACTCTTTCTGTCTCTCTCACTCTCACTGTCTCTCTCTCGCTATCTCTGTCTCTCTCTCTCTCTCTCTCTCTCGCTCTCTGTCACTCTTTCTTTCTTTCTCTCTCTCTCTCCTCTCTCTCCTCCACGTCACTCATCAACACTCCAGTGTGACAGTTTGTCGAGAGTTTTGGTGACAGCGGCAAAACAATTTCTCTCCCATTAAAGGGAAGCCTCAATTAGAACTGGACTAGTAAAAATGCTGATTCATTTCAGATTTTCATACTCGGCAAGTTAATATGCAAAAGTTGAAGTAAAAACAAATATGGAATAAAATAATTTAATTATTTCTAAACACATATAGATGGCGTTAATAAATTAGATATATAATATTATTATCATCGGTACATAACAGTGTTAATAAATTACTAATAAATTAAATACAACTATTAATAAATTAAAGTCACATTGCTAACTAATTAAATTAATTTATTAATAAAATGCTAAACGTTTAGGTTGCTTAAAGACTGTGACTCGAATGTAATATAAACAAGATTTACGTCACGTGACATCAATGCATTGAGAGCAACAACAACATCTCTTTATGGCTGATTATATGTGGTCTAAACATAGGCCACATATAAACACAGGCCACATCTAAACGTAGGCCACGTCTAAACATAGGCCACGTCTAAACATTGGTCACGTCTAAACACAGGCCACATCTAAACGTAGGCCACGTCTAAACACAGGCCACATCTAAACGTAGGCCACGTCTAAACACAGGCCATGTATAACACATCTAAACATAGGCCACATCTAAACATAGGCCACGTCTAAACACAGGCCACGTCTAAACACAGGCCACGTCTAAACATAGGTCACGTATAAATATAGGTCATGTTTAAACATAGGCCACGTCGAAACATAGGCCACGTCTTAACACAAGCCACTAAAATACATGTTGTGATTCTCATCTATGTTGTGAAGGCATTTTGAGCAGTAAGCTCCTCATGGCAGCTGCGGAAGTGAGGGCGGAGTAATAGGCCCATGGGCTCTGAGGCCTAGGACTCTCGTCACGCCCCTCTAGCCTAAAGGCCACGCCCCTGATAAACACGTAGCTCGCAAGCCCCGCCTCTTCAATGGCTTCCAGGGCCGAGCTAAACCCCGAGTCGAGAGCCCTAACCCTGTGCTTAACAGCAAGCTCAGATCTCAGTCCAACATCTGAAACATCAGATAATTGGTATTAAAATATTAACCCAATGAGAATAAAGAAGTGGGGTGAAATTTATTTCAATACCCACTCATTGACAATGATATCAGTGGCGATGTTGGTAAGCTACTCGATCGCGGATCAGTATGTGCGGGGTTTAAATCCTGGGCTCTCTCGTCACTGACGTCGCTTTCGAGTGAGGAAACTGAATATAAAATTTGCTTTACCAGATTTTTTACTCGACTGGTGTGTTGATTGCATTAGGCAGTAAGTAGGCTGCAAAGTTTGTAATGCCTTTAAAATATTTCAGCTAGATCAATATATTAAAGATCATTCTAGTTTAAGAAGCTGGCGTCAAACGATATCATTGAATCGTTTATCTCGCATATCTAGTGGAGCATTTGTCACCTTAAATATGTAAATAAAGAATTCAAAAATGAACTGTTTTAATCTCAGGGTTCAAATCTCTGGCAACCTTCTCATAGAGGAGCAGCTGACTACTCCATCTATGACAACAACAGGACCGGTAAAATGAATAACAGATTAACACAAGATTCTACATTGTAGTAGGTTTATATTTAAACATTTCTGAACATAATGATAATGGTAGGAATCTTTCAGAATCTAAGAAAGAAGAAAGTTTTGACCAGCATACTCTTATGTAAAAAAACCTAGCTTAAGCCTAGAGAACGGCATATAGGCTCTAGTCTAAACAAAGCCTATGCCTACAGACCGGTGTATAGGCTCTTGCCGCACCCCACGGCTGCATAGTGCACAACGGGCAGATGACTGCGCCTGTACTGCGTGGACCTGGGTGGTGACATCTTGCGAGAGGTGGGAGAATTGATCGGTGACATCTGTCGAGTGTCAGTACTATCATCACAACTCGTGTCGCCACCAGCCTCAGACCTGGGCCTGGAGAACCGGTGCACGTCCAAGCCTGTCAACAGTAGATGGGCGTCACGTACAACGTAGACTTAATAGACAACATATCTCTGTATTAAACGTAATAGATATCATCATAAACGAATATTTAATTAATGATATTATCTTATTATTATTATTATTTAATTACTCCAACTTAATGGAAGTCATAATTATAGACAAGCAGCAACAAGTCATCCAATACATACGCACAAATGCACAAACATCTGTATCAGTTCGTATTCAAAAATATTCTTTGGAGATTTTTTTATAATTTACACTAAGATTCATAAGTACAGTCTGTACAGATACTCAATTACCAGAAAATCCATGATTAAAATAACTACTCATCCATTGGAATTTCATTTCTTCTAATATTTGTTCCCCGGTTCTCCGCCATGCACAGACTACGATCTCTCTTGTCACCCTGTAATAACTCAAGCAGCTCTGCGGTGTACTGGCCCTGCGATGACCCGTAGTCCCAAGAGAGGCCTCTTTGGGGATCAGGTGTGGACCGACCTATTGGGTCGTAACTTAATCTAGGTATCTGGAACTCGGGTCACCTATCTGACCCGTTACCTTATAATCTGTGTTATCGTAATCTGTATCTGTGTTAGTCGTCACTAAAAATATATGTTCCACCCGTACAGTAATGCGAATTCGTATGTATGACTGTGTATATAATACTAGATGGAGGCAGGGACCGGTCAGTGATACAGGCCGCTTAACATCAAGAGATTGCAACGAGACAAAGACATTCCCGCTAAGATTACTGAGCACAAGTATTACTGTATCATTGTATTATTGTATTATTTCTAATGCAGATTCTGCTTGCTAAAGCTAGCTCCCTCATTACATATCAAAATACCACCATATTTTACATGTGACTTTGTACTTAGAATATGTAAAGTTTAAACAATACTTTAACGGTTTTAACAGTAAAAAGTTAAACTAAGATGACCTTAGTACTTTACCTCTAGCCTTCATCGCCATCAACCCTTGTATCAGATGTCCATCAACACCACGCAGGGATTTTCTCCCGCCTCGCTGCAGTGCTGCCACTGCTCTCGTTAATTCTGAATCGTCCGGTCTCCAGGACTCTAACTTCACCCCACCACTACCTCCAGGTGTTCCCACGTCCGAGTGCCTAAACATTTCATTTATTACTCAGCAACAGCTGGGAATTGTGAATATTAATATATTAACTCATTTATTTAATGATATTGTAAAGTAAATAATTTTACTAAGTTAGCTGGAGCCAGTGGCGCTGTCGGTAAGATATTCGATCGCGGATCAGTATTTGCGGGGTTCAAGTCCTGGACTCGCCCGTCATAGTATTTTTTATTATAGGTTAATAAAATTGTTACGACTACAACAGTATGAACGATATCTTCGTCGCATTCAAGTCTACTGTTTAATTTCTCCATTATACGTCGATATGAGAAAAAAGAACCTGCATAATTTCAATTAACGTCGTAATTATCCATAATTAATAAGTATGAGATATCAGTAAAATTTCCATTAGGTTAATATTTTTGTTTTTGATGGACATGTGAAGCGCAAATAACTTGGATGCGTTCAACTGTAAAGGAAAACCTTCAGGCATCTTCATAGCCTCTTTTAAGGTGTTAACAGGGGAGAACATTCGCCCCCCCCCAAAAAAAAAGTCGCAATATTATCCCCCCAGTAAAAGCAATTTTTACCCTATGGATTTTCTCCAGCTGCCAAAAGTTCTCCGCCAATATCGATTTATTTTTTGCGAAAAAAATGCGAATTATTTGAGGAATCATTTAGATGAATCTCTTCTTCACTGAGTGTGCGTCACTGTAGATGAAGATTTCTTAATTAATCTACACTAGTTAACAACAACTCTCAATGAAGACCTACCATAATTAAATTTTACAGAAGTAATTTAATACCGCTTTTCTTGCTTTTTCCTGGTAACTTGAACATAAGCTGGCGCCATCTGATGAGCATTGTCACAGTACGACATCACAACGTCGCCCAGTCGAATTTTCTCGTAATCACCAGATGGAGCACGCTCCAGAGCCCCGCCCACACCCACGAATACAACGTGATCGATGTGACGAAAAGTGTCTACGGAAAATATAACATTAGACAAATTGTCATTTTCTATACTACAGTAAAAAAAGTAAAAGTAAACACGCATTATAGTGAAATGATCAACTATGCTGATATCTATCACTTTTAATATCACATGTCTAAACCGTTCTGCAATTTTAGACCACTTTCCGTGTAACCAGCCCAGTGAATGTCCGAGATTTTATTCTCAGATCAGCGCGGCTGAGATTCGAACCCATGAGGGTTCAATTCACCTCAGGATCTGTCATTTAAAACTGCCTAACGTTACCCCTACGCTATTAAGACATTCAACAGTACAGTACAAGTCTGTACTAACAACAACAACAATAGAGTGTCCATGTAGTCCATGACAACATCGAGCACTAGGAAACCACCGCGACAACAAATATAGGCCTAACAGCGAGATATGGTACATACATTGCTACGAGGAATTAAACCAAGGAAATGTTTGATAGCTATTTTAAGAATCAAACAACAAAATCAGTCGCATTTCGTAGATTTTAATGATACGGTATAGAATATACACTGATTGCACTTTAACTACCTGAGCTAAAACAGTTAATGTAAGTTTAGTTATTACACGAAGTTTCTGGCATTGAGTCCAGGTCACTAAAAAGATAAATCGTATTGTTTGGCTGTCTAATGGACAAATAAAGGTCTTCATACGTTGAACAGGCGTATGAACAACTGAACAAAGTTCTGCATCTTGACTGCATCTGTGCAGTCAAGAATTGCATACGGGTTAATATAAAAAGCTATGGATTAATTTTACATACCCAGTAGATCCTTAATGCAGCCTTTGGCAAGCTCTGAGCTGTGCTCACCTTTCTTGCCTCTCACACACACGGACACAACTCGTACGTTCTCTAAAGATCCCAGAGTATACATTCTCTCCACACCTATGCATAGTATTAGATTTAATCATTTACAAATATTAATACATGTATATCTCTTTATCTCTTGAGACCGTAAAAATCAATAGTGAAATTATAATTTACATTTACTTTCTGAGAGGCGTTTATTTAAAACGATTTTTAGATTTAAAAACTAGAAAGCGTTCTGCAAAATTAGAGCAATTAGTTAACAAAATCGCTATCTAATGCTAAAATGTCACATTTGCAGGAGTAGTAAAACATTGTTTCTTTCCTTTACTGCAACATTTAGGTTAATTTCTAGCTAATGTGTTGCAAATTTGGTATTACTTGAAATCATAGATTTGGATTTATTCTACTTGAAATCAGAGATCTGATATTACATGAAATCACAGAGTTGATATTACTTGATATAAAGGATTTGAAATTACTGGAAATAAAAGATTTGAAATTACTTGAAACCACAGATCTAATGGTATTATTTGAACCACAGATTTGGTATTACTTTGAACCATGGAGTTGATATTACATTAAACCATGGAGTTGATATTACATTAAACCATGGAGTTGATATTACTTTAAACCATGGAGTTGATATTACTTGAACCATGGAGTTGATATTACACAAAACCATGGAGTTGATATTACACAAAACCATGGAGTTGATATTAGAGAAATCAAGCCACACCCTCGCTATTGCGCAATACGATGGATGTGGGCAGAGAATCCAACATGGCGTCCACGGCTGACTTCTCGAAACTTCGACTTGTTATGATCGCCACACTCGGCTGGTCGCTGATGACCGGATTCACTTCGTCCAAATTACCCATCGACAAATCCAAAGTGGCTTCATCTGGGAAATTCCCAGCATCATGAGAAAATTCACCAGAAACTTTTCCCGCGTCATTGGAATTTCCCACGGTGTTGTCGTCATATTCGTTTGAGCTAGGGTCAACGCTATCCAGCTCATCGCTGAATTCTTCAGAACTATCGCTTTCAGTGTCGGGTCCATTGGCCCCACCTCTGGGTCCTGATGCCCCGGTGTCCCCAGTCAGCCTGGGACCCCTCAGCCCATCCCTGGGGCCGCCCCTGCCTCGCCCACTACTCAGCACGGCCTCGCCGGTGTGGCCCGGTAGAACGAGTTCTTTCAATAAAGTACTACGACTTGGTAACACTGGAGATTCTATAGGATTCCTGAGTGCTGCCACTAAAGATTTCTCATCAAAACCTCTGTCCATGTCAACATCGAGCTGATCTGACCCGGCATCTTTGGGAGGCGGAGGGAATTCCCTGGATGCTGCTGAGCCAAACGTTACGCTGTTTTTCTTCGTCTTGCTGGAAGACGATTTCCTTTTTTTTATGTGAACTTTTGTAGAATCCTCGCTGGTTTGAGACGTGAATTGTGATGTAATGTTTCTGTTACTGGCTAAAGTGACTGAGGTATCCAATGTCCTATGATCAGAATCCCTATCAACAGAATTCCGACAAGGTTCTACATTTAGAGTAAACACATCGTCACATTGTGTTGGCAAATCTTGTACTAGATCATCGTCATCCTCGCGTAACCGTGACTCTATAGCATTCGAGATATTTACGTTAACGATATCTACACTAATAGCATTTTGCTGTCTATCTATTTCGCTATTTTCATAAGTTTGCAAGGTCTTACCTATATTCTTCTTAGACATTTTAACTTTCTTTTTACCCTTGGCGTCATCTGTTAATACTTTACCTGTACTTCTACTCTCAAACTCACCATCGTCGGCTGACGAAACGAACATCAAATTATTCTTAGACGAAGTAAGTGTATTGCTATCTAATCTATTTTCATATGAGAAAGATCTTGAACTGGATTCATCAGGTTCTATACTAGATGTAGCTATTGAAGCTCCGAGATTAGTCATAGTAATGGGATCAGCTCCGGGATGTGTGACTGACTTCCTGTTCTTCTTTTTCCCTGTCTTACGTTTCTCCTCTAGCGCACCTGTAAGAATATAATCCGCGTCAATGTCAGTAACGAGCTTACCGTCGACAACGTTGGTCTCACAGTTCGAAACTGTCCTAACCAGTTTTGATTTTGATTTGGCAGTCTGAGCAATTCTGCCTGAGTCAGCAGATATTCCTAACGCCCTATTCTGAGGACTTAAATCATTGGAGGCATCAGGATGATATAAATCGTTAGAGGCATGCAGAGGATATAAACCTGTGGAGGCATGCTGATAATCGAAACCAGAAGAAGCATTCTGAGGATATACACCGTTGGAGGCATCATGGAGATATAAACCATTGAAGGCTCTGTTGGAAACTATTACGTCTTCCAATGCTGAAGATTCTCCGTCAACTGGAGACGAAATCGAAGGACGTGTTTTAGTTTTACTTCTACTCCTCTTACTTTTAGTTCCTACTGAAGAAGAAGCCGGAAGTTCTTCAGCTGGAGAGAGGACGTCCTGAACGACATCCCTGGAAGAGGTCGTTAGATCCTTGTCATCCTGCTGCGAGACAACTTCCGGCTGAAAGTCCCGGCTAATCCTCTTGGAACTGGAACTACGCTTTTTAGATTTAGTTTTGATTTGCTTCGATGAGGTAATCGTCTCTGACCCACTCGTAGGATCATGTCTAGCCTGACTGTAGACGATCAAGTTTGTACTAGCCAGTTTAACACTTGTCACATCATCTTCATCATCATACGCTCGATTCAACTCGCTCTTCTCTACGTCCTTGTTATCATCGTTGGACGCGGGAACAGACGTTAAACTCTTTTTACTTTTTTTCTTCTTTGCTCCACCGCGGCCACCATTCAGTTCAACGCTGTACCGCGCTGCCCCCTGGTGCACGATCTCTAGGATGAATTCTTCGTCTATTGCAGATTCTAATTTAGCGAGGGGGGCTTGGTGACCAACTGCCAGCTTCTCACTACCTACATTTTCTCTAATCGGCGCTGATTTAGTGAGAGTGGTCAAATTAGGAAGAGGCGAGAGATCTGGTTCGGTGCTGCTACTCTTGGTGCTGCTCTTTTTCGGCTTATGCGACTTTTTTGGCACTTTGACAGCACCACCAAGCACATCATCACCAGCACCACCAGGTGCAGTACCACCAGGCACAGCACCACGAGGCACGGCACCGCCAGGCGCAGCACCACGATGAATGGCACCACCAGGCGCAGCACCACCAGCACCACCAGGTACTGTGCCTGTCTGAGGACTGGCACTGCTGTAGAAGACATCGGACAGCTCTCCGCTGGGACTCGTCACCAGGTCTGTGGAGTTGGAAGCCTGACTCGTAATAAAATCAGCCGGATAGGAAGCAGGACTTCCGGGATCAGTGCTAATTGTAGAGGCACGATTAGGATCAATCAATCGTCTCAGTTCAGCGTGAGTTCTATTTCCTGCCTCGCTCTGATTGGCTGGGGCTGAAATGAAAACGGTTGGCGGGAGATTCTCCCCGGATAACATCAAATCTGACACAGTTCTCTTGTGAGATTTCTTCTTCTTTACACTCTCACCTCCCGAGCCCCCTCGCTTCTTTAGGCTCGCCCCCTCCTCGTAGATTTGGTCGACTGAGGGGGCCCTCTGCTTGCCCCGCTCAAGGGTCGAGTAGACCCGCCTAACAAGGGCTCGACGGGGCGTGGGTGCCACGGCATTGCCCCTCAGGTCCACCGAGGCGTCGGCCTCCGAGAACGGTCTGATCTCAAGCTCTATGAACTTAACACTCGGGTAGAGCCGCACCAGCGTTAACACCGTCTTCACAAAGGCTAAGTAATCTACAACAATATAAATACACAAGTAATCTACAACAATCTAAATACATAGTAAATCTACAACAACCAAAAACAGGTGCTTTCAGCAGTTTAATGTCGAATATTATCAGATAGAGATCATATAGATATCAAAAAGGTATCAGAAAGACATCAGACAGCTATCAGACAGCTATCAGAAAGACATCAGACAGATATCAGACAGATATCAGGCTGATCAGAGAGCTATCATAGTATCACACAGCTGTCAGATATATCAGACAACTATCAAACAGCTATCACAAACTATCACAAAGCTATCACAAAGCTATCACAGAGCTATAACAGAGCTATCACAGAGCTATCACAAAGCTATCACAAAGCTATCACAGAGCTATCACAAAGCTATCACAAAGCTATCAAAAAGCTATCACTAGGCCTAACCCTTGGGGAACTCTGCGGGGTTGAGGAGTTGTCTGAAGAAAGAATTGGTTTGCCCCTCAGTGTCGCATTCCTCATCAGGCTTAAACCAAAACCTTATTTCTCGAATCTCCTAAAGATTGAATAAAATCAGCCAATTGAACAGTACCGAAATTACCAAAATTCAATTAATCAACAAATCTATTAATCTATACTTGTTAATTATGCCTGTGTACGATGATTATTAAAAGTGAGAACTTAATAAATAATATAAAAATTGAAATTTAATAGTTCTAAAATAATATAACACATATCAATCAATCAATCAATCAATAAGAATTTAACGTCGGGTTCTTCGCCATAAGGCAATATCAGGGACGATAAACACAATAAATCTATTCCCATTCTAAATTTGCTAGATTCTAACAGAACGAAATTAACGAATACTTAGAAGTTAGGTATGATAGTACATAACAACGTAACACAGGTAACGTCCGTGAAGAGATAAAGAAGATAATATACCTTAGCACTGGTTGTGGCCGATGACTGTATGTGAGCAGTGAAGCGTCTAACAGAGCTAGGCAAGATCTTACAGGGACGTACTGAAATATCGAATAACACAATTCAAATCCCGATTTAACGTCCGGTTTCTCACCGGATGAAGATGTCAAGAGCATCTCAAAAGGATTGTGCAAGCTACGTCACTGACAGAATCATCTAAATGAACAGACTCAAGAGAGACTAGATACAATAGACTAGAAACAGTGCAGTGTATCAGGTAGAGCAAACATAACCCACATCAAAGGAGAAAGCGAATTGTTCAGTTTACGAAGGAAGATTGTGCCGCAATGGGAGGATGAGATACGAATGTTCATCAGAGTTACGTGGGAATAACGTTCAATACTCAACAGTAGCTATTGTTAGTCTTCTAATAATTAATAACAACAACAATTAGAGTGCTACAGTCATCAATGACAACATCGAGCGCTATTATACTAATTGCGTTAAAATAATGTTATTAAATAGCTAATCATTTAAGAGGACTTTAGCGAGTCAACAAGTGTTCATAGAATTCAAAAGTGGCAATCCCTTCGATAAGACCTTCAATAGCTAGCTATTGAGATGTCGTAAAGTCGGCAATTGGATGTCCAAAACAAATACAGTTTTCTGTGAGTGGATGCTGCGTTTCCTGAACTGTCAATAAGGTTAATAGCACAGTGTAAAATCAACATATGTTAAGGGAAATTACAACATGTGACAGAGAGATATACTAGCACATGTGTTATACCACTACAACACGTGAGAATTGAATGAGAGGTACATGTATGCAATCAATCAGCAAAATGACGTGTTAACTCTGACTGCAAGGTTGTCATTCAATCCTCTCTCACACCTGAATTATGAGTAATTTATACTTATAGATAACACAACATGTCTATAGAGATTAGAGTCTAGGCATAATGGAGTTCTTTCTTTTATCTATCTAGAATCATCAGAAATTATGAGAGTCTCTCTCTCTCTCTCTCTCTCTCTCTCTCTCTCTCTCTCTCTCTCTCTTTCTCTGTCTCTGTTTCTGTCTCTCTCTCTCTCTCTCTCTCTGACTCTCTCTTTCTCTGTCTCTGTTTCTGTCTCTCTCTCTCTCTCTCTCTCTCTCTCTCTGACTCTGTCTCTCTCTCTCTCTTTCTCTCTCTCTCTCTCTAATCATTCCTTTTCTAGTTTCTGCACCTACTTACCATTTATAATTAATGTATGAATGTATCCTGGTTTTGAATTTGAGTCCAGCTATAAGCTGATTTCTCATTAAAGATATCGCAGTTACAGAGTGTATGCATAAGACATACCAACAGTGAAAGAGTGTGTGCATAAAATATACCAACTGTCAAAGAGTATATGCATAGCATATACCAACAGATTGTGTGCAAAAGATATACCAGCAGTTACAGAGCGTATGCATACGACATACTAGCAATCACAGAGCGTACGCATAAACTATACCAACAGTGAAAGAGTGTGTGCATAAACTATACCAACAGTGAAAGAGTGTGTGCATAAACTATACCAACAGTGAAAGAGTGTGTGCATAAACTATATCAACAGTGAAAGAGTGTGTGCATAAACTATATCAACAGTGAAAGAGTGTGTGCATAAACTATACCAACAGTGAAAGAGTGTGTGCATAAACTATACCAACAGTGAAAGAGTGTGTGCATAAACTATACCAACAGTGAAAGAGTGTGTGCATAAACTATACCAACAGTGAAAGAGTTCGTGTATAATTAGCGCTGATACTGACGGCTACACATTAATATATTCAGTAGAGCTTGTAGAATGTAGATGCTTATCTTGATTAAAATTCAACTTCACTGCAAGAATGAAAACTATCGTAATAATATAAGAAAATATCGTAATCTAATTATGAAATCAATATATAGCAGAACAACTGGCATCGCTTCAGCGCTCTGCATTAAATTAGCCCCAGTCGGGGGGGGGGGGGGGGCAACAGGGGGCATTTTCCCCAGGGTCTTCCGCATAACATTAACAATGACACAAGTTGAGTCATTGGCAAAACAGGCCGTGGATTTAAATGAATAAGTAGCAAGTACCGTGCTGATCCTGGGGACCCTGTAAAGGTCCCATAGGCAGTCCCCTACCTAAAGAATAACACCTACTGACCCTACCGTTAGCACAACCTATACATCGTAATCTATAACTTATTTATACATGCACCCGCTACACATGCTTACATACATTATAATTGCGGGAGTACTATCTTTATCAGAAATAAACCGTCTGAAATTCCGGTGTTAAATTTGACTTCAAGTTGAGAAAATTCAAGAGATAGCAATTCCACACTGTCTACTTATTATTGCTGACCAGTTGCTTTAAAGTAAATTAGCTTATTTCTAGTCACACCCGCCGTCAACTTCCTAATGCTTCATACAGAATTATACGGTTATAAAGTAATTTTTTGTTTAATTAACTGAAACTAAATTTTTTTAAGATTTGACACTGTTACTCGCTCACCATTGGCAGCTTTGTTGATGATGATGCCTTGATATGGTCCAGCCGCCATGTAGTGTATCTTACCCAAACACAGCTCACCCGCTCTCACCCTCTCTATGCGCAGGGTCTTCCCCTGCTTAGATCTCAGAGGAGTTAGTACAATCTCTGTCAATCAATCAATCAATCAATATTTCAATAAACAAAACAATCCGTCCGTCAATCAATCAATCATCAACTCTGCAATCAATCAATCAACAAATCCAATTGAATTGTCATTTAACCAAGGAATAAACTTATTAAGCAGTCAATTACTCAATCCACCAACAATCAAACAATTAATCAATCAATCAAACAGAAACATACATTATCATGGCAATGAACAGCGTAGATGACAAAATAACAAGCAATTGAACTCTATCCTATTGTCCATAACAGCAGCCAGCGCAATTAGTAATGGAGGTTAAAATTGTAGCCCTGTAATCCACTACACTGTGAGTCAAAAAAAACATGTGCGCAGTCTTTCGCCCATAACTTTGGTATTAGTGAACCGATTTTTTAAATTTTTGCATAGGTATAATCAGGAACACATTTGCTATAAAATAACGTTAAGTGACTCTGTTAATTATTATTTTTGCGTTGAAGCAGTGCTTGAAAATATGCGCGACTGAAAATATTCAGTTTAAGTAAATCAATCGCTACAGAATGTTTACAAATCCGTGGCTTAACAAAAAACGAAACAAGCAGTATTATACTGCTACTGTCAACTGTCAAAGCTTAATTATGCTCAAAGTGCCCTCCTATAAAAAAGAATACAAGCTCGGAGACGCTTGCGCCACTCATCTATTGCTTTATCAATGACAGATTGCTTCATGTCTTGCCAAACGTCCACCAGGCGTTGCTTCAACTCGTCCACGTTATTTATTTTCTTCTTTTCGGTGTAATTTCTATAATTATCAATCTGGCCCTTTAAGATTGATACTTTTCTTCTACTTCATAATTCTGAAACAATTTTCAAATCGGTTCACAAATGTCAAAGTTGTGGATGAAATACTGCGCACATGTTTTTTTATGACTCACAGTGTATAAGCGTTCATCAGCTTTAAATGTGAAATATTTAGAAAAGATACGTAAAACAACTATAGAAATAGCCAACCTTCTTGGACATCTGTCTGAGCTTGCGAAAGGCTGTCACGATCACTTGGTTCCTGCATTGTTCCTGATTCTTGTTTTACAGATCTATTCCAAAGATTTTCGGTTAGTTAATAAGCTCCAAAAAACCTGCAGCTGCTGATATATAGCAGCTCATTGAATACACCTTGTTTATGACTACATTTGACAAGTATATTGCTATCAAGTGAGACATAGTTAACATGCCAGATTACTTTTTGTTTATTCAGATTTCTAAATCTGTATGTAATTACTGATTAAAAATCAGCTGAAATAAATGGTTTTTTCATATGAAAAATCTCTCTCTCTCTCTCTCTCTCTCTCCCTCTCTCTCTCCCTCTCTCAAACTCATATTCCATGTGTGTCGTATCACCTATAGTTGAGCATATCATTGACGAATTAATGTTTTAATATTTAAGGCTTTTACAATGTACAATAGACCTATAGCCTATTGATAAAGTAGCTCGATCGTAATGAATCTAACACCGGAATAATAAGCTGTAATAGTTTCCCAATGTCTCTAAGAAATACATTGACGAGAAATGATAATAGCCAATAGGGGTAAATGAAGTCATGGTTTCATATAAAATAATAAATTCATTTATTATTTTATCTTCTGGGTCCTGACACCGCCACCTCTCAGCCGCCGCAGGATGGCTACGCTCAACCCACGGCTGACCTGCTCTCACCGTTCGACGTCAACCGTCCGTCCAGTCTGGAGATCAACGCTCTGATACAGCCTCTCGGTAGAGCTCAGTCTGCCCCCACGAGATCAGATCAGCAGCTGTTTGATCTGCCACTGCTACATCAACATCAGCCTGGTGCTGCTGGAATGAGGCAGGAGCGCAGCAGTCAGCTGATTGGTGGGGAGCAATTTTCTATGATATCGGAGTTGGAGAAGAGTGAGATGGGAGTGGAATCTGAGGGCAGGTCTACCTCCCCGGGTAGTGAAGAATCGCACTTAAATCAACCATCATCAACAACAAATTCGACTGCGGATCGGTGTCTGCGGGGTTCGAGTCCTGGGCTCGCCGTCACTGACGTCGCTTTCGAGTAAGGGAACTGACGTTAACATTAGCTTTACCTGCTTAAGGACTGTATATAAAGCAACTAATTTCTTTAAAATTATGCATCTAAGTAGGCCTAAACAAATAAATGTTTACTTTATTTAATTCATTTATAAATATTAATATTGTTAGTTTTCTTTAATATTCTCCAGTGATCACCTAATTTCTAATTAAGTATAGTTTAATTGGGTAGTATCTTTAAAGAAGAACTTTAAAGATCATTTCTATCAATAATTTACTGCAAACTCTAAAGACGCTTCTGAAATCTTAATTCATTAAATGCACTGGTCATAAACATGCTTTTAAATTGCTACATAACACCACTAGCAGCGGATTAAATATTGCTTAAATAATTCGTAATTTAATTTACATGTACATTACGACGTTTCTTACGTACCCCGCAACGCTTAGCGCAATCTCAGGTCACAGCCTCTACTGATGCAGAATTTATTCTCCGTCAAGTAACAATATTACAAAAATCTAACATTCTAAATCACAATTTTCACAACGTTGTTCTGTACTTTCACATATCACTGCGACACGCTGATGTATAAATATTTTGTCACAGCTTTCGTAACATATACAAACACATCTAATGAAAAATCAGTAACAATATCAGTAGGCCTGCAATAAATATGGCAGCTGATTAAATTACAGTAAAAATTGACACCGTCATCCTTTTAATAATATTATAACTG
>CAJHZI010000781.1:82500-306671 GCA_905160935.1 Enchytraeus crypticus
CCTTTGGACTGACCTCTGACCTCACTCCTACTCCATCACTCCCTACCTCCATCTTACTCCTCTCCACCCTCCTGCATATCCTCCTGCCTATCCTCTTACCTATCCTCCTACCTATCCTCCTGCCTATTCTCCTACCTATCCTCCTGCCTATCCTCCTGCCTATCCCCCTGCCTATTCTCCTACCTATCCTCCTACCTATCCTCCTAGCAATCTAGCAATCCTCCTGCCTATCCAGATGAGAATAGTACATTCACTGGTTACCAGTCATTATGCGAGTTTAACGTAATAAGCTTCTATAATATCCCAAGTTACAAAGTAAAGTAATCAAGCATTATAGTGAAATGATCAATTGTTTTGATTTCTATCACTTTTAAAGCTGGTAAAGCTAAGGTTAACGTCAGTTTCCTCACTCGAAAGCGATGTCAGTGACGGGCGAGCCCAGGATTTGAACCCCGCACCTTCTGATCCGCGGTCGAGTATCTTACCGACTTCGCCACTAGCTCCAGCCATTTTAATGCCATATGTTTAAACCGTTAGGCCATTTAGTCAATTTTCCGTGTAATCAGTCCAGTAAATGTCCGAGATTTTACTCTCAGAGCAGCGCGGCTGGGATACGAATCTACGAGAGTTCAAATAACCTCAGGATCTGTCAATTAAAACTTAAGGACGTTACCCCTAAGCTATTGAAAATTAGTTATGTGGTTGTATCATTCGTTATATGGCTATATAATTGCATAATAGTGTAATGGATACAGTAAGTATAGTGTAATAGTTATAGTTGAAGGCAACAAGAAAACACCTTAGAGTAAGTTTATTTGCTGAAGTCAATATTTTTACACACAATGTGTTTGAGAACTTCATTAGGGATATTTTCACTTTTTAAAGGATACAATAGGATACTTTTTCTTGAATTGATTTTGCGCTCGTTAAAGAGTGAATAATAAAGAATTGTAAGTCAGAATGAGAGCCTTCGACATTCAGAAACAATGGAAGTATTTAACTGAAACAAAATCTTCCAAGAGATTCTTGTGCGTAACCAATTGACTATAGTGAGAGAGATCCACGAATGTTATTCAGTAAATTCAATTTTATCAATCGTCAACATCATCATCATCTTCCATTTAATCCCAGTTTAACACCATATCCACTCCCCTCTGTCTCATACCTTATCATCAGTCAATCCCCTATAATCCCTTCTATACGTTTTATAAAGTTTTGTAGCAATTTCTGGAGTCTAGGCGTTCACCAACCGAATGCCCTTTCTGACGTTGGTTTGGATCTTAGTGCTTTAGCCGCCTTCTATGACACGTACAGTCACCGGTTGGTCTATTCATCAAACAACCCGAACACAAAAAGGGTAAAATTCAATCTTATTATGTAATTTTCTTAAATTCCATTTAAACAAAAATTCTCTGATTTTCAAAAACTCAGACTTCACATCGACTGCGACCCATTAAAGAATCGAGAGCTATGTAGCTCTGAGTTCAAAGGCCAACTGTCTACAGTGGGAGACGTGTTAATATTATACTGACCCTGAGTCAACTTGAACCCTGTCTGACCCCTATGACCTCTAGTAGGTCATAGATAAACCTCGGGTTATCCCTAGTGTTATCAAACAACTTTAAACCTGTCGATCCAGGCATCTCATGCCAACATCTAGTGCTTTTTAAATAAATTATAAAATGAAACAAATAAGTATAATTAAAAAAATAAAAATACATAAAATGAAATTCTTGTGCTTAGAACTTTAGATTATTATCTTATAACAGTTCCTATGTAGTATTAATATATACGCCCGTTTAAGTATGCATATATATATATATATATATATAACAATAATAATAATAATATATAATAATAATAATATATATATATATATAACAAAGTAAATAGTTAGAAATGATAAATCAAGAGTGCAACATTGTGACAAAGTGGCTTAAGCTACTGAGGGTTAATCAATAAGTACTAACAAATAATTTTATTCAATCAGGAAAGAGAAATAAAATTGGCAAGCAACAGCGGCATAAAGAGATAAACAAGCAAAGCTGATTGAACTGAAGCTTTCGATACAGTTAACAAGTCACTTGAATCACAAAGTCTCATGTATACTTGGTAAGAAGCGAGACTCAATCCATTTATTCCATTTAGTAAGGCACTCCGGTTGTGAACTGCGAAAGATTCAAGATTTTCACTTTGATTGAGCCCACCTATGATGGTGCCTCTAAGCTGTGACGATCATAACTTTTGTCCTTGACGTTTTGGGATCAACGTGCAAATTTCCACGTAATTACCATCACAGGAATCCAGTCATCACAGAACTTGACGGAAGAGCTTAGTGTAAGAGCTTAGTGGAAAAACGCTTTTTTTCGTCAGTGTCATTGATTTCAATCCGACCATTCATTCATCTGATTATTTACAAATTCTTACATTTTAATTCACGAATTTTTCAATAAGAAGGCCACCTGAACGATTCCCCGGCCAGCAGCATATCTCTGATCAGTCCATCTATCGGTGTCTTGCCCACGAGTCTTACGAAGAACAACTGTTCTATTGTGTGGGAGGAGACAGCTCGCAGAGATGGTAGACGTAGGAGGAGCCTCCCGAATCGTGACGGGTGATTGACATATTGAGTCCTGCAGTAGTCCTCGAGAGCGCACTGAGACTTCTCCTGCAGTCTGTCAATCTGATTGACATCCGAGAGACCGCCCACTTCTGAAACACCGAAATAATCTGAATTTTTTATGTTTATTTTTAGCAACTACTTAGCAGAAGAAAGTAATTAATTATATTTAAAGTTTCTATATTGTGAATACACCTGCACGGCACCGGAAACGATCTAAAAGTCGCGATATAGCGCACAGATAAAGCTGCCCATATGTATGTCTGTATTAAGAAATAGGAAGAAGAGTTGGATAGTGCACATTCTACGAAGAGAAGGTCTATTAATAGAGGTCATTGAAGGTAGAATGGAAGAAAAAAAGGCAGGGGCAGGCCGAGATTAGATATGTTAGATGATTTAAAGACCCACTCATATGTGGAAATGAAAAGGAAAGCGGAAGACAGAGAAGAGTGGGAGCGTTATATACCATGGACCTGCCAGTCGGCAGTGCACTAAGAGAGAGAGATGTATGTCTTCTTTGTAGGAACAAAATTCTGAAAACAGATTAGTGACTTACTTAAAAATCTACTAAAGCAGTCACCTACATTATGTACTATATAATTGCTTCTGATAGCTGACACAACATTTATAGATTAATGTCATCTATTTAATGAATACTTTTACGCAATTCACAAAGTACCTACTTACTTAAGTAGGCCTACTCGCATACTTAGCATTTTCTTTACTTCTGTATTAAAACACCCAGCATTGTGTTCTAAATATTTATACTAAGGTAATATAAAGATGAAGTAGTCAGAATGTGCAAAATAAACCACAGCTGAAGACTTTGTCTACGTAGTTAAAATCGGGCGAATGCTACATTATTATTAATGTTTCATGATTCCTACGAACATAAATATTACTTTAATTTCACGCCATTAGAAGCGCTCGAGTGAGAAGAGATGAGATGTCAGAGCTGATAAAGATTTGATAGTCTAATGTAACTACACTGAAATAAATCTCAAAACTCTTTCCATCTTATCCATCAAAGCTCTCTCATCCGAGATCAATATAACCGTTATCATCCTGTAGTGATAACCGTTATCATCCTGTAGTGATAACCGTTATCATCCTGTAGTGATAACCGTTATCATCCTGTAGTGATAATCGTTATCATCCTGTAGTGATAATCGTTATCATCCTGTAGTGATAACCGTTATCATCCTGTAGTGGTAACCGTTATCATGAAGTTATGATAACCTGGCTAACTTTATACATGTAATAGTAGGTCTACATGTTTAATGGCAAGGGGCATGGCCCCTTATATAACAACACTTACCAGTACTGAAGAGCAGGATAGCCTTGAGGCAGCCATACTCTGCAGGGTCCACCCTGAGGGCTCTAAGTTTATCCATCTGATCCTGTAGGACTCTAATCTGATCCATCCTATCCTCCATCCTTCCTGTGTCCCGCATTCCTGTGGACAGTGGACTAACCGGAAGTGCTAGGGAACTCTGGGCGGCGTTGAGAACAAACAGGGCCGCCCATGACGCCCTTAATAGGGCTACCTGATCGGCTATTGGAAGGTTAAGATAGTAGGGCACATTCTTGGCCCACTCTATAGCATTAACGAGCAGCCTAATTGCCATTTCACCCCCTGTGTCGACGCCTGCAGAGCGGGATGGTGGTAGGTAGGAGGGAGGGGGGGCGTAGCGCAGTGCGGGGAGGGGGTAGGGTTCAGCCCGTAACAGTAGATTTACAAAATTTGAGACATACCCAGGGGGGATTTGGTGGGTGTACAGAGAGGGGGTGGTTCTGTAGTAGGGGCAGCTGCAGTGATTTGAGATTGCGGGGGTGGAATGAGGGGACGTGAATTCTGGAGGGGGGTAAGATGATGGGGGAGGAGGTTCAGGTGGGGGGATGCGCCCCCTCTGAACGGCTGAAATATAAAAAAATTAAAATGACATAATATGAGCTCTGTTGAACTTACACAAAGAGAAATATTAATAGTACTTAGTAATACTAATACTCAATTAAATACTAATAATACTTAGCGATACTAGAATAAATACTAATAATACTTACTAATACTAGAATAAATACTAATAATACTTACTAATACTAGAATAAATACTAATAATACTTACTAATACTAGAATAAATACTAATAATACTTACTAATACTAGAATAAATACTAATAATACTTACTAATACTAATACTGAAATACTGTTCACTGTCATGGATGATCGTAGCACTCTTATTTTCATCAATCACTCTATTTTGTTTCTATAAATCTTGTAAATATTGTCAGGCCAAATCCGGAAATAAAGACACTGGACCAACAACAGAGGAATTAGACACACGAGTAACAGGATGGCAGCAGACTCTGAGACTCGTAGAAATGGACGTCAAATGGGATTCAAATCATGGGCTCGCCCGTCACTGACATCGCTTTCGAGTGAGGAAACTAACGTTAACATTAGCTTCTTCTTTTACCAAACTCGTTGAGAGGTTAGTTAGAGGTTAGGGTTCCCGACACTGGTTAAACTGGGATTTAGGGGATGATGATGATGATGATGATGATGATGATGATGATGATGATGATGATGATGATGATGACGATGACGATGACGATGACGACGACGACGGACGACGACGACGATGATGATGATGATGATGATGATGATGTTGAGAGGTTAGCGAGTGCCTGACCTTCACTCCTCATGCCGACCTTGAGACACTTGCGCAGCCTGCAGTACTGGCACTGGTTCCTATGATGCTGATCCACTGGGCACGCCTTCGATCCTCTACAGGTGTAGGAGAGGTTGCGTCTGATCGACCTCTTGAAGAAGCTCTTACACCCCTCACAGGTGACGACACCGTAGTGTCTGCCTGTGCTCTTGTCTCCACACACTACGCACTCACCCTGGAAACAGGAAGAGTGGCGGAGTGGAGGGGAGTCCATGGACCTCTCTTCCTCCTGCTTTGTCGAGGGCTGGAAGAGCTGGAGAGGGCGCTCAGTGGATGAGCGAGAGATCTCCTGAAGCTTTTCCAGGTCCGATGATTGTCTATCCAGTTGAGATTGCAATGTTTTTCTCTGATGGGCTTCCGTATTGTGTCGACATGTAGGATTTGATTTGAGAGAACAATCAGACTTGTCCGTCAGTTCATTTGAAGTCGATTCTTGCAATGATTGCCTTCCCACGTCCAGCCCGTCCTGATCTTGACCTAGTTTATGTTCCAGCCCGCCCTGACCCTGACCTAGTTTATGTTCCAGGCCGTCCTGACCCTGATCTAGTTTTCGTTCCAACCCGCCCTGACCCTGACCTAGTCTATGTTTCTTCCCTGAGTGGTTGTCCATGATTATTCGTTGCTTTTGGAGCACTCTTCTCACGGAAGCAGTATTATCAATAAATTGTTCTTAACTAATAGAAATTTTATCACAAGCATTTTTCTGTCTCTCTTAGTGGACTGCTAACGGCAGGTCCATGACAAATACTTTCTTGATATATATCTATTCTGTATAGTTCTATCTACATAAGAATGAGCTATCTAGTCCAACTTCTCTTGTCTCGGACTCACTCTAATTCTGGTGTACTGTAGTTTCTGAAAGTAGATTAGGCCTACTCATAAAGATAAACATTTCCGTTCATTTAAGTTTAACAGTATCTCTATACTTTACAACAATTACATACAATAAACTAGGTAACGGCGACATTAATTTTGTCTCTCAATTTGAATATTTAGGTCATTTGATTGATAATCGTTTATGTGATGATAATGACATTAATCGTGAAATAAGTAATACCTTTGTCCGCACTAACACGCTTTTAAGACGATTTTTTAATTGCTCCCTTACAGTTAAAATTATTCTGTTTAAGGCCTACTGTATGTTTTTACGATATTGCACTCTGGTCCAAGTTTAAAGTGTCTTCTTTAAATAAATTTCGTTCTTGTTACAATAGACGTGCCAAACGGTTCTTCGGTTTCAAAAGGCAGGATAGTTTATCCACCATGTTGCAGTTATGTAACATTCCTAGTTTTGATACGATTATATATAACTCTAAATGTGTGTATAATCAGTGTGTTAGTAAATATGAAAGTGCACTAATTAATTGTTTAGGTTGTGATTTTTCCATTTTAGAACTATAGTATCTGATTTTACGATTGTTTACCTGATTTATGGGTGTGCTGTGTTGTGTCTTGTGTGCTTTGTGTGGGCCTTGCTGCCTGATTTCTAATTCTAAATATATATATATATATATATATATATATATATATATATATATATATATATATATATATATATATATATATATATACATAAAACAAGCAATATAATATACTATATAACGAACATAATAACAAGCGCCACGATATCAGAAGCTATAATCATCCATATGTCTATAATAATTTATCTATATCGGACTATGTGGCTTACTATATGCTATTAATTATATTTTCACTCTTTTACATTAAGTCTATATGGCATATTATATGCTATTAATTATACTTTCCACTGTGGTATATTAAGTGTATATTAAGTATATTTATATAGTATTTATAGTATTTCTGGTATATTAAGTGTTTAGGAATGTTTACTACAGGGAGTTTATGAGCTCACTACCGTACAGTAAGCACTTTACTCTGAACTGTATAACCTACTGATAGATCAGTGGAGAGTGAGTGAGCTAGGAGAGAGAGAGAGAGAGAGAGAGAGAGAGAGAGAGAGAGAGAGAGAGCGAGAGAGCGAGAGAGCGAGAGAGAGAGAGAACGAGAGAGAGAGACAGATAGACAGACAGATGTGTGGCACAGATCAGAAGGAAGTTAAAGGTTATAGACGGCAGGTTAGAGAGGTTAACATGAGGTTATTAGATGGATATTAACAGTGAGTCAGTGAGAGCAGTTTAACAGATAACGGCGCGCACTGTGTGCCTACTCTAGTAGCCTATTAGATAGTGTGTGCCTACACTAGTAGCCTATTAGGTAGTGTAGATAGATATCTGTATCATAGAGCACTGTGTGCCTACACTAGTAGTCTATTAGATAGTGTGTGCCTACACTAGTAGCCTATTAGATAGTGGGTGCCTACACTAGTAGCCTATTAGATAGTATAGATAGATATCTGCAAATCTCTATCATGGAGCAATTGATCGCTCACATAGTATTGTAGATTCCTACTTTTCCTATTTAGCGCCACAGTGAAATTTAGCAAAAAGCGGTACTGTGTAAATGCACTCATTGCCTGATTTATTGACTAATTGATTATTAATTCATTACATAATTAATTTAATAATAATATATTTATTTAATTTTAGGTTTGAAGACAGAAACCAGTGATGAGTAAGTCCGGTGAGTGCCTATATACTGCGCCTAGGCAGTTAAGAGACGAGCCACCAGTGGTGGAGAGAGAACTTAAAGATCTCGAGACACTTTTAGCACATGACATGCCTCTACATACATGTGCAGTATGTCATAGTGACCTCTGACCTTTCCACACAGGTTGACTGTATGGGTTAACTCCTGCGTTTAGTTGATACCCCGGAGTGTAGATTAACTGAAACACCCACATTCCGCCATCTTTGTCGTCTGCGTAACTTCACACCGGACGTATTGGTGTGATGAGCAGTGGCATGCGTCAACATCTTGTGACGCCTAGAGGCGACTACTATATGTACTGAGAAAGTATTGCAGAAGTGCCAAGGAGGGAATGCAAAACTTCATTAAGCACTGTATGAAACGTTTTGTTTATGAACAAACCATTTATGATATAATTTGCTTAGAAAAATGTGTAACTTGGTCCACCAACTAAAATTCTCAGAAGCAATATGCCTTGGATCACCAGCTAATATGCTCTAGTGCTTAACAATGTGCCTTGAACCGCATGTCAGAATGCTATATTGCATGACTACTATGCATTACGACTTGATTGCGAATTTTAAGTTTTAGAGGGACATATTTTAAGATCTTTATCAAGAGTAGTAAATTAAGAGATTGGGCTACTCTTCTTCGTGAGCAGCCTGCTGTGTACACACGCCAAGAATAGTTTTAGGAGCGAACGTCAATTTAATTAACTAATTATATTATTGTTTACTTCCTAGAAGTCAGAAATGAGACCGTTTCAGAAGTCTACAATCTGCAGATCTGCGTTTTTACTGGTGATTGTTGTTCAGTACAAAACTAATAATAAAGTATTATTAAACAATATTAAACTATAATACAAATATTAAGCACTACTTAAAATCTAATAACAATATTAAGTTTTATTTAATATTAAACTCATATATTAATTATTATTATTATTGTTATTGTTATTTATATTAAAGGTTTGACTGAGCGGCGAGATTGCAGTATCAATACGCCCTCTCGTGAATGAGCATGTGTTCCAGTAAAACTTGTAATTCGTCGATTTTGGAGAAGTCTTCTATAGCGATATGAACTTTGACAGATTACCCGGATTTTAGCTCGCACCGTCTATGGACCCCTCACTCTGCTCATCGGTTTTGATTTGGTTACACAGTGCTCGATGTTTTCATGGAAATCTGTAGCACTTTAGTCGTATTGTTGTTAATTGCTATTGAAATTTATCTAGATTGTTGCATTTATTCTACATTAAAAAACCTTACTGTTGTATTAGTTTTCAATTAATTTCTCTGAAGACCTTTAAAAGCAGACAACAACAACTAGTCCTACACCTTCATATTCACAACTCAGATGACGTAGGCACTAAAATATTTAACCTTTGCGTGGAAAAATTCATGTTTGGAAAGATAATTTTCCTTTTATTCCTTTGCTATATTTTATAGGCCCTCTAGATTATTAGCACGTGTCCCATAAAGGTTAAATCAAAATAAATGTTCAATTTCTTTTGTAAAAAACTTTTACCATATAGTAAAATTGTTTTGTTTCATATATCTTTCTTTATGAAAGCTTTTCACCAGATGGCTCTATTGAAATTCTTCTGCAATTTATTGCAATCTTTAGCATAAAAACACCATCACACAAACGTCGCATGTTTCAGAGTAAAGTTTAAAAATTGGCTCAGTGGTGCACTAAAAAGATATGCCAATGCAGAACTCAGTGGGAGTGCAGAACTAAATGTGAGTGCAGAACTCAGTGTGAGTGCAGAACTCAATGTGAGTGCAGAACTCAGTGTGAGTTCAGAACTCAATGTGAGTGCAGAACTCAGTGGGAGTGCAGAACTCAGTGTGAGTGCAGAACTCAATGAGAGAGCAGAACTCAGTGTAAGTGCAGAACTCAATGTGAGTGCACAGCTCAGTGTGAGTGCAGAACTCAGTGGGAGTATAGAACTCAGTGCGAGTGCAGAACAAAATGCTCAATGCTCTACTTATTCGCACTTCTATAGGATTGAAACTGCTTAACATGCTCGCACTTCTATAGGAGTGTAACTGCTTAACATGCTCGCACTTCCATAGGAGTGTATGCACTTAAATTACGCATTTATGTTCAAATATGTGCTTATTTGTGTCCACATGTGCATGGAATGCGTTTGCAAAAATATGTGCACAAATATGCTTAAAGCACCGACTACTGTACATCCATTCAAATGAAAATGTACAACATTTTCAATGAAAGTCTCTCTCCTTATAAGTGAGAGTGACTCTTCATTTAAATTCTTAATTAACGTCGTTCATTTAAAATTATCTTATATTTGGATACAATACAAGAATTATTCTCCTCTTAAAACATCAGCAACCACAGCAGAATCGATTCTCATCTATTCTGTAAACAAACGCTATAAATAGATTACAACGCATAAAACACGGATCAGGTTAGAACTGGTTCTGCGACGCCTGCACGTTGAGCGCTGATGTAATGGAAAGTTACCGAATGTTGTACAGACCTACAGCTGATAAAGATGATCAGATGATAAAATGTGATAAGAATGATAACAAGAACCGAATGTTGTACAGACCTACAGCTGATAAAGATGATCAAATGATAAAATGTGATAAATATGATAACGAAAATCGAATAGTATACAGGTCTACAGCTGATAAAGATGATCAAATGATAAAATGTGATAAGAATGATAACAAGATTAAAATCCAAGGAGACAGGCTTAGATTTCCATTGTTTCGCAGAATGGTGTAGCAGCCATGTTCCCAGACGCCTAATCTATTGATTTAGTAAACTTTATTTTTCTAAATAATTCCTAAACATGCATTAAAAATCAGGTTATTGTCTCTGGCATGTGACGAAGGCATATCACGGAGAACCGAGTCATAAATGAGACTCAGTAGCGCTATCAACCAACTAATCAATCAATGTGTTAGTCAATCAGTCAATAAATCTATCAATCTGTAAGTCAATCAATTAATTTAATTAATCAATCAATTAATTAAGTTTCTTATCATGCATTTTGATTGTTCTATGATCGTATGTATATGAGTGTATGTATGTTTATATATGTATGTGTGATGTTTCTTGATCCTGTCTGTTTTTGACGAATAAAGAAATTTATATATAATAGGTATATATAATATTAAAGAATAAAAATAAAACTTAATAATTCAATCGGACTGACGGTCAATCAATCAATCAGTCAATCAATCAATTGATCGATCAATAAGTAGTCAGTTAGTCAGTCAATCAATCAAGTATTTAATCTGTCAGTCAGTCACTCACTCACTCAAAATCAATCAATTTTTCAAACAATAAATGTGGGCGTCTATCGTACAAATTTATTACGCCTCTCAGAGCCGATTTAATCTTTGTACGTTAGACTGCTGTTGGTAATCGATGGATAATCGATGGAAAATTGATGGATAATCGATGTATAATCGATGGATAATTGATGGATAATCGAAGGATAATCGATATGTAATCGATGGATAATCGATGGATAATCGACGGATAATCGATGGATAATCGATGGATAATCGATGGATAATCGACGGATAATCGATGGATAATCGATGGCTAATCGATGGATAATCGATGGATAATAATCGATGGATAATCGATGGATAATCTATGGATAATGGACGGATAGTCGATGGATAATCGATGGCTAATGGAGAGTAATAACAGACAGACGTCACAGCTGGAGATGTTTTATTAGTTTATAATATCACCGCATTAAACCACTCATCTGATGCTCTCTTGTCAAGCGCTCTCGTGCCTTAAATTAAATTATTTATCTATATACATATTATCAATGTACATATATCTATATACATATAATTATATATCTTATTAGTAATTGTGCGCCAATGTGTGATGCAAGACATTTTCAAGCCATGAAAGCTGAAACTCTTTGTTTGACAATTTCTGACAAAAATTGTAATTTTGAATTCGATTATTTCTGAAGACGTAGCAATATAATATGAATTAGATAAACAAAGAAATTTATTATTGTCACGTAATATACACTCTGGATTTAGAATCACCACGCTTTGTCACATGTCTTATTATACCACGTACCACATACCACACACTATATGAGGACTTTAGTGCATTTGGCTCTTTGCCATTTTCGACAAGTTCATGCAAGCATCTGTTAATCAGAGTCTTTTTATTGCGCATTAGACGATTCTTGGTTAAGTTTTGTTGCTCCATGGCACAAAATCTCATTAACTCCCTCATTAGACGAGAAACTGTCATTTAGTTACTTCTTTAGTTACTTAATTAAATGTAAAAGCGTTAGTAAGTGACAACAGCAAGTAATCTTTAAAGACTAGCTCCGTGTAAATGTAGCGCAATTGTGCTATACATAATGTCAACTGTTCTCTACGGGCAGTGTTGTACTACAGAATGAAAATTAGCGAAACAACCAGCACTGGGCGATATTTTGAACCGGTTGTAGACTGAATTCTGGTCCAAGATGATTCTTATTTTAACCATAACTAATTTAAATATAGAATTTTTTGTTTCGATTCTACTGCTTTTAATCAACAGTAATATAATTATCTCGTCTGCATTAAAACACCATTTTATGCGAAGATGCTCTTTAATATAAATTAATGTTTATTACTAGAGTACAGTCACTTTACTTGAGAAATCTAAAGAATTTTCCAGATCTTAGACAATGGAAATCCACTTTTTAGGTAACCCTAGTTTAATTCTAATTTTCTAACCATTTATTGTGGTTAGGAATTGGTTGCGTGTTTCTGCAATTGCTAGTATTTCTGTTTCTTCGATCGTCCCCCCCCCCCCCCCCCCCCCCCCCCCCCCCCCATTGATCATCCATTATCTTTGAAGACATTGATTAACAGAAGAAAATAAATATTCAAATTCACTCATATCTTCATAATTCATAATTATATAAAGTCCTTACACCAGAAGTCCGGATGAGTTTTAAATACTTATACTACATATATTACTTGTGAAATACGATAATAATAATAATAATAATAATAATAATAATAATAATAATAATAATAATAATAATAATAATAATAATAGTAAAGGTTTAACGCCCGTTTCCTCATACAAGGATGATGTCAGGGACGTCCCCCCATCACATGTCAATACAAATCGATTCACCTCAAACGATCTGAAAAAACACGTGCTGAAGAGAAATAAAAGATCCTAAACAGTGCCGGTCCGATGATAGTGCTATAGAAATGGTCGGTTCAAAATTGCAACACGTTATTTCGTTCCAATTTTCATTTTAAATTTCCTTTCTTTGTATGGATTCCTGTTTCCAAATTTGCGCCTATGGCAGAACTCGTTAACGAGCGATAAATCTACATGTATATTAAGCTGTTTATTCTACCAGAAAATAAGCTGTTGTGCTACACTGATCAGCAGTGCCAAGTCA
Source organism: Enchytraeus crypticus (assembly GCA_905160935.1). Classification (NCBI taxonomy): domain Eukaryota; kingdom Metazoa; phylum Annelida; class Clitellata; order Enchytraeida; family Enchytraeidae; genus Enchytraeus; species Enchytraeus crypticus. The sequence continues at coordinate 95,888 of CAJHZI010000781.1, forward strand.
AAAATTATTTTCACCTCAGTAAATCTTCGTTCGCTGTTAACAGTTACGTAATAATTACGTTGTTTAAAAAGGATACGAGACCTTCAGTGCAGTTGATATTCAAATTTTGGCTGGTCGGCTTGACTTTGGTTCCTTGTGCTGAATGTTGTCTTGAGCAAAGTAGGTACAACATTTCACAATCTCTCAGAAGTGCTTTTTGACATTTAATCAAACCAGTTTGCCTTTGCTACCATATCTAGCCACCAGACTGACAACAAAGGCAACAACAACACTAACAAAACCCATACGGTTATAATGCTACAGTCGTTCACGACAATATCGAGCACGTCGAGAGCCGCTGAGCCACATCGCGAAGTCATCCTAGTGGTAGTAATGAGAATTAGCTCCTCAGGGCCAAGACTATGCCATGAAATAGAGACCCAAATGGAGGGGGAGGTCTAAATAGAGAGGCTCAATGGTGGATCTAAAGCAGGGAACTCAGTTCCACTAGCTCTATTTTTCTGAGGTGCGTACCGCTGCTAGGGGCCTATATTAGATACTAATAGATCTGCAAATATACTACAGAGGGTCAAACAAATTCTGACCGTTCCCCTAGCTCTCAATTTCCACTATAACCACTGGAGAGGCTTGATTCTAGCCCTATATAGCTTATATGGACAAATGTCTAATATTTCGAGGGTAGACTGAGAAATGAATTTAGGTGGCGTAGCCCCTCGCCCTCCTTCCATCGTCCCTGTCTAATATTTTCGTGGTTTTATCTCAACCTGCGACGTTGTCCCACATTGCAGCGTGCTGCCCGTCACAAACCTAGTGGTAACACGGAGCTAAAAATAGAATCTGACTCTAGGCCTGCCAGCTGTTAATAGACCATTAATAGAAGTGAGGACATGATGAAGGTGATTTAACGCAAGCTCTGAAGCGTGACTGCATGACCAGCGTACCCTAAAGATCAAAACCTTTGTAGTGCACCAGTTTGTCATGAGAAATATGTAAGCTATTATTAATATCTACAACAGGAATTATTTCTGTTCATTCAGCCACTTCAACAAGTTTTGCTAAATTGTCAGTTAAAGAAAATATGGTTTTAGAATAAATTATTGTATAGCAGCTTCATGGTGTTAATTACTTTATGTACTGAAACATAACGGATATTATTAATGAGGTATATCGTGAGAGGCAGGTTCGGATGAAAGCAACTGGAAACCACCGCTGGATTGTGTTTTCTGCGAAAACGTTCAAGTTTATCGCAAACAAAAAAATCCTGCTCATGTCATCTCGTCATAAAGTGTTTAATTTAAATAAAGTATAGTTTCTGAGGTGGTTTCCGATTGCCTTCTTAATGGCCTGCAAGTCATCAGTTGACAGGCCAAGAGACACAGCAGTGAGTGTAAAATCGTAATATTGTACTTAAGTTGCGATGTTTTACTTGAAATACTAAGGTCTTAGTTTATTTGAATTAGACAAAAATGCTAGTGCTAATCTTAATTCTTCTTAATGAATGCTCACTCCCTTAATATTTCGACAACAACATTCTTCTCCCCAGATGTAAAATTGAAAGTGCAGTCAATGAAGTAAGAAATGGAAAATTACCAGAGATCCCAGCCAATGAGAGCCGAGCAGCAACCGGTTAGATCTGGTTTAAGACCGAAAGCTGAGGGATAGAAAACAGAATGAATGGAGGCCTACGAAATGTAGATCATGATTCACATCTCTAGTTTTCTCTACAAAGTCATGTAATTGTGATATTATTAATCGGTAATGTAAGACAATTCTGTCGTGTATAACAGTCGTTTATATTGTTTTATAAATTTAGTATCTATATTTACCAAATAAAGATTTAAATATAAAAGTAGTAAGTGATTAAGGGCTTTGCATAATGATAGTAGTAGGATGTACATAATCAACTTCTTCTCCCAATTGCGCTGAAGGCATTTATCATTTGCCATCATTGAGTTTTATTTCGAAACTTTAAAAAGTAAAAATAATTATTAGATCGAAATTAAAATTCCTAAAAAGGTTTCTTAATTTTTTGTGTTTCTGACTTGCAATTAATATGCAATTACTTTAGAATTATTCATTTGAAATGAGATTCGGCTAATAAACTTCTGAAAATGAAATAATTTTTGGAATCAGATTGGTATGAAAATAACTAAGCGTAGTTAAAATATGATATGAATTTGGAGTTGTAGTATATGAAAAGATTGATTCAAATTCATTTTTTAAAAGAATCTAACAAACAATTTCAAGCTTCAGACCTGTGTCATATGAAGCCGGTTAAGTTTAATAAATTAATGTATTGGTAGCAATTATGGAATAACTTTAGGAAAAATATAAAAATATTCTGTAACGCAGTCTCGAAGACCGATTTCTGTCATGTCATTGATATAAAAGTTTTTTGCTGTTAATAATAGTAATAAGAATAAATAATGATAATATTAAATGTTATTATTATTTTCTAAATTATAATTACCCTGGGTGTAAAGAACCCGAGGTCTGATTAAAAACGATTAGTGCATTACGTGCTGAATCGCCGCCCAACTACTGGAGGTCATCGTAATTATTACTAGTGTTATTGTTATTATTATAATACGATATTATTATTATTATTATCATTATTATATAGTTAGACTATTAGGTCTGAACCGAAATCGGTCGAGTTATTCTAAATATTTTATAGGCAGCAACATTTTATTTAATGTTATTAGATTTCAATGATTAACACGTACTAATGTTTTTATAGCGAACTTCGAGTTTTGTGACATGAAAAGTAGCAAAGTTCTAAGTTCAGACTGGAGATATAATACTTATCACAAGCTCAAGTTTTATTAGAGTTCTCGAAGCTACGTTACAAGTGCTTGAATAGTTTGGCATTGATGAGCTCCTGGGACGTGCCTGACATCTTACATTAACGAGGAGTTTTAACTGCTGTTATTATGATAATAAAAAGTCGTCTATTTTTTCTTTGATAAAAATTACGATTTTAGATAGTTTGATTATTACATAGTTTGGTATGCTAAGTCCTGTGGTTTAGTAATAAAAATTACGTCAAGTGAATAAGTTTAGCCGTGACGTGACAACATTTGATTGATTGTGCTTATTTGATTGTGCTTATTAATCTGTTATCATTAAGTTATCGTATTCTTAATTTCTAAAAGTCTGGTATTAATTTAGGAACTGAAAAGATTGATGCCATATAGAAATAAATATAAATCCTTCTACTTGGCTTGCTTCGCCACTGGCGAAGTCGGTTAGATACTCGACCGCGGATCAGTTGATGCGGGTTCAAATCCTGGGCTCGCACGTCACTATCATCGCTTTCGAGTGAGGAAACTGACATTAACCATAGCTTTTTAGCTTTTACTTCATATAAAGCCTTCTACTTATATTTTAGTTGTTTATTTATATATTCTGGAGTAATTTGTACTTTTCTTTATAATCACTGAAGGATAAAATTATAATTACATTAAATTTTACATTACATTACATTTTATCACGGAGGAGTTTCATGATGGGGAAATATTTATGAGTCCTTGGCTATCGAGTGCGCGATATCTATTTTCGTTCCGTAAAATAAATTCCCTTTAAGTTAGAAACTTGCGCGCTCATTGATTGGTGCCTGACAAGTTGTTAAATGAATATTTGTATAATTATTTATTTTACTTTAACATTTCGGATTAACTATTACAATTATTACAATTTTATGAATTTTTATTTAATCTACAGCCAGGTACATGTGGATATTTTCAGGACCTGCCAATTAGACCGTGACTTTAAAAACATACATGTAATATTTTGATATTTCAATGCGTGTGGAATTTTCTAGCTAATTATATAGAGGTCATTTATAAGCTATCAGTATCATATTATTTGATGGTTTAAATACGAGAATTATTAATAAATTATTAATAAATGCACCTTTGATTGGCGTGAAATTTTCGCGACACAATGTGATAATATTTGGCAATAGTAACATAATAAATGTACTGTTGCAATAAATTCATCTGCGCTTAGCTCATAGTTACAATTCATCCGTTCATTGTGTACGCGCAGTATTGTGTTCTAAAAATATATTTAACAATATGTTAGCAAATTACAACTTAACTTATAAAATTTAAGTACAGTTAACTTTAGATTTACTAGGATTCTAGTTTTACTTTGGATTCTAGTTTTACTTTTGATTCTGAAATTTAAATCGTTTTCGACCTTATTTTTATTCACTGTCTCGAATTTGTCTCAATAGTACTCGATGTTGTCATGGACGACCGGATAACTGTAATTGTTGTTATGTTATGACATGTAGACATGCTTGCATGCATATTTTAAAATCAAACTAATGCGATTTAGAGACTGAGATTTAGATTTAGAGATTGAATCCAGAGGACGGTAAAAGCCTAGTTAGCCTCCCGGTTATATTCCCAACCTTACGTAGCTTGTACAAGTTGTATTGTAAATCAAAAGGCTTCATAAGTTGACTGAGCACGGCTTGCTTAAAGCTGCTATTTCCAACTTAACTACTTCCTCTAAACTTTTACATTTTCATTAGCTGCCATTAACATGAGACACATATAAGCATGTGTAGGCCAATCTTTATCACTTATGTCGTAGTTTTCTGGGGTCAATTAGTTTCTGTCTATTAAAAGGAATTTTTTTCTCTTTGAGATAGACACGAACTAATAGGGCTGTAGTCTATGTATATATGAACAGTTTCATATATACATGTATAAGCCAATCTGGATCTATTTTATCGTTCCGTTAATGTAAACTATACGCAATCATAGTTTCAAAGTTTGCAAAGTCTTGACAATCTAGTATAAACAACCTTGCCGGCAAACTCTTGTACTCGATGGGCCTAGGTATAAAAACCCAGTTCTAGATCTGCGTTGTCCCTTATTAGTCTGCGTTCTGTCGAAATCTCACGCATCTCTGAATCTAAAGATCTAATCTAGAGATCTCTTGATCTATATAGATCCAGAGATCTGATATCTCCTCCATACTGGATTTATCTTCTCATGCAAAATATTTGAACGATTATGGCCATAGCTTTTAATACGCTTGCTATATATCCAATCAAGGTTAGATATTAGGTTCTCTATTTATTAGATAATGAGTACTAAATAAATAATTTTATTTTTAATAGGCTCAGTGTTAATAATAATAACAATAGCAACAATTAGAGTTCTACAGTCATCAATGACAACATCGAGCACTATTGAGACAAAATCAAGCTGGCGAGCAAAAAGAGAAGGTCCAAAAACGGTGTAAATTCCAAAATCCAGAAATTCAGTCCAAAGTATTAGTGTTAGTAGGTAACACGATTATGGTTTATTGTCACTAGATTCCTTGTTATTAAATTATAGGTTTGTTATTGTGTAAAAGTGGGTTCATTGTTATTAAAGTAGATTCATTGTTATTAAAGTAGATTCATTGTTATTAAAGTTGGTCCATTGTTATTAAAGTAGATTCATTGCTATAAAAGTAGGTTCATTGTTATTAAAGTAGATTCATTGTTATTAAAGTAGGTTCATTGTTATTAAAGTAGGTTCATTGTTATTAAAGTAGGTTCATTTTATTTAATACTAGGCCCATTGTTATTTAATGTATGTTCATTATTATTACGTAGTAGACATGTGTATATTATTTTCGGATACGAGGTAAATTACTATTGGAGTATTGGAGACTAGTTAGATTAAATGTAAATTTTTATTTTCTTGATAAATTTATTAAATTGTTCTTGGACACTAAGTGTATTGTTTTTACGAGCTACTGTTTTACTATTAGGAACTAGGTGAATAACTAATTGCTATTAGAGACTAGATGCATGGCTATTAAAAAGATGCATTGCTGTTGGAAGCTAGTTTCATGTAATGTTGACGATTTGATAACACTTTTATGAAAAGAAATTGATCACAAGATGGTTGATAGAGATACGTGAAGGAGATATATTATACCACGGACCTGCCGTTAAGTACAACGTTAAGAGATAAATTGAGATAGATAGATATATAGATAGATGAGCGAGAGAGAGAGAGAGTGAGAGGCGTAAAAACGTTTATGTTGGGTTAGATGAAAATTTTTTAGATGAAGTTATAAGAATTGTCTAAAAAGGTAGAAAAGAGAGCATTTAGTAAAAGGGATTGACGTATTATAGACCTTTCGTAATATGTAGCGGTAACTCTGTTCACATAATAAACAAAGCCTAGTGGGAGAGTGGAGAGGGGTGTGTGCTTATATTGACGGCTGGCAATTTCTATATATTCGTATATATTTATTGTGTATTTCTTCATTTATTAACAGAATGATATTTTAAATAATTGCAAAAAAAATATATTTCAATTTCTCGTCAAGTGATGATAAACATGTCTTAATTTACAGTTAACATATGTCTAGATAGAATATCTAGAGAGAATAATACATTTTAAGAATATATTACATTTCAGTTGCCTTCCGCTAAACTATCAATTTTTTGATTGCACAGTGGCGCCGCTCCAACGAATGAAATAATACATAGGGTGATTTTTCAAAGTAAACACCTTTTATGAAAGGTATATAATATCGCTCATATCTACAGTGGTAATTGGTCTATTGTAATTGGATAAAATGGTAGGTTTTAGGCGCAGGGACTGGTAGAGAACCAGTCTACTGGTCTCTATGGGCTAGGTCACGCTGTATCTCTATAAATAGCCTCATTTTGTTAGCCGAGCATACTCGCTGTGGTAGAAAAATGCAGTTAAAACTCGCACCAAGTTAAATCAGGAAACACTGTAGAAATATATCAGTATTGTCCCTTAGAATACAGTAACTTCATTGCGACAATACTGTTATATTTAATATAGCAGTATTGGCGCTAAGGATCTTCATAGCGACAACACTGTTATATTTAATATAACAGTATTTTCATAACACTGTTATGTATTAATATATAACAGTATGTCAGTATCCCCTCTGACGGTATGTGCGAACGAGATAACAGACGGTGAGTTGGAATATGTACCTTGAACCTGACACCTATTAGAGCACTAGAAAGAGAGAGAGAGAGAGAGAGAGAGAGAGAGAGAGGGAGGGAGAGGGAGGGAGAAGGAAAGAGAAAAGGGAGAGAGAGAATTAGTATGTTAAAAATTATTACATTTTTTACATTTTCTTACTACGGTTGGTTAGTGCATTCTGTATAGGCTAGTGGATAAACTTTGGAACTGTTATTTAATTTCCTACTTAATTGTAATCATTTGTTGTTGTTTTTGTAGAAATATTGCGAGAACCTGTTTGTAAGAGTCTTCGATATCAGTTCAACATCAGACGTAGAATAGAGATTAGTTTTCTGCTGCTTTTCATACCGTTTCGTCGCCCGGAGATGGCATTTCCTTCATCCACTGTATTCAAACGTTATTGCAATCGTACGTTGTAGAGAGCTAGGCTATTTCCCATCAGCTTGTTGCAGCTGTTGCTCATTGCTTCGACAACGTGTTGTTGCATTTGTTGCCTTGCAAGTACTTGGAGCCTAAGAAAGGCAACAATTGTTCCACACTGCTTTGGATCTCGCATGTAAATACGGCTTGTAGTAATATTTATTGAACATTCGTTGATATTTGTTTATATTTATCTCATACACAATAGTCAGGCCTGCCGTGAAGCGGTTCAACGAATTATTTGTCGGGTCTAATTCCAACCTGAAGCTGAAGATAGCGCCGACTTGTGGAAGTATTGTTAGCAAATCCGAGAGATTTGGATGTAAAATCAAAGTTTTGAGCTGGAGATAAAGGAACGCTGTATTAAGCTATCTTATAGCATTTGGCAGATGCTGGTTTCTGCATGTCCGTAGAAAGAAATATTGTATCGAGACATTGATACGACCTAATAGAATTGTGAACAAGCATATAATCTCCGAATATACTTTAAATCTCTAAATATCTGAATCTTTAATCTCACGTAAGTTTTAGCCTGAAAGTGATCTGAAAACTGCAGTAGAAATCTCTGATTAACAACTTCAGAACAGTATTTGAACAGTAGAAATCTGAACTTCAACACCCTGTAATCTATTGAACAATATTTAACTACATCAGTGAAAACCGTCAATTATTTTTCGGCAGCATAAGCCTCCTAGTTTAGTCTTACTTTGCGAAGATCTTTCTTACACTAACTCACTGTTCTGCAGAACTGCATCCTACGCGTATAAGTTAAATTCTTCAATTTAGAAAATTTCATAAAACACCCGTTTTACGTCGCCAGCGGATCAATATTCAAGGAAAATTTACCGATCTTAGTTTTTGCCGGATAATTTCTAAAGAGCTTCTCAACAGAATCTCATCGGCGTAGTTTTTACTAACCCCATGCCGTCGTATCGAATGCTCATCATAACGTCTTGCAGATCTCATTTCAGAAAATATTTGCGGTTAGTTGCGGGGATTTGTGCGCGGGGGTGACATGAGCGCGGGCGGTGGTGTAACAATAGGCGGAGGATGTGTGATCCCATACACCCAGATAGCTGTGGATACGTGGAAGGTGAAGCAGACAGCAAGAGCTCGAATATTCTTCCTCTCACACGTGGAACAGGAGAAGCTTTCAGGACTGAGTTCAGGATGGACTTTACCTATCTACTGTAGTCCCATTACTAGGAGTCTGCTGCTGCAGAGGATACCGGTAAGACTTTAAGATCTCGAGCATTATTCTTAAGTGACAGCATAAGCTAAACTGATTTTACCATCTTTTCTAATCTCTCCAGTCATCGGCCGATGAGATGCTTTTATAATCTTATGCTTTGAAATTTTATGAGCTTTTACATTTTAAATTTACTCAAACACACGTGGGCATAGTCGCTGATTTAAGCTACCTAAAGTGCGCCTTAATGTCACACTGAATTCATTTTTTTATCGCTCCATCAAAGTTTGGAACTCCCTGTCTGATACGACCAAATTTGCTAAGTCACCTACAGCTTTTAAAAGTAGCCTAACCTCAGAGGTTTTACCTGATTTTTTGTTTTTCAAATGGATCATAATCGATAACAATATGTTTAAAACTAATTTTATCCGAGCACAGAGCTTGTAATGTTAACACGTGAGGTTAATGTGTTTTTAGTAAATGTAACTGACAAGGACGCTCTCATTGTGTTTTAATAATCATGGTTGTAAAATTTGTGATATGCTTTGTAATTTATCGAACTGAATGTTTGTTGTGTCAAATGCTCATTGGTTTACCCTGTCGTTGCTATTTCATGTCTCATTAAGGTATGCATGTGATTGTACAAGACAAACTCGTTAAATTGAATTGTCATGCTTTTAAAATCCTATGCTTTTAAAGTCACACGATTATAGAACTTCATACTTTTAAAGTCTCATTCTTTAAAATCTCTTGTTTTTACTTCCAGTGCCATTAAAAATCTACACCTTTAATGTCGGCGTTTTTTAAATTTCTAGCTGCTAAAATCCAATACTGGATTAGCGAATAATGTTAGTGTAGGACTACTGTCTTTTTCTTTGGCGCTACAGAAGGTTGAACTATAGACCTATTGATTTGGTATTCTGCCTGAGTGTTCCTGTGTGAGTGGTTGATGGAGTAAATTACAATTTTGGGTCTGTATGCCTTGCGAATAAATAAACGAAAGGTGCTTTTGTTTGACAATGGCAAACTATCTCGGTAACCCGTGATATTTTGCTCGTTAATGAAAACTTTAGTAGAAAACTGTAATTAAGAATGTGTACCTTGGACCTGTTGATTTCAGCCCATGTCGTGTGCAAATTATTCCTAACTGCTAGTGAATAAATCGTAAAAGAATGTGAAATTGCAGTTGGTGTTGTTTACTTAAAGCAGTTTATAGATGGCGCAAGTTTCTAAGTGTTGTTAAATAATTTCTAAATAAATTACTCGTCAAAGTTCTAACAAGTGTCAGAGCTTTCGGGCGCCTCAAGCAGGTTGAGACCAGTTCAGTGCAGTCTTTTCATCATCGTCCTCGTTAGCTCTGATCACTTTATAGCTTCGTAAAACTCTCATGTATGAACGTACTGCTCTTCTCTACTGTACGAAAGGTTGAAAGTTTATTTAGTTAATCGACCGCTGTCGTCTGTTCCAGAACTTTCGTCCGCAGATTTCTGCTTCATATTATCGTTTTTACGAAAAGAGTTAATAGATTTTAATGTTAAAATTTTCACTCATTGTCCTAAGATATTTATTAAAGCATTTCTGTGGAATATTTAAGTGGAATATTTATTTCGAAACGTTTTTTAAGCTACGACTGGTAAAAGCTGGTAAAGCTAGTGTTAACGTCAGTTTCCTCACTCGAAAGCGATGTCAGTGACGGCGAGCCCAGGATTTGAACCCCGCACATGCTGATCCGCGGTCGAATATCTTACCGACGACGCCACTGGCTCCAGACTTTTCAATGATCGTGAGAATTTGAGTTTTGAAGCTGACCATTCAGAATGTTTCACAACGTGCGAATTGAGAACAAGGCTTCGACAATAAGCTGCCACGTTATGATCCTGTACGGATTGTTTCATCAATAAGCTACCACGTTATGATCCTGTACGGACTGTTTCATCAATAAGCTACCACGTTATGATCCTATACGGACTCTTTCCAGCTGCTGGAGATGATCGAATCCTCTAAACGGGGGGGGGGGGGGGGAGGGATATAGGCACGTAGTAGTTGTTGACAAAAATGCTGAGAGGACGAGAACCAAGGTGCAGGACTGGAAACAGCTTCTAACTGTGGACTGTATGCCTCAGAGCTATTGTTGTCTGTGAGTTCTGAGAGATAGAGAGGGAGAGAGGGGGGAGAGAGAGAGTATGTGTGTGTGTGTGTGTGAGAGAGAGAGAGGGAGGAGAGAAAAAAGCTAATGTTAACGTCATTTTCCTCACTCTAAGCGATGTCAGTGACGGATGAGTCTAGGATTTGAATTCCGCACTTACAGATCCGCGGTCGAATATCTTACCGACATCGCCACTGGCTCCATGGCGATGTCGGAGAGAGAGAGAGGGTGACAGAGAGCGAGAGAGAGAGAGAGAGAGAGAGAGAGAGGGAGGCTGTTGTTTTTAAGAAGAATACAGAGTAAAGGGTATGCTATATTAGATAATAAAATTAATTCATTACTTTGTTTTTCTCTTGTTCTTAGCCTCATGTTCTGAGAGAGATTTCTTCTGCACTGGCTTGAACCAGTTCAGTGTTGATTTTTTCCAGCAAGATGGTTTTATATCAATATATTTTATCCATGAACATAATCGAACCTCTCAGCGCTTCTGTTTTATAGCTAAACTGGTAGCCTCTTTACTTTAACAAGCAAATGGCATTCCAGTAGCCTGAAACTTTTATTGTCTGGGATTTGAGAAATGAATTTAGACCATTGCAATTTCACTTCTAAAGCTAGTTTACAGTGAGAGTGATATGGTGCCGCCATCACTCGACCGGTTTCTTTTAAAAGTTGTGTTGTTGCGAAATCCCCGGTATGACCTGTTTCAATGTAGAACTGTATATCGGGCTAGAGTGCAGATAGGTCAGGATACCTGGGTAATGCTCGATCTCTGACATCAGCGGTGGGCTTAGAATAGCAATATCATCATCATCTTCTTCCCTTAAATCCCAGTTTAACCACGGTCGGGAAAAATAGTAATAATAATAATAATAATCATCATCATAATAATAAAGGTTTAACCTCCGTTTTCTCATCCAAGGATGATGTCAGGGACGTCCCCACAGCACGCATCATTACAGATCAATTCACCCAGACCAATCGGCAAAAGAAATGTGCTGAGGTGAAGTAAGGTCCTAAACGAAAGCCGGTTCTGTGATCAAAAATGGTTATGATAGATCGATTATGTCTACGGTTGGAAAAGGTAAAGAATTTATAGTAGGTGATGAATTGCGTCAGAGCTGCCCAAACTCTAAACTTCTGAACTCGGATTCGTACCAGCACCCAGTGATCTTGTAGACAGCAACGTTTTCTTCTTTTCGCTCTAATTATATTTATGTGCCTACCTGACCCCACTATAAGCTTGTGCCTACGTGACTTCGCTCTAAGCTTGTGCCTACGTGATTTCACGTTAAGCTTGTGCCTACATGATTTTACTATATGCCTGTGCCTACGTAATTTAATATGTCAGATTTATCTAGAGCTTAGTATCTGATTGTTTTCTAAACAACAATGAACATACGACATGGTGCACCAATTCAACAGATCGTATAACATTACAGTAAGCAAGACCTGGGGATAAGCAATTTTCTCTATTCTTTAACTCCATAGTGTAAAGTAAAATAGCTTTCGCGCTTTAGTAGTGCTTGGTTCTAGTTAGATCGTGAAATAAGTGAGGCATTTTATGGCCTATTTTATGATTTGTTCAGTCAAACACTGCTCTGTAACCACGGCTGTAAAACCACGCTACGCATTGTTTGCTCAGAGGTTACAGCTTCGTAATCACGTCAGGCTGAGGGGTGGGCATTTTCATACAGATTTTGACCTTTTCAAATTAAAAAATCATATAACGTTGAACCATTTGATGGCAGATTTGATACAACTTGTGATCAGTATTTAATGCTTAATGTTTAATAGAGTACATCATGCTACGGCATCTCTATACATTACAACAGTTACAGTAAAACAAGCAATATACAATAAAATGCACACAGTAAAATCACTACGATATCAAATAACTATAATAGGTAACGTATACCTTAAGCATTGTAATCTGAGAGATTTATCAGTGAGCAGAATTTAAATGGAATGATCTAGCAAAAAGATGTGTCTTAAGATTCTTTTTAAAGCCATCAGGTTTATAAAAATATCTTATAAATTGTGGAAGTTCATTCTACAATTTGGGACCTGCTACAGGAAACCCTACAGGCCCCTAACCTGCCTGAGCTATTGGGTGGCGAGCCCCTAACCTGCCTGGGCTATTGGGTGGCGTGCCCCCTAACCCTCTCTCAATGTACAGCAGATGCCGGGCAGTTGTACTTAGTGAGAACTTTTACTGGCAGACTTAGATAAGAGCTGTGTGATAGAGGCAGGCGAAACCATTGAGCCTCTATTTGATAGAGGCAGGCGAAACCATTGATCCTCTATTTGATAGAGGCAGATGAAACCATTGAGCCTCTGTTTGATGGAGAGAGGCGAAACCATTGATCCTCTATTTGATAGGGGCAGGTGAAACCATTGAGCCTCTGTTTGATAGAGGCAGGTGAAACCATTGGCCTCTATGTTTTCTATTAAATAGATTGGCGACCTGACCGACAGATTAATGACTTAGTCAGCTGTGTACTGTATCTCTCAGTATTGGGATCAGCTCCCAGTGAATGTTCTGTGGCGATTGGCTAAGCCTGTCTTTTGTTTGAATAATTAAATTATCCGTCTTGTATTGTAATTAGAGGCCGTATATATTCAAGTTATGATCGCTTTAAGTGTCACATGACGTGTGTTTAAGTGTCATATGACATTGGTTTAAAGATGTAAGTCTGGCGTCATACGCTAAGTGGATAGACCTGTACATATATAGGCGCAGCTCTTGTGCAGCTTTCTCGAATGATTGGTGTATGACGAACCTGAGGCCGATTACTAGCCGTCTTTTGCCCTTATACTTTCGGGTCAAATTCAGTGGCTAGGTGCCTTTGGACCTTTGCATCCTATTTCACTTTTAACTGGATGTGAACTCTAGATGTGAAACCTTTAGTACATTTTAACAAGATGTGAACTATGGTGAACTTTAAGAAAAATGATATAAATAATGACAATAGGTGCATAATGATAATAGGTGAACTATGCATACAAGTTAAGCTAACTAATATTATTTGAAATTTATATATTTGATAAACTTTGATATATTTTCCGCGCTACTAGACTTCGGTTTCAGCCTGTTTGAATATAAAGTTTTTGCAAAAGAAAATAGCAAAAAGAAAATAGCAGATTTGATTAAATTTATTCTACATTAATGCTTTAGACCCTATTGTGCACAATATGCACGAATAGTTTAGTCATGTCCTGGGCGAGATATGCGATTACATTAAATGCATAAATACTTTGCATGAATGCTATAGTTAATACTACACGTTGTTAAACACATACCAAAGAATAGGAGTATTTACTTGTATACTTATTGTAATATTTCATGTGACCTAAAGCCGTGGTTAAAGCTTTTATCTGCCAAATATGCAAATATTTGAGACCGTCGAGTGTAATAGTGTTTTCTTGGAGACAGATTTAGCTTAAATATTTGAATTAATATTTTTACATCTATCGTTAAACTCTGTCATCATATTGTCTTTATTACAGTAATTAATATAATTTACTTTAACTCTTACATGTATTTACTTAAATGGCTGATGGATCGAGTGATTTTTTAAAGATTTAGAATCTTTCTATTCGCTACATTTACAGAGCTCTGGACGCTTTTCGCTCTTGTTCTCGCTAGATGAGCTGTACACTAATTAAAACCTCCAGGGCGAGCTAATCCCGTTCCTTCCTCCATTTCATTCTCTTTAGCACTTTTGGTAAAGCTGGTAAAGTTTGGGTTAACGTCAGTTTCCTCACTCGAAAGCGATATCAGTGACGGGCGAGCCCTGGATTTGAACATTCGCGGTAGACAGGTCTTGAAGCCAGTGGCGAAGTATTATGTATGAGTTGTATCTTTGTATTACTTTATGATTTTTATTTCATGATCGTAGATAATTTTAGATAATTTTATTTCTGTATTGTAGATAATGATTTGTATAAGTTGTTTCTAATGATGTGTATGCATTTAACGACTTGTAAGAGTCGTATCTGTTGTATAAATGAGTTGCATGTATATTATTTAAGAATTTGTCTCTATTGTTGCTATATGAGTTGTGTGTAATGATTTGTATGAGTTGTATCTAGTGATTTATATGAGTTGTGTGTAATGATTTTATATGAGTTGTATCTAATGATTTTATATGAGTTGTATCTAATGATTTGTATGAGTTGTGTGTAATGATTTTATAAGAGTTGTATCTAATGCTTTTATATGAGTTGTATCTAATGATTTGTATGAGTTGTGTGTAATGATTTTATATGAGTTGTATCTAATGCTTTTATATGAGTTGTATCTAATGATTTGTATGAGTTGTGTGTAGTGATTTTATTTGAATTGTATCTTATGATTTGTATGAGTTGTGTGCTAAAAATTTTTATGGTTTGTATTATTAAATTTGTTGTTAAATATTTGTATAACAGATAAACCCAGACCTAGTGCATGCACTGGAGCTGAACCAGCCCCACTCTGTGCCTCTCACAGAGGAACCTGGTGCTGGTAGTGGTGGTGCTTCTGGTGGTGGTGGTGCTGCTGCTGGTGGTACTGGTAGTGGTGCTGGTGCTGGCGGTACTAGTGGTGCTGGTTGTGCTGGTAGTGGTGCTGGTGATGGTGCTGCTGCTGGTGGTGCCGGTACTGGTGGTACTAGTGCTGGTGGTACTGGTGACCAGTGTGTCAGCATGACGGTCACTCTGATAGACTCTAACCACTGTCCGGGCTCTGTCATGTTCCTTTTCGACGGTTACTTCGGGCGGGTGCTCTATACTGGTGACTTCAGGCTCAGCCCGTCGCTGCTGAGCTCTCCAGTGCTCCAGGAGTTCATCTCGACACCAGTGGACGCTCTGTACCTGGACAACACGTACTGCAGTCCCAAGTGCTGCTTCCCCAGTCAGGCAGTGGCCACTCAGGAGATAGTCGATCTCATAGAGGCGCGTCCTAATGATAAGGTACCATAAATTATATATACACAGTATATATATATATATATATATATATATATATATATATATATATATATATATATATATATATATATATATATATATACCTGTAAAAGTATTATGTGTCAGTGATGTGCTTAACGACTCATTTGAGTGAGCAGCATATAAACGACTCGCACATCTCCGTTAGGCGACTCTTTTGAGCTGCTCACTGCTCTCATCTGGTCCAGGCACTTGCTACAGTAACTGTACTGAGATTGTGTCTAATGCTCACTGCTCTCAACTGGGCCAGACACTTGCTACAGTAACTGCACTGAGCTTGTGCGTATGCCCACATGACTTCCACGTCTAGGTTCTCTAGTTTACTCCTCGGGTCAGCACTGTTGCCATATGGGCGGGTTTCATGCGCAATTGGGCTATTTTTAAGGTAGTTTCGTTAAGTCGTTGGTCTAAAAGTTTTTGAGAAGGATGGTAACCCTGCATGAAATAATATACATTGAATTAATACAATATACATACGATGAAGCGATGTCTAAATAACAACTATAGTATTATTAATTCTTTAATTTCTACTTTATATATTCGTTTTAAGTTCACCATGGTTCACATTTAAATTGTGCTCACTTATTGCATTTACTTGTTTGTTTGCATTGCTTGTGAACTGTACAGGGTTGAATGACCCTTTTTGATGATCTAAATAAATAAATAAATAAATATTAATGTCACTGCATTACTACCCCATGGTCATCATTCTTACATTTGTATCAAGTCATTAATTATATGCGTACAAATATAGCTTACGGAATTTTACACCGCTTTCCGAAGGTACCATCAGTGACGGTCTAACTGTCTGTCTAAAGTCGAACTCTCCCCATCTTAAAGAGCTTTATAAACTATCGTCTCTACATTTATTTTACTATTACACAGTGGTGTAGTGGGGCGGGAAAGCATGGTACACCCGTTCCCTACTTTTTACTCGAGAGGGAACTCGCAACCCCCCCCCCCCCATCATTTTGCTCAGATCTATGTAAAAATTGGTAATCTGCAATTTCTCTGACTGTAGTCACTGACTCACTGTACTGCAGCTTTAGGGTTGTACATGAATGTAAACATTTCACAGTTACATTTAGTACTCTGAATCACTGAGAATGCTTCTGACTTTAATTGTTTGTAGTAATTTCACAACAGTCTCTGCCTCTGGCTAAACTGCAATAATTTTAAATTCAAAGTAATAATTTACTGCGATTTTGTATAATTTTGTACGACCAATCTGCAAAAGTTTTATTAAAAGAGCTCGCCAACATGTTAAAGGTTTAGCAATATTGTGCTTTACACCAATCTCTCTACTTATTAATTTAGGATTACACACCTGCTAGTGCATGTAGTTTATACGTGTTCGAGACGACAGCTGTCACAAATATATAGCCAGCCTTACGTAGCACGGCCTGAGAGGCTGAGAGTGAGAATCCGCCGGCCTAGATCATTTGAAATGCGAGTACGCTCGTATAGGCCTGCTACATGGGCTGAGTACGGGCTGTCTGGAGCTGCTCACTGAGAGCAGCTCTTAGAGAACAATGAGCTATGAGCGAGAGCAGCTCACTTCAAAGAGCAGCACTTAGTGAGTCGAAAGAGAAGTGAGCGGCCAACTCTATTAAGTATTGACAGGCTGTATGGATGTTATTATGTATTGACAGGTTGTATTGTTATGTAATGATGTGATGTACTGGGGTTGTATTGACAGGTTGTATTGTTATGTATTGACGTGAAGTATTGTTACGTATTGACAGGTAGTATTGGGGCTGAGGGACCTAGGTAACAACGACCTGCTCATCAGGCTGGCCCAGCACTTCCACACACAG
This sequence comes from Enchytraeus crypticus, assembly GCA_905160935.1. Taxonomy (NCBI): domain Eukaryota; kingdom Metazoa; phylum Annelida; class Clitellata; order Enchytraeida; family Enchytraeidae; genus Enchytraeus; species Enchytraeus crypticus. The sequence goes on from CAJHZI010000781.1 coordinate 113,429, forward strand.
CTAGGTGTCACTGAAGAGAGGTACGAGGCTCTACAGCTCCTCTTCCAGTCTATGCAGCAGAGCAACGCAGCTGTCGCTTCAGCGGGGCAAGCTGCTACAGCTGCTGGTCTAGCTGCTACAGCTGCTGGTCAAGCTGCTACAGCTGCTGGTCTAGCTGCTACAGCTGCTGGTCAAGCTGCTACAGCTGCTGGTCAAACTGCTGCAGCTGCTGGTCAAACTGTTACAGATGCTGGTCAAGCTGCTACAGCTGCTGGTCAAGCTTCTACAGCTGCTGTCAGTCAGGCTGGTGCGGAGACAGCTGTATCAGCAGCTGACCAGCTGTCTTCAGATGGCGCCACTGAGCCTGTAGATGAATCATCACTAGATCATCCTAGGCTAGGCTGTGAGATGGTTGCTGATGGTGCCTCAGAACTAAAGCCCGCTCCACTGCAGGTGTCTGATCTGTTTCGGGTGATCCCAGCAGGTCGAGATCGTTCACTAGACTGTCATATCGACGTCCTGCCCGTGGTCAGCATCACGAGGCCTAACCTGGACGCCTGGAACAGGGAGCACCCCACCCTCGTCATCCTCGCTACTGGAGTGTTCAGTGCTCTGGGCTTCCAACCCTTCCCCAAGGACGCCTACACCGTGGAACTCTCTACCCACAGCTCCTACCCCGAGCTGCTCCACTTCGTCTCTACCGTTCGACCCAAGTCCGTGGTTCCTCTGGTCAGAGGCGCCGGGGCTGCGAGCGTTTCTAACTCGAGCGGTTCTGGAGTGGAGATGGACCCGCTAGCGGAGGCGTTGCCGGACCGAGCGAGTGTGGAATGCTTCCAGGACTTACTGGATAGGACTCCAATACAGAACTATCACATCCCAGCGGCAGTCCTGGAGCTGATGAACCAGACGGATGCGGTGGAGGCGGGAAGTCAGAAGAAGAGCAGGCGGAAGAGAGGAGGAGGAGCGGCTCCGAGCAGAGGGTCCAGTCGTCGCTCCAGCGCTCAGATGAGCGAGACAGGAAGTGAGGTGTCCACTGAGTCGAGCAGTACGGCCGAGTCGTGTGGATCACGTGGGAGCTCTCAGAGTAGACCTGCCTCTAGTAGACCCCCCACTGGTAGATCAGAGAGGCACGAGCTGACCTCGAGGTCGACCGGTAGACTGGACCGACGTGAGATGAGAGCTGTGAGGGAGGGGTTACAGAGGGAGGGGTTACAGAGGGAGGAGTTACAGAGGGAGGGGTTACAGAGGGAGGGATTACGGAGGGAGGGTCTACAGACGGTAGGTCCAGGTGGGACCAGCGTCCAGATGAGAATATCTCAGCGCACAGCTGCAGCTGCTGCCAGGCAGGCAATGCTGCTGCATCAGCAGAAACAGCAACTGCTGCAACAGTCCAGACAGCTGGGCCTACTAGCGCAGCAGCAGGGCTTCCTTGCGCAGAAGGACATAGCTGCCACTGAAGCAGTTCTGGCTTCCATGTCAGCAACGAGATTTGGCGGGAAGAGATGTACCACTTTAGCTGCCAATAGGATAACGAGAAACATGCTGGCACACCCAAATGGATCGCGAGTTATGATTGGTGGCAGACTGAGAGATGGCAGCTTGCAGAAAGTTGTGACGACACTTGGTAGGCGTGGCTTAATGTCTAGGGGGCGTGACAATGTGACGTTGTCTGTTGACAGGCAGGTAATGGGTGGAGCCAGTAAGACTGGTGACGTGGCATTAAATGTGCCGAATCCTGCAGTGGGACCAATTCTCACCATTCCACAGGCGACATCTGGCGAGTCGTGCGTTGAAGTGAAACAAGAGCAGGAAGAGGCTCTCGACCTGAGCCTGTCAACAGGTGGCGTCGATGTCACTGATCCTACGCTGCCTCTATCCGGCGTCCAAGTCCTACGAGAGATCTCGGCTCCGTGTAACCTGGAATACGCCAGTCAGCTGCTGTCAGCTAATCGTGGGGTCCTGCTGGTGTCTGACTCGGCTCACGCCACGGTGTACGTCAGTCCAGCAGGGCTGAACGAGCTGTGCCAAGCCAACGAGGTACTGGCCTATGCGGCAGGGAGCGTGGCTAGTGTGGTAGGACGCGTGGACAGTGTGGCAGGGGGCGTGGCTATGTCAGGGGGCGTGGCTGTCTCTAACGCTTTTGTTTTGAGTGGACCAAGCGGCGGAAATGCATTGCCGAGTGATTGCGGTGATGACAGGAGCCGCGTGGGCGGAGCTAAGCTTGTGATTGACGTGGATCCTCCCAATCCTGCTCTGTTTACTCGGAGACTTGACGCAGGAAGCGGCAGTCCACATGGACTCAGTCCTTGCGGGTCGATTCCACCGGAAGCTGACCTGGTTGGAAGGAGATCATTAACCTGGGTGCCTGTAGACAGGGCACTTGTGGTCTCCGAGGATACTTTTCCATCTGAGATCATGTGGAAGGATCGCAGCAGCATGGAATGGGAGAAGCTGGAGCAGGAGGGAGATGATCTGGAGGTGCCAGCGAAGTGCTCTAAGCGCCATGCCCATCTCAACAGTGAGCTGAACGAGAGAGCTGACAGGACAGCGGAGAACATTTCTCAGGTCTGCTCAGAGTTCAGGAACCCCCTCACTGGTAGGCGCCCGTCGTTCTCCAACAACCTGTCCCACGTTCCACCTCTGACTTCCTCTGAAGTTCTCGACGAGTGTTCCATCAAGACAGAGTGTACACCCGGATCAGTCCAGCCTGGTGATGTCCAGTCAGAAGGCGAGTATATCGATTACAGGGCCAACCTACTTGGTTATCAGAGTCGTTTTGATCACCAGACCATTGCTGATAGTGACTCCGGGGAGAGGCTGAGTCCAAAGAGATCCCTGGCGGCTCCGGGACTGCGTCTAGTGTCCCGCAAGGTTCCATCGGAAAGTTTTATCACAGAAGTTGAGGTAGCTCTTCTGAGGGCCCAGTGTGATGAGCTGGATCTCCATCGAGATGTCAGCTGTCAATCATTCTCGGGGAGGAGGAGTTCTGTTGGCAATGTGCCAGGTAGGCGTGGTCAGGTGAAATCTTGGAGAGAATCACTGGTGGGAGAGAGTCGCTTGTCTGACCTGGAAGATAGGGAGATTTCATTTAAGAACTTCTCAAATTCAAAGCAGGCTCTGCTAGGTCAGAGTTCAAAAGATTGGTCGAATGGTAAATGTGATGATGCAGAACTTGTTAGTAACGTAAAGGTTGAAGACGAATCATCCGATGTGGCAAAACTGGGTGTTAGGCATTACGTCCCACAGGGTGCATGCAGCATTGAGTCATATCCTGTGGGTATTGCGTCATCCAGCATTGCGTCATATCCTGTGGGTATTGCGTCATCTAGCATTGCGTCATATCCTGTGGGCATTGCGTCATATCCAGTGGTTATTGCGTCATCCAGCATTGCGTCATATCCTGTGGGTATTGTGTCATCCAGCATTGCGTCATATCCTGTGGGTATTGTGTCATCCAGCATTGCGTCATATCCTGTGGATATAGCGTCATCTCTACCTGGAGCTGATTGGTCACAGGTGGAAAGGGGTCCTGCTGTTGGAAGGATAAGACTGCACGGAGATGGAGAAGACGTGCCAGTCTACTACGGATGTCCAGCTCATAGCACAGGGATTGATGAAGAGTGTCCTACAGTGGAGTGTGTATGCAGCAGCCTCTCAGCAGCTCTGACGTCCATGACTTCCGCCCTCCAGCCTGCTCCAGTGGAAAGAGGATCAACTCTGAGAGAATCCGATAATTTTAATCCTGACTACACTGATCACAACCCTCTGGACTCCACTGTCCACGAGTCCTCCAGCAGCTGCAGCAGCTATGGGTTGAGTACTCTTAGCTGTGGCCTAGCAGCTGCTCTACCCGCACCTGCTGATCAGGGCCTATCTGTGCTAGCTGATACAGCTGCTATCATGTCTCTAGCGACAGCTGCTGCTGAACGTTCTTTACTAGTTGTAGAGCCTCCTGTAGCTGCTATAGGCTCTGCTGCAGCAGTTGTTGGCAGTTTGCCAAACTATGAGTCATCAGTTACTGACAGGCCAATGACACTGTATGCTGAACAAATCAACATCGACACTCGTGAGGGAAGATTAACCGACAGTTTGTGCTTAGATACAGGTACGAGCCTTCTATAAATTCTTATATATAATTAGGTGATAAACTTGTAATTTTCATTTCTCTCTATCTCTTGCTATCTCTCTCTCTCTCTCTCTCTCTCTCTCTCTCTCTCTCTTTTAGTGCACTATTAGTGACGGGCGAGCCCAGGATTTGAACCCGCACCTACTGATCCGCGGTCGAGTATCTTACCGACTTCGCCACTGGCTCCAGCCAACTACTGGCAGGTCCATGGTATATAACGCCTCTACTCATCTCTATCTTCCATTTTCCTCTTCAAGTCCTCACACGAGTGGGTCTTTAAATCATTTAGCTATAACGTCTTTTTGATACACCATTATTTTTTGGACTATTGCTTATGACGAGGTGGGTCCCCTATGCCTTCCTCAGCTTCGACTAACATTTACTGGTTAGGGGCTTCATTCTGTGAGAAAACAATCCTGTCTACCCCGCCCAGTTTAACTAGGAACTATTTAATGATAATATATTTATTAATAGATTGGTGTATATCTTTCAGTGTCATCAAGAGCTGCTGTAGTATATCCAGACAAATCTCATATCTCTCTGAGATCTCATGAAATACTCGTCGATCATCAAAGAAGCGTCCGTCAATCCACCTCAGATCCTCTTATCTCCACCGCTACCCACTCCTCCCTGCCGCACGGCATAGCCAGCTCCGCTCAGTCTCTACGCAGCTCTCTAGCGTCCCACAGCAGGAACCACCTGGGCGCAGTCGATGGAAGGGCCGCCCTGATTAGGGCCGGGCATGGGCCTAGTGTTGCGGGCAGGATGTCGCCAGGGCTGACCCCTAGCGCTAGGGAAATGAGATTACCCCCGAAGAAAAAATGGAGAAAAAGATATAGAACAAGCTCTCATCAGGAGAACAGACTGGGGGAGGTGGCCGGGACGAGTCAATCAAGCTGTGCTAATAATAACAACCAATCACAAGTCAGTATTTCGGGTTCCTGGCGGGGCATGGCTTTTCAGTCAGGTTTGACTCGGTTAGGCGGCTCCACCCATCATGATGTTGTTGCTCCTCTCACTTCTAAACAGCCTCCTAAGAATTTAAGCCTCGGAGGAGGGGGTGTTTCTTTACCATACAGCGCAAGGGCCGCTTTGAGCCCCAATCTGATTGACAATGGTTATATGACGAGATCTAAAACCTCGGCAGCTTTGAGTAGCAGCGGCAACAGACAGTCGATAGTGAGTAGTAACACTTGCTCAGTCCTCCATAGAAAGGTCATCACGACTGTGGCTTTGCCAATCGGCTTGTCTACAGCTACCACGCAGTCCATCAGTCGAGGCTCTTCTCATAGATCCTTCTCTCAGAGTTCTTCTAGGGACAAGAGAAGCCCTGAGGCGTCCAACATTCTGGGTAACACTACCTCAGTTCGAGCACCTCCGCTTGGAATCAGCTGACAGCGCTGGTTCAATCTCAACGTTGGAGTTTCGCTTGTCTCTGTAGCTGTATGTTGAAAATATTAATTAAATGGGCGTGGTTTTCTTGTTGACCATTAATGGAAGCGTGTCTTGTGTTTTTTGAGGAAGGAGCTAAGCTGGCGGAGATTTCCTGTTGAGATAAAAATTGGTTGGGCGTGACTTGTATATTTTTATATTGAGAAATAGATTTCTTTACATAATTGATTGACAGACGGCAATGGCTGCATTGTACTGTAGCTACGTGCCTGAACGTTGACGTTGTATTTATTATTGTTTCATAGCATAGAGAGGACTAATCGGCTTGAGAGCAACACCATTATAATAGCTGAACGTATTTCTTAAGAGTTGGGTAAATCAAGCACTGGAATCGAAATAGTTATTCGTCTCAAATGCTGTTTTCTTTGAAGAATATTTAATATTTGATATTTTCTTTTCTTCGCGTATATCAAAGGCTTTTAATCATGATATCTGTAGGCTGGTTATTTGTGCCCGTGCTGTGAAAAATATTGAAATTAAAATTTTAATGGTTTCTGACAAAAATTAATGTCTTGTACTTACCATGTGGCCGTGATCTAGAAAGAGCAATTCATAAGCAGAAGTCAATTTAACGTTCGTGTCGTCGTCTAACACATTGCAGTTAGATAGATTTTATGAGCAGTTATCGGAGTTTTGTGTAGTTTATGCGACAGCAAGACGTTTCTTAATATCGCACATTGGCGCGCTGTTACGATTGATCTGCGGGTATGTGATCTTTTCTTTGTTGCCTTTCACTGGTCAACTGTCTTATGAGGGATTGATATTGTGATGTAGTTTAGATTTACTGAACGCCGCTCACTGAACCTCTTCAAAACTGGTTCCTACGAAATAATGGTATTTTGTATTTTATGTAACTCGAAATAATGGTGTTTTGTAGTTTATACGGCTCGAAATAACGGTATTTTGTAGTTTATAGGGCTCAAAATAACGGTATTTTGTAGTTTATAGGACTCGAAATAACGGTGTTTTGTATTTATAGGACTGAAAATTATCTGAGAGGAAAGTGGAGCCTTAGAGACTGCAGTTATCTGATTTGAACAGTGAATCCCGTTCGATTATCATTTTCTTAAATGTAGATACAGCATTTGCTATAACATTACGACATCTCCACTGGCTGGAGCCGGTGGCCATGTCGTAATCAGCATATTTATTAGTATATTTTTATTACTATTAAAGGCTCTGAGGAAACTGACCTTAACCTTAACGTTAACCGTACCAGCTTTACTTTTTACTTTTGTAAAAAAGGGCAAAATGCATATGATCCTAATGAAACGTTTTGAAATTTATTTTGTAATTTATTGAAATCTTGGATGTTTTGGAACTTAATTAATGCTATTCTGGCGTTTTGATTTCTAGCCTCAGCCTTTAACATTACAAATCCTGCTGTCTCGTATATACAACAGGCTACCAAGCAACAACCCGCAATGTGCTCGCTTTACATGAGAGATATAAGTAGTTATTGTAGGGATTTGTTTAAAAGCCATTTCTAGATTCAAATCACTGCATGATGTAATTTTGTAAATAGGTACAATCGCCAAAGTATTACTCAATAACTGATCTGCGTATTAACTGACGAGTGGTGTGTGATATATGTACTTATGCCTACTAACAGTCAGTTTCAGTCTGCTTTCTCGCTACTTATCTCTCCTTCCAGCAACGTGCAGATTTTATCCTTAAGATATTTTGGAGTAGTCTACGCTGGCTGATGATTTAGTAACTGATGTTTAGGTTTTACCTAATATTGGCTCTAGTTTGGCTTACTAAGGATTTAGCAGTCTTTTGCTTAAGAAGCATGTAATATACGAGTATTGAACATTGGATTCTAGATCTCTCTTCTAACCCTTCCACTGTAAACACTGGATATATCCCTGACATTTTGACGTCTCTGACAGTGCCTTATGGCGAGGAATCGGACGTTAAATTCTTATTGATAGATTGATTGATACTACATCTCTCTTCCAACCCTTCCACTGTAAACACTGGATATATCCCTGACATTTTGACGTCTCTGACATTGCCTTATGGCGAGGAATCGGACGTTAAATTCTTATTGATAGATTGATTGATACTACGTCTCTCTTCCAACCCTTCCACTGTAAACACTGGATACTGGATCTCTCTGTATTAGTGGCATCACTGCTAAGCACTAGTTTATCTGCAGTGGGTTTACGTGTGTATTATTGGCAAATTGAATATTATGAAGAAAGCTGCACCAAAGCAGTAATTCTTAGTTTGTATTTGAAAATACTATTGAATTGTGTATAAAGTTGATTTAACCGTATACCGGAGCTTTATTTCTGTCGTGCTTACGTTATGCGAATCAATAAATATTTTTTATTTGTGAATTGATGTTTATAGGCCTAACTAATAAAATCGATGAACGCTTTTTGTCATTAAATTATACTGTATTTGTATTATATACAACATTGACAGACAATAGGATAAAATAGTTTTTTAAATGATAACTTACGCAATGCACAAAAATTTGAAATCTAACAATTTCGTACAATGCTATGATTAAAATATATCTTATCCATTATTTCATAGAGAGGTCCATCTTCTGATGCTTCAAATGAATCAAGATAATTTAGAAACAGCGCACTGTATCATCATCATCATCATCATCTTTTTCCATTGAATCCCAGTTTAACTAGGGTCGGGATACGAATAGACCTTCTCCAATCCTCTCTGTTCCACACCATATCACCAGTCAATCCCCTATTTGAGACTTTCGTTCAAATTTTTGTAGCAATTTCTGGAGCCAGGTGCTCACGAACCGAAATTCTCTTTCTGAAGTTGGTTTGAATTTTGATGCCTAAATTCGCCTTCTACGACGCTTGCAGTCACCAGTTGGTCTATTCTTCAAACAAATCGGACACAACACAGAGAAAACAACACACTATAAAATAGAAAAATATGCCTGGTTCACAGAATTAAATTCAGCAGTGAATTAAATTTATCAATTAATTAAATCTCTCAATCAATTAAATTCGTCAATGACATCATCGAGCACTATGGAATAGAAGTCAAGCCGACGAGAAAATCAAAAACGTTCGACAAACTGTTTTACGGTACAATATAATATCAGAAGAAGCAAGCTACTTAACTTAATCTCAGAAGTGACCACCAATGAAGTAATAGAGTATAAATAGATATATGGATATAAGGTGCGTTAACTCAGTGTCGTGCAGCTGTATAATCTATCGAAGTAACAGCGCAACGAATAACAGTGCAACGAATAACGAAATACTCAGCGGATAATAAATCAACACATCGCAACGAATAATGGTTCAACGGATAAAAGTTCAAAACAGCGCCATGAATAACAGTTCAGTAAATAACAACGCCACCAATAACAGCGCCTTGAATAGCAGTTAAGCTAATAACAGCGCCTTGAATAGCAGTTAAGCTAATAACAGCGCCACGAATAGCAGTTCAGTTAATAACTGCGCAGCTGAAATGCCATATTTAACGTCTCTTTGCATACCGCAACTATACAATTAGAAACGGTTCGGTTGAGATTTGAACCAATAGAAGACTCGAAATGTGCAATAGACTTCAAACTGCATAATTTTGATTGTATTTAAGTTACTTCCAACTTTTATTAATTTAAACAAGTAATAATTTGTATACTCCTTTCAGTTTATATTTATATTAAAAGCTAAGGTTAACGTCAGTTTCCTCACTCGAAAGCGATGTCAGTGACGGACGAGCCCAAGATTTGAACCCTAGGTAAGATGCTCGAATATTTTATTCAACCGAAAGTTGATACATTTGAGACAGATCTGATGCATATTAGTTGAAACTTAAAATCACACCTAAATTTAAAAAGTGTGCAATTATGGCGAAGTTACATAGTTCACATGGTTTAAATAAGCGAGCTTCTTAATTACAATGGCGCTTAACTTTAATTTTAATGAGAGAGATTGCATTCTAGTTTACACTCAATGTAGCATTTCTATATTTTAAATCTAAATTTGAACAACAAACTATTAAATGAGCATTACGACTTTTTAAAATGGAATTATTTATATAGGCCTATTTAATTGATTTCATTGCTTTGAAGATGATCAGAGACGAGTTGGAATTAACTTTATTAATGCGCGGGAAAGAGTACTTATAGCAGCGCATCAATTGGCTTATAAAGTTCATATTGCAAACATTTTAAAAGTGAGGTTGTTCAGATTCTAAAACTGAAAATTATGATAACCCAGCTGCTTTCTTCTAACCTAGCGGTCATTTGCTGCAGCCACATTGTGGCGCAGCTGCTGTCAGCCGCAGCTGCTGTCAAGCTCAACTGCTGCTGGGCGCAGCTGCTTAGCTGTGCTGAGCCAGATGTCTGCTTAGCTGTTAGCTGGCTTGCAGCGTAAAGCAGCTTTCACAAGTTGACGGTACCGCAGCACTGAATCTTTTACTTGAATTTTTTGCTTGAAGCAAAGTTTTCAAATCTTAATGGGCAGTTTGAGAAAGACTAATATTTATAATCTGTGACTAATATTTATAATCAGTGCCAGTGGCGAAGTCGGTTAGATACTCGACTGCGGATCAGTTAGGTGCGGGTTCAAATCCTGGGCTCGCCCGTTACTGACATCGCTTTCGAGTGAGGAAACTGACGTTAATCTTAGCTTTACCAGCTTTTTAATCATTTAAACGATATTACAAAAGTTTTCTTACAGATTCATAACAGCGTCACCTGTCAGCTATTGGCGGAATAGTTTGCCATATTGCTCTGTTTGCTAAGTTCATTTTTATTATGTTCATATTTGCTAATTTTATTAATTTTACTAGTATGCTGACTATTTTTGATGCTTGCAATTTTGCTGTTATACTTGCTATTTTTGCTAGTCTGTAGACATGTAGTTTTCAAACTACCAATATCATTACTCGGACTTAATTCCTGTGGTGGTCAGCTAAATAGAGCACCTTGTGCCCTCTCTCATGACCACAGGATTCATTGAATAAGAAGTTTGGTTTTGACTTGAATGATTGATGAGATTTAAATGTCTGATGCATTTATTTATTTGTTCATTGATATGATATTTGCATTATGTGTATGCGTACTGTGATTTCTCTTGCTTTTTGTACTTTGGTTCTAATAAATCAACTCTAAATTAATTAATTAATATTTTATTCAACCGTAAGCTTATACATTTTAGACATATTCGATGCAAATTAGTTGAAATTGTAATCAAACCTAAATTCAAAAAGTGTGCAGTTATGACCAAGTTACATAGATCACTTGGTTTAAATAAGCTAGCTATTTTTAATGAAAATGGCGCTTAACTTTAATTTTAATGAGGGAGATAGCATTCATGTTTACACTCAATGTTAATATTTCTATATCTTAAATCTAAATTTGAACAACAAACTATAGCTCAGAAGCGGCGTCATAATTAGTCAGGGCACAATAACTTCAGAACTAGAGGGCTTGCTAAGATGCTACATTAGGTCTTGCTACAATAGGGGTTGCTACAATTAGGGTTGTTAACCTGCACAAATTCGTGTTGTAAAAGCATAATTACTCGAATTTTAAGTGATATTCAAATAGCACTAGCAAATTAAGGTAATTTTGATATATTAGTCCGGTTTGTTCGAGTCGTGCACATAAACTGTATTTCACATAGAAGCCTTTGCCAGACCGCTTGAACTGCTTAGGCCTACTTTAGCCTGTCTATTATGACTATTTGGGGCGGGATTAGCGCAGTCGGTTAAGCTGCCCGTCAGTTGAACGAAGTTAAGCTCCATCGCGCCGGTTAGTACTTTGTGGGCGACCACCTTGGAAGACCGAGTGTTGACAGCTTTGAAAGAAAAAAAATTCCGAGGGTGTTGGAAGGTTATTCTTAAATCCGCGCCGGCTGCAACTGATGCGCCAACAAAAGGCAACGATTACTAATAAACATGGAAAGGAATGGAGGAAATACTGAAAATTACAAAAACAGAAACCAAGAAAGGAAACCATGTAGCACATGCGGTATGTCATGTGTGTAACTAAAGGAACAAAAAAAACTATTGTATCCTTGACTATTGGTCCTTTTTATTGGACTATGACTATTGGCCCCCTGTATATTCTATGATCTATAGTCTAATTATAATGTATATAAGAATTAATAATACGTTATTGCCGATTCTGCTACTCTTGGGTTGAGTACAACAGCTATGCAGAATGTTTTTAATAGCAGCTACTGATTCAGCTTGGCTCAGCTGCTCTCAGCTGCACTCAGCTGCAGGCTTGCGGCAGCAGCAGCTGCTTCGCGGCGCAATATCTGAAGCTACGACAGTGACGGTTGAGTCGCTTGAGAGTGTCGTAAAAGTGGTGTTATATTCTACTGTTTAATTCTTATTTAACATTTAGAATCTATATGCAATAATGTAACTAGTAGTTAAAATTTACAATAGATGTTATGTTAACTTCTGAATCAACTGTTTAGTAGTTTTTGTAGAAGGTTTAAATAGGTTAAGATGGTATTAAGAATTTGTATTTCTTATTAAATATGTAATCAAACACTAAAAGTACTGTTTCTCAACAGAGAAACAGTACTTTTAATTTACTAATACAGTAATTACAGTAATTTTAATTTACTTCTAATTGACTAATTCGACGTCCCTGACATCATCCTTGTATGAGGAAGCGGATGACAAACCTTTATTACTATTATTATTGAACTCTAAAGTGAAATCCAGATACAGTAAACATCAAAACTTGGTTTCAATTATGTATTAACAAAGCACGCACCTCAGAATCGAGAGATCTAGTGATTATTCTCACAGATTATAAATATTAGTCAAATCTCAGGTCGCCCACGAGAGCCTATCAGATTAAGCTCTATTGGTTGTAAGGCACTTTTTAAAACTTCCAGATCGTTGCTACGGCAGTGGTTTATATTTTTTGTTAATATTTTTATTTCGTATATGAGTAGTAGGCTAGTAAAATAATAGTACGAAATTTGTTAAAATCTGTGAATCACGGCTGTGCCTAAGGGCCGTTGACTTATCAGTAGCTGTGAGTCAGCAGCTAGGATTGACTGATCAGTAGCTGTGAGGCAGCAGCTAGTACTGACTGATCAGTAGCTGTGAGACAGCAGCTATGATTGACTGATCAGTAGCTGTGAGGCAGCAGCTATGATTGACTGATCAGTAGTGGTGTGGCAGCAGCTATGACTGACTGATCAGTGACTGTGAGGCAGGCAGCAGCTAGGATTGACTGATCAGCAGCTGTGAGGCAGCAGCTATGACTGACTGATCAGTAGCTGTGAGGAGCAGCTATGACTGACTGATCAGTAGCTATGAGGCAGCAGCTATGACTGACTGATCAGTAGCTGTGAGGCAGCAGCTATGATTGACTGATCAGTAGCTGTGAGGCAGCAGCTATGACTGACTGATCAGTAGCTGTGAGGCAGCAGCTATGATTTACTGATCAATAGCTGAGAGGCAGCAGCTAGGACTGACTGATAATTAGCTGTGAGGCGGCAGCTATGACTGACTGATCAGTAGCTGTGAGGCAGCAGCTATGACTGACTGATCAGTAGCTGTGAGGCAGCAACTAGGATTGACTGATCAGTTAACGGATTATCGTTAAATTCTTATTGATTGATTGATTGATTGATTGAAAAAGCTAAAGCCAAGTTTAACGTCAGTTTCCTGCTCGTAATATCTTATCGCTTATAATGATATGTGACGAGGCAAGCACTGGATTTGAACCATCGAATATTGTCCACAGGTGCTAATGGCTAGAGCCAGTGGCGATGTCGGTATTATACTCGACCGCGGATCAGTATTTGCGAGGTTCGAATCTTGGGCTCGCCCGTCACTGACATCGCTTTCGAGTGAAGAAACATTAACATTGGCTTTATTGGTTGTCTTCATTCCATGTGATGAAAAAGTCCTGAAGGGAGGAAGGAAGGAAGTGTGCGGGAGGTTTAGAGGCGGAAGTGTAATCATTGTAGTTCTTATTTTTATTCATGGGAGACTCTAGATGTGCATATCCCTAACTAGACTTTCTATAAATTTAGGAAATATTTTTTTCAGCATACAGTATGAATGAAGAGAGAGAGAGAGAGAAAGAGAGAGAGAGAGAGAGAAAGAAAGAGAGAGAGTGAGACAGAGAGAGACAGAGAAAGTAACAGAGAGAGAAAGAGAGAGGGAAAGAGAGAGATAGGACTCTTGAGAATTGAATTATTCTAGTCGCTCGCTCCACCAGTCATTCGTCCATACATCTAGTATCTCTCTATTCCAAAGCCATCTGCTGCTCTTTGGATTTCTTCAATTTTTCTAAAATCTCACGAACTTTTAGATCCCGGTCTTGTTTAGTACAGGCCGGCAATTAACTTACGTTTTCATACATGTGCTTTACAGGATAAAATAAACATTTATAAGATAAATAATATTTGCAAAGAAATATTATTAAAAAGTTTATGTATGATTATTGAATATCTCAATAGCTGTAAATAGAGAAAAAATTACTTTTTAACCTCTCGATTATATGTCTTTTCTGTATCTACCCGATATATTCCCCGTGTCTTCTCGATATCTTCCCGATATCATTTCGATATCTTCTCGTTATCTACTCGATATCTGCTCAATATAGATGTTCTCGATATCTTCTCCATATCTACTGGATATCTGCTCGATATCTTCTCAATATCTTCTCGATATCCGATATCATTTCGATATCTTCTCGTTATCTACTCGATATCTGCTCAATATAGATGTTCTCGATATCTTCTCCATATCTACTGGATATCTGCTCGATATCTTCTCAATATCTTCTCGATATCTGCGCTATATTTTCGTAATATTTTTCTGTCAACCAATATATTGTCCTAAATATTGATTTACTGATTGATTGATTGATTTACTGATTGATTGAGCGATTGGTTGTCTTGATTGATAGATATGAGTATTGGAAATTTTTTCAGTGTTAAAAAGGTGTCGATAGTCAAAAGTCTAGATAAATGTGCGGTTGTCAATATTTATAAAAATTTGAAGTATTATTTAAACTCTATAATACATTCTTTATCTATAGCCTATTTAGCTAAAGTAATGTCTACCTTTACATTTTTCTGATTGAACTTCTATACATGGTGTATATTTATATTTCAGATATTTTATAGATATCTATTAATTCAAGCTTTGTTGAAATACTAAGCACCAAAATTAGTTTTCTCTGCAACTACCCTTATTTTCGTCAGATAGTGGATATATATTTTTTCTTGGCCCCCTTGAAGCTAAAATTGAAGACTTGAGGTTGAGTAAACATGGAGATAAGAACAATCAGCCACCTGGTGATGATATTCTGTTGTTATCTTGCTACGGGCATCCTAGGTCAGCGAAAACCTGGTATGTAAGCTGTGTTATCTTGTCTTATTAATTTTTTACTATTATTACTATTAATATTGTTATTAGGTCTATTACTATTAATATTGTTATTAGGTCTATTACTATTAATATTGTTATTAGGTCTATTACTATTATTATTGCTGCTATTTATATTGTCTCTGATTCGGGTCCTTGCGACCGTATAATTTAGTCTAACTTTAAACCATGAATAAGATTTAACGAACGAAAGTTATTTCCAGTTCTTCATGTTCTTTACTGATCTAGTTAATTTATTATTGTACTAACTTTCAAGGCTAATCTGTTGGTAACTTTTTACTGTTAAATATGTTAAACATGTGTTAGTGGATGTCTTTGAACTGGTTAAACTAATTGGCACAATTGTCGAATGCTGATGCTTGAATTGAATAATTGTAATACTTTAACATTTAAGTTAATTTTTTGTATAGATTTTGATAACTTAATAAGAGAGGCAGTATAAGTAATGCTCTTAAATCATGAATGTTTTATTAATTTAAACATCTTTCGTTCTTAAGCATCAACTAAGCATTCTTAAGCATTAAGCATTCTTAAGCATGGTCAGTTAGCAGTCTAAATATATTATCTAAGCACCAAATATTAAATTGATTAATAATCTATATTTTATTTGCATATTTTTAGACACTTATTGAAGTTGTTTTGGTATTGTATAGGTAATTGGATGAGATAGAGTGCTCATTTAACGTCGTTTTTGTGTACTAAACTAGGCTCATGTCAGGCTAATGATGATGATCTTGTGTCTTTATTTTTTAGGTTGTTTTTACAAGTAATTTGTAATGGTATTCAATAGATGAATTGTTCTAAGTGAAATATTGTATGTCTGTTATATTGTTCTGAATGTGAAATGTATGTGTATGCTAGATGGTTCTATTTGTGAAATCTATGTTTTATATGCTTCTACATGTATATGTGAAACATATGTATGTGTAATCTTGATTTAAATGTGAAATGTATATATATGAGTGTTACATTGTTGTATATGTGAAATGTATGTGTGTGTTATGTGTTCTACAGTGTATATGTGAAATGTATGTGTGTGTTATGTTGTTCTACAGTGTATATGTGTTCAGTATTAAACATTTTAAATTGACAATGTGAAACACACTCTAATTATATCACACACTGGCACACATGCACACATACTCACATGGGGTCAAGGTCATGTGCACAGCATCAAGCACATATACACGATGAATCTGACTGCACATGAGATCTACAATAGCTATATTTCTTATCTCATGAATGGCTTCACTGTTTAGCTGGAGGCCATTGTAGCACGTGAAGCTTACTTAGGCTATCTATATCAGTCGTTCATCTTTTATCAGATTTCTCATATATATATATCTCTCTCTCTCTCTTTCTTCTCTTTCTCTCTCTCTCTCTCTCAATCTATCAGCTTCTTTTATTTTTAGCCCGTATCTCCTCTCTAGTTTCAGCTGCTCATCTTAACTAACATCTAACATCTAACATTTAACATCTAACATCTAACATCTAGCATCTAACATCTAACATCTAACATCTAACATTTAACATCTAACATCTAACATCTAACATCTAACATCTAACATCTAACATTTAACATCTAACATCTAACATTTAACATCTAACATCTAACATCTAACATCTAACATCTAACATCTAACATCTAACATCTAACATCTAACATCTAACATCTAACATCTAACATCTAACATCTAACATCTAACATCTAACATCTAACATTTAACATTTAACATCTAACATCTAACATTTAACATCTAACATTTAACATCTAGCATCTAACATTTAACATCTAACATCTAACATCTAACATTTAACATCTAACATCTAACATTTAACATCTAACATCTAACATCTAACATTTAACATCTAACATCTAACATCTAACATCTAACATTTAACATCTAACATTTAACATCTAGCATCTAACATCTAACATCTAACATTTAACATTTAACATCTAACATTTAACATCTAGCATCTAACATTTAACATCTAACATCTAACATCTAACATTTAACATTTAACATCTAACATCTAACATTTAACATCTAACATCTAACATCTAACATCTAACATTTAACATTTAACATCTAACATTTAACATCTAACATCTAACATCTAACATCTAACATCTAACATCTAACATCTAACATCTAACATCTAACATCTAACTGAACAATTAACTAACAATTAGATCCACTCATATCCGCACTAGTCAAACTACTCATACCTGTTTAGTTTGTTCCTAATTTATCTTTAATTTATTATTTTATTTCATTTTATTTTGCAATGACAAACTCTAAGTAAGTATCGTGATAGGAGAACGGTCTTCGAGCCTGTTTTATAAGTTACTGTTATTTTTTTTATCGTTTTTATTACTATAATAATCTTTGTTATGTCCCGGGTCGCAAAGTTCGCTAACCATTCGGTCAAACCTTCTCATTTTCTGCTAACAGCACTTCAGCGCTGGAAATGAAAATATCTTACAATAATTTATATGCAGTAAGAGTCTTAAAATTCTTGGTTTTAGCTCAAGACAATGGCAACGCCATCTTTCTCATGTTTCCTCATGTTTCCTCATTATCTCTCTATTTCTTTCATCTCCAGCCTGAGGCCTTTTCACTGAGCTAGGCTTTCACTAAGTTAGCCATAGATTGCTCCGTCAGTCGGTCGATCAGTCAGTCATCGAGTCAGTCAATCGATCTATCGATCCATCGATCAATCAATTAAATCAATCAATTCATCAATCAATCAATCCATCAATCAATCAATCAATCCATCAATCAATCAATCAATTAATCAATTAATCAATCAATCAATCAATCAACGAGAATTTAACGTACCATTCCTCACCTGATGTCTGTGTCGGTAATCATTCCAACAATTCTTCTAATTTTTAAAACTTTATTTGTTTTTGTTTTTACTGTTTCTTTCTTTTTTAACTTTGATCTACTGTTGTTTGCGCCTTGTCTTTGAAAGTGTTGACGAAATTGGAAGAAATATATCGGCATAAAGAGAACCAACTCTTTTGTCATGAAGAAAGTATTTGAGCCGTTTTGTCATTCATTTATTTTGAGTGTCATAGATCTCTATCCTATGCGCAGACTTAGTGAAGCTTTAAGAAGTTATAAATTGCCTCTCAGAAAGGGTGTTATAAGACTTTCATTCTTTAGAAACAGCTGAATAGGAATTTAGCAGCATTCGTTGATTTACTAATAAACGAATCTTAAATAAATGTTTGAAATATTTAAATGTGTAATTATTTGAAGCTTGTGTAAAGATTGCCGATGATATCGTACTATTTCCATGGTGATGGTAAATGCTGAGAATGACGTTGCGATGTTGATGATGATGATGTTGATGATGATGATGTTAATGATGATGATGATGGTGTTGTGGATGACGATGATGATGATGATGTTGATGATTATGGTGATGTTAATGATGACGATAATTATGATTATGTTGATGTTGATGGTGATGATGGTAACGATGATGATGATGATGTTGTGGATGACGATGATGATGTTGACTAATCTCATTCCTCTCATGTTATTATTTCATCACTGGTCGCACATGTCCTGCCATCTGTCGCTACGCTCTCCTTACTGTTACCTTGACGACGCTTCTCTTAGCGTTGCTATGACGACGTAGTCCTCATCTTTAATGTCGTGTTAGAGACCAGTGAGATTTTGGAAGTTATACTAAATCAAATAAATCTATGTAACCTTAATGCATTATATAAATAAATATATAAATAAATAAATCAGCCAATCAGTCAGTCAGTCAATCAGTCAGTCAGTCAATCAGTCAGGCAGTCAGTCAGTCAATCAGTCAGGCAGGCAGTCAGTCAGTCAGTCAGCCAGTCAATCAGTCAGTCAGTCAGTCAGGCATACAGTCAGTCAGGCAGACAGTCAGTCAATCAGTCAGTCAGTCAGTCAGGCATACAGTCAGGCAGACAGTCAGTCAGTCTGTCAGTCAGTCAGTCAGGCATACAGCCAGTCAGGCAGGCAGACAGTCAGGCAGGCAGACAGTCAGTCAGGCAGGCAGGCAAACAGACAGGCAGACAGTCAGTCAGGCAGACAGGCAGTCAGTCAGGCAGACAGGCAGTCGGTCAGGCAGACAGGCAGTCAGTCAGATCAGGTAGTCAGTCAGGCAGTCAGTCAGTCAGGCAGGCAGTCAGGCAGTCAGTCAGGCAGTCAGTCAGGCAGTCAATCAGGTAGGCAGTCAATCAGACAGGCAGGCAGTTGGGCTGTCTGTCAGTCAGTAACGATTTAACTTACTGTTACATCAACTTTTCAGGAGTAAAGGGAATGCAGTCAACGGGTACTACAAGCCGTTCTAATCCCGGAAACAGTCGAATACTATCATAACCAATATCAGCTCTGATTTAATAAAGTTAATGAAGATCTTTATTCTTCTATTGGACATCTAAATAAATACTACAAGTGTCTTACAACGAACGAAGCGGTGCAGACTACAAAACACAAATCAGTTAATGAAAAACTGACGAGAGAGAATGATTAGAGAACTAAAACAAGTAATTGTTACGTAGTCAGGTGTTAGCAGCTCTATATGTACATGTCTATGGCTCAATAGAACCTCTACATTGTTCTGCTTTTCACTCGAGTGTGTTTGGTGTCCAGTGTAAATATTATGAGCATTTTATCTTGGCTTATTTCCATGTTTGCGTGTGCGTATGTGTTTTTGTGTGCGTCCGTGTATGTATATCTAGCCATGTTGGCAGACAAGCTAACTACGGCTGGTGTTTTTGACGGGCATTTATTTATACTCTCTTATATCTCTTCTTTACTCTTCTCTCCAATCTTTCATTTCTGCCTCTCTATAATATAATATAATATAATGTAATGTAATGTAATGTAATATAATATAATATAATATAATATAATATAATATAATATAATATAATATAATTTAATATAATATAATATAATTTAATATAATATAATATAATAATAAATCTTCCACAATAATCATCCACAATCTTCTGTCAGGTTTGTACCATGTTGCAATACTCATATATACATTTACAAGCGTTACATAAATAAGAAGATCTGTCTTTCAGTGCTTATAATTGCAAGCGTTACAGAAATAAAAAGATCTGTTTTTTGTGCTTATATTTATCTAGTCCTCTCTTGCACAATATGAGTCTATGATATACTGATGCATTCGGTGCTTATTCTCTGCACACGGTTTGCTTCCTTGTTCCTAGCGGGTTTAGAGTTTTACTTTCTGCTAATTGATTTCCGCTTTATATTCTTTCACTTTGTACATAGTTAATTTTAATGTGTATGATATTATATGTTTCATTTTTTAATGTTGTCCATCTTTCGTTATTTTATGGCTTTGAGTTGCAAGCTTTCTCTCTTCTCTCTCTCCCTCTCTCTCTTTCTCTCTCTCTCTCTCCCTCTTTGTCGCTTTGTCTCTCTCTGTTGTTCTTTCCCAATGTAAGTCTGTCAGTTTGCCTCTATCTCTCTCTCTCTCGCTCTCTCTCTCCCTCTTTGTCTCTTTGTCTCTCTGTTGTTCTTTCCCAATGTAAGTCTGTCAGTTTGCCACTATCTCTCTCTCTCTCGCTCTCTCTCTCTCTCTCTCTGTCTATCTGTCATCTTTGTTTCTCTCTCTCTCTCTCTCAGTCCTCTATCTTCATCTCCCCTCGCTCTCTCTCTCTCTCTCTCTCTCTCTCTCTCTCTCTCTCAGTCCTCTATCTCCATCTCCACTCGATCTCTCTCCCTCTCTCTCTCCCTCTCTCTATCTCTCTCCCTGTCTCTCTCCCTGTCTCTCTCTCTCGCTCTCTCTCTCAACACCCTGGCGCAGTTGTGTCTCTCATTTTCGCTCTAATTACATCAGTTAGGCGAGTCCTGGAAGAGTCAGGCTTCATATTGATTGTACCATCCAGTGTCCTGCTTCCTCTCTCCGGCTCTTCCATTGCATCCGTCTACTCGCTCCGTCTCTTTCTCTCTCTCTCTGTCTCTCTCTCTCCCCCTTACTTTCTTCCTTTCTCTCTCTCACAATAGAGCAATGCTCTCACTAGAGACCGATTGAATGGTATTGGGCTTGTTTTAATTAATTGCGTCATTGATTATGTTTGATGTAAGCTTGTACTTTTATTTCTCTTTGTGTACACTTCGTATGCATGCGACTTTACACTGAGGTTGTTGTCGAAATAAATATATACTCTCTCTCTCTCTCTCTCTCTCTCTCTCTCTCTCTCTCTCTCTCTCTCTCTCTCTCTCTCTCTCTCTCTCTCTGTCTGTCTGTCTGTCTCTCTCTCTCTCTCTCTCTCTCTCTCTCTCTCTCTCTCTTGCTCTGTACCGTGCTACGAAATTGCTACGCAATAGTAGACATTAAAAGAGATCTTTATATATTTTAGTTAAGAATTAAATTCTACGGAAATGTTTAAGAACTTATGAGATACCCATCGACGTGTTTCTTATATATAAATAACTAAACAAACTCTCATATCTGTTGTAGACTCTTAACAAATTCTCTCATATCTCTTGTAGTCTACATCTAGCATTGCGTAGTTCATTGCCTGTTAGTCTGTTGTTGTATATCTCTTGGCAAAATTTTTTTACACGCAAACGAAACTGATGAGTCATTCAATGACTGGGCAGCGAAGTTCCAGGTCTTCCTGTAACTTTAACACACTCTCTATTGTCGCCGCTAATTGATTTTCTAACGTTTATCTAAAAAGCTGATAAACATTTACGATTTGTGTGATTCATTTATATCGTGATGTGTGACAGTGTGGCTTCATTCGAAGCTCTGTCACAGTGAGAGGAAAGGTGTCATATTATTCTGTTTCCATGATTGATTAAAATCGAAACATTTCAATGGAAAGGAAATAGCGTCGTGTGCACTCATTGTATGTATGCGCTAGGCGTACATTCATTGTGTGTGCACTGAGGCTATTATATGTTTGCACTCAGGCTATTGTATGTGTGCACTCAGGCTATTGTATGTGTGCACTCAGGCTATTGTATGTGTGCACTCAGGCTGGTCTTTTTTGTTCACGCGCTGCTGAGGTTACATGTCCCGATGCTATATATAAAGGTGTCCATGACAAATGACAAATTATTATTGACATTAACTAGAAATAAGATCACCTACAAAGGATTTTGTGTTGCACACTGAAGTTAAAGGAAGCCCGGCAGAAGATTCGGCTGACCGTCTCTCAGATGACTAAAGAGAGAACAGCGTGACTAAAGAGAGAACACTGCTCTGTGAAAACTGATCTGTATCGACCTCTACACATTGTCACATAGATACTACTGAGACTGCGCTACGTCCTATTTGGACCCTGCAGTAGGCTTCAATGTTAATTGACTCCACTTCGCTCTATCCTCAGCCAGATCACAGATGCTCTCATCTAATATGTTCAAATTTTGATTTATATCTTTGAGATATTTATTTACTAATTTGATCCATGTTTGTTTATTTTGACAACTTCTTTGTTTTGTCTGAGATTTTTTATTCTCATTTAAAGCAAGTTTTACAGGTGCATTGTTCGGTAACCTAAGTAAGTGACCTATCCATTTTAGTCTTCGTGTTTTAATTTCAAGACTCCATTTTTTTCATTTGTTCTGATGTATAAGTTGTCGTTGCTTATAATGTGAGGGTAATATATTTTAAGTATCTAAAGAGAGAACTGCTCTGTGACTAAAGAGAGAACAGCTCTGTGACTAAAGAGAGAACAGCGTGACTAAAGAGAGAACTGCTCTGTGACTAAAAAGAGAACTGCTCCGTATCGACCTCCACACATTGTTACACAGCTGCTGAAGCTGTCTGCAGCTCAATACACTCCAGCGACATAAGTCCTGCGCAATACGGCATGACCGAAACGGGTCTTTGAGTATACTTTACAGGCTCATATCGTTGATAATATGTTTAGCTTATTAATGACGATTATCGCTTGCTAGCTGTAGCTACTGCTACATAGCAGCTACTGCTACATAGCAGCTACTGCCGCATAGCAGCTATTACCACATAGCAGCTGCCACATAGCTCTTATTGTTGTTATTGCTGCTGTTGTGGTCATAGTTTCTGTTATTGTTGCTGCTGTTGTTATTGCTTCTGCAGTTGTTGCAGCTGTTGTTTTAGCTGCCGCAGTTGTTGTTATAGTTGTTGTGACTGTTGCTGTGCTGCTGTTATTGTAGTCGCTGCAGATGCTGTGGTTGCTGTTGTTGCTGCTGTTATTACTACTGTTGCTGTTGTTGTTGCTGTTGTTGTTGATGATGCTCAATGTAACTCTGAGAGAAGAGATTGGTTAGTTTTGGGAGGTCGGAAGATGAGGGGAAATTGGCTGAGGAAGGGTAGACGGGGGTTAGGGGTGATCGGAGGCTCGGTCCAGTGCCCCTGGTCCCTCAGACTGATTGGTATGCTCGAGTCGACCGTCGTTCTTCCGCCTGCATCGCCAATCTGACGTGACTGCTCCTGCCTACCGCGCAGACAAGCTTATATCTAGAAAATCTTAATACCTTTTTTTACTGATCTAAAATTATTTATTAAATTACTGCGTTGTGTGTCGTCTATATGTTGTGTTGTGTCTGCAGGCATATGTCATCTTCTTAGGTCTTCTTAGGTTCAAAGTCAAGCAGTAACTTACCGTTACCTTAATCTTTGTGACGGTAGCTCGAGTGTGTCGTGTCGTATTGAAGAGAAGCCTTGTGCTTCTGAACCTTGACGTTAAACATACTACTACCTACCTGTCTGTATGTCTTTTCTTTTGCTTATTACGATACTGGCATGTGAATCACAAAGCGTGATAACAATGGCTAGACGGAGAATATTTCCTGTCAGTTCTGTTTATCTGAAAGTCAATGTTTTAATTAAGGAGTTGGGTTCGATGGATTCTGTTTAGTCGACTACAGGGCATTGTCATTTTGTATTTTTCAATACTGAGAGTATTAACTTTTAATAGATAGAATAACAAGAGCAGTCTGCTAGAAATGAGTTCTGATAGATTGTATTTCTCTCAGTTAATTATTTGAAGTTTTCCTTCCTTTGACCATTAGATGTACATTGTCACGAGCTCTCATTTCTTTTTGTTCTTTTGCTCACACATATCATGGTTCACCTCATACAAGGATGACGTCCCTGACATCATCCTTGTATGAGGAAACGGACGTTAAACCGTTATTATTATTATTGTTATTCATAGTATAAGCTTAATTATCATCTTGATAAAGACTTTCCTCGGACTGAATTTTGACTTTTGTATCGTTTTTGGAGCCTTTTGCATTTTGCTCGTCGGCTTGGGTGTGGTTCATTGGTGCTCAATGTTGTCACTGACGACAGTAGCACTCTAATTGTTGTTGTTGTTGGAGCACATCGTCAAGCAATCAAGTAATTTGATAGACCACGAGATCTCATTCATCCTCGGAGTCATCATGGATGATTAAGTTTAAGAAAATGTGATTCTAAATTGATTTCTGTTTTCATTACGCAACTGACTTGGATTATTTTATTGTTAAGAATTTTGCTTCAGTCTTCTATTTAAGAACTGTTCCTTAGGTCTTACTAAAGTGAACACTATTCTTCAATTTGCGATGAAATACCTTTATTTCATATAATTTAATGTTTTATATTCATTTATTATTTGTCATCGGAACTCTGATTTGATGATGGTCAAGATATTTTATCTAACTTACTGTTAACTAAAGATTAAGGTAACTTACTGTTACCTTAATCTTTGTGACGGTAGCTCGAGTGTGTGGAGTTGTCTTGAAGAGATGCCTTGTGCTTTTGAACCTTGACGTAAACCACACTACAACCATCTGAACTCTGAAATATCGGCTAAAGTTTGGAATTTTGTCTCAATTTCACTGATGTCAACGGCTATTAGCTAGCCATTGACTTCATATTTGAGACGGTAGCTCGAGTGTATCGAGTCGTCTTAAAGAGAAACGTTATGCTTCTGAATCTTGACGTTAAGCACACTACAACCCACTCTTTTGGCGTTCCATTGTTCTTTAGTACTTGTCAGATTCTATTATAAGGAACACTATACATTTCATCTGTGAGTCACACATGACATGTGATACCTACTGATGCAGCAGCCTGTAGAACTTATGTATACGTCGATGACTCAAGAAAAACGTCTTCCTGCCCTGATGCCAGATGAGTTACGCTTTTTCTTCTTATTGGCTTTTTCTTTGAAATACGAGAAGCCAAGTATAGTAGCAGGCTAGCAGCTGTTGATTTATTAACATCGAAGGAATGGTAGAGCCGCTTCCGTTAGTTTCTCTAAAGTTCTTAATGCTTTTATTACTTTGATATTATTTAATACTATCCAGTAAGAGTTTTCACAGGCGAATATAGAGCAATTAGACTTTGAGCACTTTAGACTATATAGGCTCTCTCTCTCTCTCTCTCTCTCTCTCTCTCTATCGATCTATCTGTCTATATATATATATATATATATATATATATATATATATATATATATATATATATAAAATATATATAATATAATAATAATAATAAAGGTTTAACGTCCGTTTCCTCATACAAGGATGAGGAAACGGACGTTAAAACTTTATTATTATTATAATATATATTATATTATATATATATATATATATATATATAAACAGATAGATCGATAGAGAGAGGGAGAGAGAGAGAGAGAGAGAGAGAGAGAGACTCTATACAGTCTAAAGTGCGCAAAGTCTAATTGCTCTATATATCGAAAACTTCTCGTTAATAATCGATAAAGTGCTCTTTATTGAATCAGATACTAATAATAATTCTTGCAAATTGGCGGATCGAGAGTGAGGGTGGGGGGGGTATTTGTCATTAATTGAGATAAATTAAACTATTACGATTGTGAAAAATTGATTATAAATTTAACTTATGCTGTGTGTGAGTGTGAACTTTCACGGAATGGTACTACATTGAACAGCGACATCTAGTGGATGTTTTACTGACAGAGATGGGTGAGAGAGAGAGAGAGAGAGAGAGAGAGAGAGAGAGATGGGAGAGAAAAATGATGAGATATTTATTTATCAGGTGTAAGCGAGAGCTCTGCGCTATGATCCGTTGGGGGGATCATCGTTTTGTATGGAGGGGGGCAGACCTGGGGGTGGAACAAGGGTGAGGACGCCTACTTGTAGAGAGTGGAGGGGTGGGGGGGTGGGGGCACATCTCCCCCCCCCGTCCCTCATGTGAACTCTGTTGTCCACTTCCCTGGAAAACCACATCTCCAGAAGTTTTACTATTTGCGGGGTTCAAATCCTGGACTCGGCCGTCACTGACATCGCTTTCGAGTGAGGAAACTGACGTTAACATTAGCCTTACCAGCTTTTTATTTAGGATTTTTTGTTTAGCTCGAGAGTGATTCGTAAAATTCTAACTCCCCCCTCTATATTCTATCCTCCCGTCCACTACCGACGGGGAATTATTTTATCCTCGCGATATGTAGTGATATTATGAAAGCTACACAAGCAGATCTCAGGTTCAAATTCACGTAGAGCCGTGTTACAGTGATAGAGGTTCTGTGAGCCGAGAAGGCAGCCTGCTGTGTTTGTTTACGTCAGATTTCTGCCGCTAATAACATAAACACTGCCTTTTTATTTTACTATTTCATCGAAGCACGCAAGGCGGCAGTCAGCTACTTAATGTAGCCTATAGAAATATTGACATAGATACAGATAGGTAGATATAGATCTAGTTAATAGGCTTTTGCGTCTTGTGTTTCACTGTGTTTCAGCTGTTAGATGTTTGTGCGAGCAAGCAAGGTTTAATCTTGACTTACAATCCTTAAAATTGTGAAATTAAAATCTTTTAACTATCTTGATAAAGCTTTTTATTTTGAATGAAACTTCCGTTAACTGTATTTCAAACAATGATTTGATTTCTGAAGAAATATGCACTATAAACAAGAGTGAAATGTCTCTGGGCTTATGCAAATTTTCATATTCAAGAGCACCTTTAACAAATAAAGATCATTTTTAGTATAACAGAGAATCTGATATATAGTGTACGGGGACAGAATGGAGAGGATTAGCTGGACTCAAAAGGTTACAAATGAGGAAGTCCTGGAGAGAGTTGGCACAGATAGACAGTTGATAAATGTATTAAGAAATAGGAAGAAGAGTTGGATAGGACACATTCTAAGGGGGGAAGGTCTATTAAACGAGGTCATAGAAGGTAGAATGGAAGGAAAAAGAGGCAGGGGCAGGCCGAGATTAGGTATGTTAGACGATTTAAAGACCCACTCATATGTGGAAATGAAGAGGAAGGCCGAAGACAGAGAAGAGTGGAGGCGTTATGTACCATGGACCTGCCAGTGGATAGTGCACTAAGAGAGAAAGAGAGATAGAGAGAGAGAGAGAGAGAGAGAGAAAGAGAGAGAGAGAGAGAGGGAGACAGAGAGAGAGAGAATCCGATATATATGGACTCTTTTAAAGAGACCACAGTGTAGTTAGTGTAGTTAACACAACAGCATCTTCGTTCAGTCCACTGCTGTGTATCTGCGGCTATTTATTGTTCTCCTGTTTTGCTGAAAGAAATTGAAACAAGAAACGCCAATGAGTCAGAGATACCTGTACTGTCTGCTGTGAATAGACTGCCTTAACCTGTATCATCATATATTAGTATTACATATTACAGGATACTTCTCTCTCTCTCTCTCTCCCTCCCTCCCTCTCTCTCTCTCTCTCTCTCACTCTCAAGCCTGGTCCAAGGTACATTTCACTACTACAAAAGTTGCTTTCAAACCTACTAAAGAGCGCTTCATCGATCAGAAAGTTGTAGCTGTTAGTATGATATTACCTTTAACTTGAAGGCACTGACGTCTGACGTAGTTTTCTCTTGTCATCGTCAGCTTCGCGCGTGGTCACCTCTTAGGACCGTGCAGTAACCTGTGTTCTATTCCACAGTTACTCGCCTACAAATAGGCAGCCCCGTAGCAAGGTAGCAAGGTAGTGTTGCTATCTTAAGATGCTTCTTATAACAGATTTTGTTAAAATCTTCGTCCCTGTAATCTTCTGCAGGCGATGAACCAGACGTAAAATCTTCCTTGTGTAATGTAATCCATGCAATCAATGTAATCCCTGTAATCCATGTAAGGCACGTAGGCTAATCCATGTAATGCATGCAATCCATGTAAGGCATGTAATCCATGTAATCCATGTAAAGCATGTAATCCATGTAATCTGATAGTATTAGATTTGTAGTGCGGATGCTGCTGGGCAATAGATCTGTTGATAGATGTGAGGAGAGCTGACTGGAGGCAGAACATTGGTTGTGATTGAAGACGTATGGCAGAACAAATGAAACTCTAGTGCTAATTAAATACAGCGAGACTAACTAGCGTGCTTTTATAGCACAGAGGATGAAGATAAAAGTGAATTCAACTTTTCTCAGAAGATTTTGTCAAAATACTAAAATTATTACTAGTCTGTCTGCAACTGTGTGTTTGGCTGGAGGCAGTGGCGATGTAGGTAAGGTACTCGACCGCGGAGCAGTATTTGCGGGGTTCTAATCCTGGGATCGCCTGTCACTCACATTGCTTTCGAGTGAGGAAACTGACGTTAACATTAGCTTTAGGTTTTTAACGGTTGTGTCGTCTTCGAATAAGAAACTAACGACAAATACTTAGAAGTATTTGTCGTTTGCCATTTGTCATTTGCAAATGATAGCATTTGTCGTTAGATAAACGACAAATACTTCTAAGTATTTGTCGTTTATCTAACGACAAATGCTATCATTTGCTTCTTTGCCTAGAAGTGTTTATATGGTAGTGGAGTGGGCGGGGTTTATTTAACGTGGCGGTGGTGGACGGTGTTTATAGAGATCACATCTGATTCACTGTAAGTGTGCGGGGTTTATTTAACGTGGCGGTGGTGGGTGGTGTTTATAGAGATCACATCTGATTATTAGAGGTGGTTTGAAGAACATTCAGCCTGGAACTGTTGATGGATTAGCAGCGTTCAAATCAACGTTGATCCTGTATTTCATCAGCGCTGCACAGATATTTCGAATATTTGACATGCACCATTTGTGGTCATTTCGTTGCATTCGTTTCGGCTCTGCCTGGGTTCCACTGTGCTTATGGACGACGGTAACACTTTAATTGTTAGTTTATTTCTGTTGTTGTTGTTGGTCAGAATTGTAAATGGATTGCTACCATGATCTCTATAAAACCTAGATACACAATGAGTGACGGGTGGAAATGTAGGAAATAAAACATCAGTTAATTCCTGTAAAATAAGATAATGATTTGACCCTGCAGAGGTTAGAGGTCAACAAATCACGAGGTCATCTGAGAACATGTGCTTTCTGATAACCAATGAGCTGGGAGCCTGAGCTGTAGCTAAGTGAGAGTGCCAGGAGAGATCTATGTAATTATATACCTCCTGTGATCCACACACACACACACTCTCACACAGACTCATCGGACCAGGTGATTAATGACCTGTGATTGAAAGCTTATATGATTGGACCCCTACTACAAATAGTCTGCGCTCATATCTGTCGTTAGTCCATCAGCGGGTGATAGAGAGAGTAAGATAGAGGTCAGTCAGAGAACTCTAAACAAGAGAACTCTGAACAAGAGAGAACTGTAAACAAGAGAAAACTCTGAACAAGAGAACTCTAAACAAGAGAGAACTGTAAACAAGAGAGAACTCTGAACAAGAGAACTCTAAACAAGGAAGAACTGTAAACAAGAGAACTCTAAACAAGAGCACTCTGTAAAAGAGAACTCTAAACTAGAGAACTCTAAACAAGAGAACTCTTAATGAGAGAGAAATCTGAACAAGAGAACTCTGAACAAGTCCCTGACTTGGGTGATTAGGTCACTATTTAAATATGAAGTCTGTGACTTGATTGATTTAAGGCCTATAAGTCAGTGATATAAGTGATTTAAGTCAGTGATATAATTGATTTAAGTCAGTCATTTGGCTCAGCCAGTGATTTGAGTCACTGACGGACTGTTGACATATTTAAATGAATTAAGTGGGTGACTGCTGACGAATATCCTGCGGATATGGAGTCAACAGCTGATGCACGAGATGACAGCGGGGGGGGGGGGGGTTAGGGTTAAATCATTCTTACGTCTCTAACCCCTAAT
Source organism: Enchytraeus crypticus (assembly GCA_905160935.1). NCBI lineage: Eukaryota > Metazoa > Annelida > Clitellata > Enchytraeida > Enchytraeidae > Enchytraeus > Enchytraeus crypticus. Next base: position 143,458 of record CAJHZI010000781.1, read on the forward strand.
TTAACAGCAGGAGGCTAATGTGAACTAAAGTGAAAACTTTTACACAAACTCACACACATGTATAGGCTTACTACCGACTAGCTCAGAACATTGAGGAAATCAACGGAAAACTAAAGTGAAAACTTTTACACAAACTCACACACATGTGTAGGCCTACTACCGACTGGTTCACAACATGGACGTTGAGGAAAGCAACGGAAAACTAACTCGAAACCAAAGCGACTGAACGCTTGTTGTAGAGAGGATTTATTGTAAAAAGAAGCTAAAGCTAACGTCTGTTTCCTCACTCTGAAGCGATGTCTGTGACGGGCGAGCCCAGGATTTGTGAGGAGATCATGTTTGTAAGTTGATCACGAATGTCTTCTTTTAAGAGTAGAAGACTAACGCTCTGTAGTGGAAAATCTGAGTCTTAATTTGGCAAAAACGAGTAATTGAATTCGGTAAGACTTTAGCATATAAGAGAGAAAGAAAAATCTTATTCTTAATGAAATAACGATTGCGAAACAATGATGACATAACAGTAGTAACACGTTTAAATATTAATTTTATGGCATTCGCTTATTTAGATGGATAAATATGAGGTTTCTCTAGAATTACTATTCTCCCTGCTACTATTTCTATCATTTAACTCTCCCACTGATCGTAGTGATATAATGCCTATTGGATTTAGTCTTCCCTGTATACATCAGTGCAAACTGTGAAACTCCAAATCTTTTACTGACAGGTTACACACGCGAGTCATAATATAACATAACATAACGACACTAGGTCAGAAAGCACAACTGCTTGTTTGAGAACTGCTACATATTCAACATTCTCCTTTATATCAGATTGACTATAATTACAAATTCTACTATCATCAAACTTAACCTTACCAATTTTATCAGTTTCCCAACTTAAATTCCTTACCCTAAAAAATGTACACTATGTTTAAATATTTCCCTACCTACAAATTGTCTACCTTTCACATTTAGATGAACGCCATCTCTGCCAGTCATGCTTCTTACCTACTCAAACTTCATAAATTCCACATCACTTTCCTTACACATTTCCCTTAATCTCATATTTATCAAAGACCTCTTTCTTTCTATTCATTCTGAGATATCAAATCTCCTCGAAATTCCTATTACTGTCAGTTTTCTATTTTTATTTTTCTTGGCTCTGTCTATTAGTTCTCTCTGTAATCTCATATAATACTGCTGGCCTCACGTTCAACTAAATTATTTGTTCCCACCGTGATGATTACGTGAAACTTTTCATCTTTTACTCTCTCTATTTCACTGGCTAACTCGTTAATCTTTGCACCAGATTTACTTCGTCCACTAAACACACCTCCACTCTGTACACTTAGATCTTTGCACACATCTCTCACGAGAGAGTCCCCCAATATTTTCACACTACTGTTTTTTGCTCTAGCCCTAGTAAAGATATCTTTAACCGACTCTCCCACAATACCACGAGCCCCTGAGTGCTCTATCACCACATCCCCATCGTCAATCACGTACACTGATTCATCCGCTCCAACATCCTTTGCTGCCCATAGCCTTCCTTCTCATACTAGCTCCACTCCTACGAGATTTAACTGAATGATGGGCCTCAGCTGGGGTAGGCCACTCTACTTGCATTTCTTTGAACTAGAGTCATAGTAATAAATATATTTAATTAATCGGACAGGAAATAAAGGAGAGTTTGGAAATTTTATTTGCTTGACTCGACTATTTTTCCTGCTCTAGATCAATTAAATCAATTAAATTAATTAATTAATGGCGACATGTTTCATTTACTAAAACTAAACCTGGCACCTTGTCTGCTTTATTGATGCATAAATTGTAGTTGTTGTTGTTGCTACGTATTGCTTTAATACTACTTCTGTTGTATTGCACTGTTGCTAATGTTACTGCTGCTATGCTATATCGTACTGTTTTACTCTATTTACCATATTGCACTCTTATACTATATTTAATATATTATACTGTTATACTATATTTATTATATTATACTGTTATACTATATTTAGTACATTATACTGTTATACTATATTTAATATATTATACTGTTATACTATATTTAGTATATTATACTGTTATACTATATTTTTAATACTGTAGTGTTATAAAAAAGCTAATGTTAAGGTCGGTTAAATATATTGTACTGTTATACATTTTTGTACTGTTGCACTATAGTGTACTGTTGTACTATATTGTACTGTTGCACTATATTGTACTGTTGCACTATATTGTACTGTTGTACTATATTGTACTGTTGCACTATATTGTACTGTTGTACTATATTGTACTGTTGTACTATATTGTACTGTTGCACTATATTGTACTGTTGTACTCTATTGTACTGTTATACTATATTGTGCTGTTATACTATATTGTACTGTTATACTATATTGTACTGTTGTACTATATTGTACTGTTGTACTATATTGTACTGTTGTACTACATTGTACTGTTGTACTATATTGTACTGTTGTACTATATTGTACTGTTGTACTATATTGTACTGTTGTACTATATTGTACTGTTATACTATGTACTTGATCTTAATCGAAACGTGACAAATTTCGAGGCTATCCGGGGAAAAAACTGACACAGTAAAACACTTTTTATTGAAAATTCTTCATACTTTCAAATACTGAAACACAGACTCAAGGTTTTGGACCTCTTTCCCTGGTACTTAAAACGGGTTGAGCATTAATTGACGTCCCTGGCATTGCCTTATGGCGAGGAACCGGACGTTAAATTCTTATTGATTGATTGATTGATTGAATCGCCAAATTAGCTTCACATTCCATGAATAATAGATTCTCCCCTCCCAGAGAAAGAACCGGATGCTAAGTTGTGAAATAAGCTCTTTTATGTGAAATAAGCTCTTTTATTTAACACAGCATACTTGATTCTGCTATTAGTGTTGTTTTTTACGTAGCTTACATTCCGTTTAGTTCAGAAAAATGAAATGTACCAAACATTAAATCATCCTGTCAGCTTTTTGTTGATTGCTTGTAAACACATCATAAAACTATTATTTACATCGTTGCCTGCTGTAACTAGCGGCTAATTAGTTCCTTTATTCGATGTAATTTGTTTTTCACGACTACTGCGTCATCGTGTAATACAGCCTCAATTACACGATTACATATCTGTCTGCCGCAGAAAAGTGTTTGAGGAAAATTAGAGCTCTAGACTCTGTTAAATGTGGACAGTATGCTCAAAATGATCATTTTACTACGCACTTGTTTGCAGAAGTTTTCTAACTAGGGGCTCAAACCGGTAAAGAAGTAATGTAAGTCTAAATATAGAATTGTTCACGGGGGGGGGGGGGGGCGGGGGGCAAGTGATGGACCCATTGACTCCATGAGTTTTGCTACTGATGGTTTTATTTTGTCATTTTCTCCACTAATGGTTTTATTTTATCAGTTTCTCCGCTAATGGTTTTATTTTGCATTTTCTCCACTAATGATTTTATTTTGTCATTTTCTGTACTAATGTCATTTTGTCTTATTTACCAATGGTTTTATTTTGTCATTTTCTCCACTAATGGTTTTATTTTTGTCATTTTATCCACTGGTGGTTTTATTTTGTCATTTTTTCTACTAATGGTTTTATTTTGTCATTTTTTCTACTAATGGTTTTATTTTGTCATTTTTTCCGCTGTTTGACTACTGAAGGTCATCAGAAGTGGAAGTGATGGACTGGTTCAGAGTCCTGATCTGATCGGATGTGAGTGAAGGGGAGGCGAAGTCATGTGGGGAGGGATGAGTCTCGTTGGAATGGGGGTAAAAATCTCTATATGCAGAAATGAGTGTAATCGAGCGTTAAATAGCTCAAGCGAGAGAGAGAGAGAGAGAGAGAGAGAGAGTGAGAGAGATAGAGAGAGAGAGAGAGAGAGAGAGAGGGAGAAATCAAAAATTCAGCAAAGAGTTTACTGGAACCAGTAGACTGGAATGAATGGAGTTTTGACTTCGTTTTATAGCTCGCTAGTTTTTGTCTACACTTATTCAGAACCTATAACGAGAGCTAGAGTCAAATACATGAGGTAATGGTTTAGTCGAGTATTAACCCTTTACACTAGAGTGGCTTCACAGCACACACCAACTTCTAACTTCTTATATAAACGTTCCTATGACGTCCCTGACATCATCCTTGTATGGGGAAACGGACGTGAAACCTTTATTATTATTATTATTATTATTATTAAAATCTAGCCTACTCAATATCGTTAGCCTTCACCTTGTTATCATCTGGAGGCGTGGTTAGAGGCGTGGTTAAAGCTGGTAAAGGTAATGTTAACGTCAGTTTCCGCACTCGAAAGCGATGCCAGTGACGGGCGAGCCCAGGATATAACTCCGCACACACTGATCCGTCGTCGAGTATCTTGCCGACATGCTTTTTGAAGGGCGTGACTGAGCTATAGACAGTTGACTTTGTTCCTGGTTTACTGCTGTGTTTGTGAGACCTTCCTTGATCTTATCTCAGCTGATTGCTTGTCGTCTTGGATCTTTGTCTCGTCCTCTCTGCCTGCTTGCCTGTCTGTCTGTCTCTTTCTGTCTTTCTCTTCGTCTCTTCTTTTTCTTCTTTCAGTCTCTCTCTTTTCATGTGTGTGTCTATGTGTACGTATTTGTAGACATATCTTTATGAGATAAGTGTACGAATCTGCTTGTTCTGTTTCTTTCATCATCTCTCTTTGTGTGTATCTTATTTCTGTTTCTCTCTCTCTCAGTTCTCTCTCTCTCTCTCTCACTGTATGTGTGCTTGTTTTGTTGGTCTGTGTGTATCTCTCAGGCATATGCTTATGTTTATCTATGATATTTCGTAAGGTTTTAGCATCTGACTTATACGCCCTCTCCACTCGACTGAGCATGTCTCTCAGTCATTTCTGCTTTCTCTCCATTCTTTGCTAATGCAGAGGGGATCTTATACTAGAAGATTTCAGGTAGACGAAGCTCTTTCTTCCAGAATCTGCGTTGCATAGTTCAATGATTTAATTCAACATGCATGTTTTCGTTTAGGCCTACTTTTTAAAATCATTTGCTTCTTTGCCTAGAAGTGTTTATATGGTGGTGGAGTGAGCGGGGTTTATTTAACGTGGCGGTGGTGGACGGTGTTTATAGAGATCACATCTGATTCACTGTGAGTGGCGGGGTTTATCTAACGTGGCGGTGGTGGGCGGTGTTTATAGACATCACATCTGATTCACTGTAAGTGGGCGGGGTTTATTTAACGTGGTGGTGGTGGGTGGTGTTTATAGAGATCATATCTGATTCACTGCGAGTGTGCGGGGTTTATCTAACGTGGCGGTGGTGGGCATTGTTTATAGAGATCACATCTGATTCACTGTAAGTGGGCGGGGTTTATCTAACGTGGTGGTGGGGTGGTGGGCGGTGTTTATAGAGATCACATCTGATTCACTGTAAGTGGGCGGGGTTTATCTAACGTGGCGATGGTGGGGTGGGCAGGGATTTATCTAACGTGACCGTGGTGGGGTGGGCATTGTTTATAGAGATCACATCTGATCCACTGGGGACAGTGACTCGCTGACTCTTTGACCTATACCGCCGTCAGGCTGTTAGACAATCAGAGTGCGGCTGTTAGTCGGTCTCTTAGCTCGGCTGCAGCTAAGAGACCGACTGTATAAATAAATAAATAAACTGTAAAGAATAAATCAATCACTGACGATTGATTTATTCTTTCAGGAGTGAAGCGGGTGAGGCCAATGAACGGGATGACAGAAATGACAGAATTGATAGAATTGTCAGAAGTAGCTAAATTATCAATTAGATCGATACTGACATATAAATGCTATACACCCATGGGAGGGGTGAAATATGAGTGTTACACCCTTGTGAGGAGTGAAACATGATTGCTACACCCTTGTGAGGAGTGAAGCACGAGTGTTACACCCTTGTGAGGGGTGAAACATGAGTGCTACACCCTTGTGAGGAGTGAAGCACGAGTGCTACACCCTTGTGAGAGGTGAAACATGAGTGCTACACCCTTGTGAGGAGTGAAACACGGGGTGAAACATGAGTGCTACACCCTTGTGAGGAGTGAAACACGGGGTGAAATATGGGTGCTACACCCTGATGTTCTCTCTATTCCTACCCTATCTCTCTCTCTATTCCTCTCCTATCTCTCTCTCTATTCCTATCTTATCTCTCTCTATTCCTTTCCTATCTCTCTCTATTCCTCTCCTATCTCTCTATTCCTCTCCTATCTCTCTCTATTCTTCTCCTATCTCTCTCTATTCCTCTCCTATCTCTCTCTATTCCTCTCTTACGTGTGGATTATGATCCCAGAGGACTCTCTATACATGTATAACAGGACTCTCTATATATCAGACTCTCTATATATCAGGACTCTATAGGACTCAATTGGACTCTCTCTCTACATCAGGCTATCTCCTGATCTCTCTGATATACGACCTATAGTCGAGTCATAGTCGAGTGTTGCGGGTTTTACGAGATTTTGTCGGCTTGTAACGTAATGGTGTTATATATAGAGCTGCGGCATGAGCAGTAAATCCTTGTTTTGAGCGGAAGTCACTCGCATATATCTGTTGTATTGGTGACGGGAGACATAATATGAAAGTCCACTTCGAAATTGATGGATTTGTTTGGGTTTGCTTGGAAATTTTTGAATTATGAATTTTTTGGATATGTGAATTTAAGCTGTAGGATTTCTATTGATCAATTTTGAAATGGGCTCTTCATAATCAATCAATCAATCAATATGAATTTAACGTCTGGTTCCTCGCCAGAAGGCAATATCAGGGACGTCATATTGTGCAGAAGGATTTCATCTTACTTCACTTGTATATGAAGTAAGATGAAACCTCTGGCGACTCCTAGTTCCTCTAGAGGAGACTAACGTATATATGTTGTCATATACTGTTCACAACTTGCTATCTTAGTAGTGGATGGAGTAAATGTTATTCTAAATCTATTAATTTAACTCTCTTCTTCTTTCGTTAATAACTTATTCCTCACTAAGTAAATAAACTAATTACTATAATTTAATTTATTTACAAGTTAAATCTACATGTATGATGTTACGCGAAGAGTAAGGCTATATTTAAACGTTAAACCTTTATTATTATTATTATTATTATTGTTATTATTACGTTAAACCTTTAGTATTATTATTATTATTATTATTATTATTGTTATTATTATTATTATTTTTTATTTTTTTTTCCCCGGTGTAAAGAACCTGGGGTTTGATAAAAACGATTCAAGCAATACGTGCTGAATCGCCGCCCGGCTACTCGAGGTCATCAATCGGCTTAAAAGAATTGTTGAAGCAGACTCCATTAAATCTTTGCAAAGTCATGGAAAGCCTTTGCCAAAGAAAAGATGTCTCTCGCTTATCGCCGGTTTGCTCTGTGATAAGTCTGCCTATGCCATTAATAAAGTCAACTCCTTCGGGATTCATCGGGCCCATGGTTTCAATGGCCACCGGAACAACTTCATAGCCTGAGGACAGATCTCGGTATTTATCCAACTTACTAGAGGCGGCATGAACAGCAGCTCCACCGGCTGTGACTGAAGTCGTATTCAGGTAGGAGTTTGCCATAGTGGCAAATATTATTATTATTATTATTAATACAAATATTATTATACATTATTATTATTATTATTATTAATATTATTAATATTATTATTAATATTATTATTAATATTAATATTATTATTATTATTATTATTATTATTATTATTATGCGGATTGATTTATTGCTGTTTGACATTCATTGAATTCATCTCTTCACTTATTCGCGATATATTTTCATTGAATTCATTCATTCATTTATTCACCAGGCATTCGCCCACCTATGATAACCAAGCATCCGGCCCATGAGGTCGCCTATAAAGCCGGCGAGGAGGTCACCATACCCTGTGTCGCCTCAGGGTCTCCTCCTCCATCGTAAGTAATTTGTGCCTCGAACTCTGGGGTAGGTCTGCCTGGGGTAGGCCTGCCTGGGGTAGGCCTGACTGGGGTAGGCCTGCCTGGGGTAGGCCTTCCTGAGGTAGGCCTCTCTGGGGTAAGCCTGCCTCGGGTAGGCCTGCCTGGTGTAGACCTGCCTGGAGTAGGCCTTGATGTTGTGCTCGTGCTAGATAGTCTGTGTTAGAGATCGATAGAAAAATTAGCTTCGTTTATTGATGGTAGACACTTTGAAAGTTTTTATGCTTTGGACACTTGTCTTTATGAATGATCAATGTTGTCCTTTTGTTGTTGTTCTCTATAGCATTACGTAGTTTAGCGATTCGTTGTTTCTTTGCTTTGTAGTCTTATTTCGTCTTGTTTATTTTTGCCTTGGATCCGCTATGGGGAGGCATGATAGCGATTTCTGTTGTGAGCGAGATCTATAGTGAGATATTCCGTGTTCATTATCGGTTGCACTAATATTGATTGATAGATTGATTAATTCACATGTTCGTAGTTTCACAAGATATATAATATAGTATACAACAGTTGTTGACCGATTTGGCACAAGAAGTCGGTTACTTCGTTAACACCATTTATTCGTGGACTTTAGCTCATTTAGGTTGTGCTTCATTTCAGTTAATATTGGCATTCTGTCTGTCACTCCACACTTCAAAGTAAAGCAGTAATATACTGTTACATTAATCTTTATGATGGTAGCTCGAGTGTGTCGAGTCGTCTTGAAGAGAAGCCTTGTGCTTCTGAACCTTGACTTTAAACACACTACAAACTACCTACTTTAAAGTTAGTTCGACTGGTTCGGCTGAGCAATGACTGAATGCTGCCACAGAACGAAGCACAGCGATCTAGACGCTACGTGATGAGGCAACTTCCTTTCTTAAACCAGTCATTTAAAAATATGATTTTCAATTTGCTCACAGTGCAAGTGCTACTCTCTCTCTCTCTCTCTCTCTCTCTCTCTCTCTCTCTCTCTTAGTGCACTGCCTACTGGCAGGTCCATAGTATATAATGCTTCCACTCTTCTCTGTCTTCCGCTTCCTCTTCATGTCCACGTGTGAGTGGGTCTTTAAATCACCTAACATACCTAATCTCGGTCTGCCCCTGCCTCTTTTTCCTTCCATTCTACTTTCTATGACCTATTTTAATAGACCTTCCCCCCTTAGAATGTGTCCTATCGAACTCTTCTTCCTATTTCTTAATACATTTATCATGTACAAGTGTTACTATAATAGTAGTATTCTAAGCTTTCATATGGGCAATGGCATATCACAGTGTTCTCTATACATGTAATTGGTTGTAATCATTACAAAAAATAAAATGATCAACAAATGCCTCAAACAGTCAGTTACTGACTCATTGACGAATCATCTTTCTCCTCAAATCTTCTCAATCATCATCATCTCTCTCGTGAATTAACATTTTTGTCGGATTGTTCATCAATGCTGTGGTACAATCGACGGGTTGACTGACAGAGTAAATTGACGGTATCGAGTTTTGTCGGCTCTTGCTTTGAAGTCGGGTTAGCGGCCGCTGATTTATTAAATTAACATAATAGTGCTCCGGGAGGTGGAGCTATAGTGAAATGTTCTCATTCTCTCCTGCAAGACTGCCTGAATTATCTGGATAAATTCCTTTGTATTCCGTGTTTCCAGCATGATGGGTAATGATTGCATTTCAATTCCTTTGTTGTCTGTGTTGCTATGTTGTACGATTGTATACAAATCAAATGTCATTGTTTCCAGTGTTGTCTAATTGTACTATTGTATTAACGCAAAATTAAATATCATTGTTTCCGGTGTTGTATTGTTGTACGATTGTATACAAATTAAATATCACTGAGCCCTTGTAACCCTTGTTAGTAATATATAACATAATAACAACAATTAGAGTGCTGCTGTCGTCCGTGACAACATAGAGCACTATTGAGACAAATCCAAGCCATTTGTCTTATTTTTTACTTCTAGAAGAACTTGTTTCTTCCGGCAAAGCATTTGAACTTCTTTTTTCTTTCAGCAGAAAGAAGGTCCAAAACGGTACAATTCTAAAATCCAAAAAATAATTTCAAGGTGTGTTGTTGTCATGTTGTACGATTATATTCCAGTTAAATGTCATTATATCCTGTGTTGTTATGTTGAATTGCTTCAGAATTAAATGTCATCAACCCCTTTATCTTGTTTTGTTATGTTGGATTGCTTTAGAATTAAATGTCATCAGCCCCTTTATCTTGTTTTGTTATGTTGGATTGCTTTGGAATTAAATGGCGGGATTAGCGCACTTGGTTTAGTTGCGCGTCAATTATCGAAGTTAAGCTGCATCGACCTCGGTTAGTACTTTGTGGGTGACCACCTTAGAAGACCGAGTGTTGGTAAAAGCTTAGGAAGGAAAGAATCCCAGGGTGATGGAAGGTTATTCTTAAATCCGCACCGGCTGCAATTGATGCGCCATCAAAAGGCAACGATTACTAATAACTATGGAGAGGAAGTATGAAATGGGTCTTAAACAAGCGTATGTGCTTCCTGACCCAGTGTGCCGTTATGTTAAATGTCATTATATCCTGCGTTGTTATGTCTAAATTGTATGGAAATTAAATGTCTATTTGTCACCATTGCTTTGTTTTTATTGTTATTTTATTAAAATGAAATGTCTTTTATGTTGTCATGTTGCACGTTGTATGCTGTCTCTGTATCCTGAGTTTTATTACACATGTATAAATGTATTCATGTACCCTTATCATTATTACACATGTGTATTCATGTAGTCATGTATCCTTAGCATTACTACGCACGTATTCATGTATTCACTTATCCTGAGCTGTATTGCACATGTATCCTGAGTTTTATGGCACATGTAGTCATATATCCTTAGCACTGTTACACATGTATTCATGTATTCTGAGATGTACTACACACGTATCAGTGACGTCACTACTATCAGCTCATCACAAAGCACTAAGCCATTGTTTAACGCACTGTGCACAGTTTCGGCGCCTCCAAGGATAACGAGGCAGGCGTCCGCAGAGATGACCTACAAGAGAGAGGAACAAGTGACGCTGCCCTGCAAGGCTGAGGGCACCCCTGAGCCCTCGTGAGTAGTCGCCCCTTTATCTTAACATTAGAACCCTAGTCCTCGTAAGTAGTAACCCCTTTATCTTAAGATTAAAACCCTAGTCCTGTAAGTAGCAACCCCTTTATCTTAAGATTAGAACCCTAGTCCTGTAAGTAGCAACCCCTTTATCTTAAGATTAGAACCCTAGTCCTGTAAGTAGTAACCCCTTTATCTTAAGATTAGAACCCTAGTCCTGTAAGTAGCAACCCCTTTATCTTAAGATTAGAACCCTAGTCCTGTAAGTAGCAACCCCTTTATCTTAAGATTAGAACCCTAGTCCTGTAAGTAGCAACCCCTTTATCTTAAGATTAGAACCCTAGTCCTGTAAGTAGTAACCCCTTTATCTTAAGATTAGAACCCTAGTCCTGTAAGTAGTAACCCCTTTATCTTAAGATTAGAACCCTAGTCCTGTAAGTAGTAACCCCTTTATCTTAAGATTAGAACCCTAGTCCTGTAAGTAGCAACCCCTTTATCTTAAGATTAGAACCCTAGTCCTGTAAGTAGCAACCCCTTTACCTTAAGATTAGAACCCTAGTCCTGTAAGTAGCAACCCCTATATCTTAAGATTAGAACCCTAGTCCTGTAAGTAGTAACCCCTTTATCTTAAGATTAGAACCCTAGTCCTGTAAGTAGTAACCCCTTTATCTTAAGATTAGAACCCTAGTCCTGTAAGTAGTGACCCCTTTATCTTAAGATTAGAACCCTAGTCCTGTAAGTAGCAACCCCTTTATCTTAAGATTAGAACCCTAGTCCTGTAAGTAGTAACCCCTTTATCTTAAGATTAGAACCCTAATCGCCGTAAGCGGCCAACCGCTTTATCTTATACATATCTACAGATATGTATTTATTTATAGTCACTGACAGAATACGATTAGATTGTTAGTTTACAGTATTAGCCAGTGTATAAAATGAATACTAATCAAGTTTAAATGAACTCTGCATATATTATATCAACTCTATTATAGCAAATATTTAAAGTGTAGAAATATTATAAGTATTATTTTTATGAATTGAATATAGTTTGCATTGTATTTTAATATATAAACTTATTTTGCCTGTCACTGTTATATTAAACTTAGTTTTTGTTCATTAGTTCGACAGATTTTGATTTTATTATTTTTCTTTCGTTAGTAGAATTAAATCGATGTTAGAATTTGAACCATTGATGTTGTTTTAAACTGTTCGAACTATTTTGATTGAAATGTTCCAATCATTGACATGTTTAGATTACTATTGATTAAATAATTGTTTATTGACTGATTATTCAGTATTGATTATTGACTTAACTATTGATTATTGATCGATAAACTATTTGAACTACTGATTGACTTGGTAGTTTTGGTTAAAAATAATTAAAAATAATTACACAAAGTTGTTGTGACCTTCTTATAAAACCATTTTAGCCTGAGTAGATTGCAAGCACTGCTAAATAGTGTTAATTTAAAAGAATTTTTAGCCTGAGCAGATTGCAGGCACTGCTATATAGTGTTAATTTAAAAGATTTTTTAGCCTGAGTAGATTGCAGGCACTGCTATATAGTGTTAATTTAAAAGATTTTTTAGCCTGAGTAGATTGCAGGCACTGCTATATAGTGTTAATTTAAAAGATTTTTTAGCCTGAGAGGTTTGCAGGCACTACTATGTAGTGTTAAACTAAAGGATTTTTTTATTTGGGAGGATTGCAGGCAGTGCTACCACGAATCGCTCAAGTCTTATCTACCTGGTATTAGAGCTGCTGCTGTAGCGATATTACAATACTGCTGCTTATCTTAGGCCTTCCTCATCTGTGTTTTGAGTGCGAGAGAGAGAGAGAGAGAGAGAGGAAGAGAGAGAGAGAGAGAGAGAGAGAGGGAGGAAGAGAGAGATAGAAAGAGGGAAAGAGAGATAATCCTGGGCTAGCCCGTCACTAACATCGCTTTCGAGTGAAGAAACTAACGGTAACCTTAGCTTTACCAGCTTTAATATACATGTAGAGTGATTTGTAAATTATTTTAATAGTTAGAGAGAGAGAGAGAGAGAGAGAAATAAAGAGAGAAAGAGAAGAGAGAGAGAGAGAGAGAGAGAAAGAGAGAGAAAAATAGGACATTAATTACATATAATGATTAACATTAAATACGTGATACCTTTAATACAATTAATTAAGAAAAAAAAAAAAAAAATGATTATCAGTGTATTGTTTATTTGTTTAATTGAATTTTCCGTACAATAGTTCTTTGACAGGTTGGCACCATTGAATTATTAATTCTCTTTCCTTGCATGAACAACCATTGAACTATAATTGTTATAGTTATTGTACTAAGTTTATAGGCCTTTTTTTTTTTTTTTTTAGTTATTTTATGCAATATTTCAATTCTTATTTATAGAACATAATGGTGTCTACGTTTAGTTACTATATTACTTTTTATTATATATAAAACGCAATGTAAGTTACATTTTTTGAAAGGATTATAAAAAATATTGGTTGATTGAATATCTGCGTATTTGTTTATATCAATGTGGATTTGTTATAATTATCTAATTAATTGTATTTTTACTTAATAAATTATTTAATAGGCTATCTAGTTATTTATATTTATACCTAATAAATTTTAAATAGATTATTTAGTTAATTAATTTTATACCTAATAAATTATCTAGTTAATTATATTTTTATTATACCAGTTGTCTAGTTAGCTATATTTATACTAATAAATTATTAAATCAATAATAAAGGTAACTACTTTTATACTTAATAAATTATTATGTCAACTATCTAGCTAGCTGTATTTATACTAATAATTTATTTAATAGATGAACTAGTTACTTATATTTACACTAATAAACTATTTAATAGATTAATTAGCTAGCTACATTTACACTAATAAACTATCTAATAGATTAACAAGCTGGTTGTACTGACCCCACAGCTACACGTGGAAGAAGAACGGACAGCCCCTGCACATCATGGGGCTGGAGGTGCGACAACTTCCTGGGGAGGGGACGATCGTTATAGACTCTCCGGGGGGTGAACACGAGGGGGTCTACCAGTGCTTCGCGCAGAACCCTCACGGCATCGCCCTCAGCATTAAAACGCTGCTGAAACTAGCTGGTACGTCTTTGTCTTCCTCTTTCGTTTGATTTCTTTGCTTTTCTCTGCATACGAGTTGACGACGAGAGAAATGGAAATGGTATATATTTATTATATAATTATATATACTATATATAATTGTAATTAATAGTATATGTCATATATAATTGTATATTTGGTTCTGGGTGAGGTAGTGGACACGAGTAATCGGACGACAGGCCCAAGGTGCAAATTCTGAGCTCTCTTAGCTCACCATCTTGAGATAAATTGACTGATATCAGTTGTTAAAGACGGATTGATTGATTGATTGGCTGAACCCTTCAACCATTGAACCAAAGAATAGTGACGGGTTGAAACTGATCGATCGACTTATTTAATACATTATTGTGAAAACACTAACTAACTATATAGTTAACTATATAGTTAATGTAAACATAAATTGATTGATTGATTGATTGATTGACTGCAGTATTAGAGCCGTTTCCCATAGTTAAGGAGCCTTGTCCAAACATAAATTGATTGATTGGTTGATTGATTACAGAGCCGTTCCACACAGTGAAGGAGCCTAGAGATTGATTGATTGATTGATTGATTGATTGCAGTATTGGAGCCGTTCCCCACAGTGAAGGAGCCTAGACAACACACTGTGGCTATTGGACAGTCGCTGATATTGAACTGCCAGCCTCCCCTCAGCTACCCCGCAGCCTCTGTCTACTGGGGAGAGAGCAGGAACGAGTCGAGGCTGAAGCCTATAGAAAACAACGAGCGAGTCTCACTAGACTATCAGGGTTAGGGCTTTTAGTCCATTCATTAGGGCTTTCAGTTCATTCATTGGTGTTTTTAGTCCATTCATTAGGGCTTTCAGTTCATTCATTGGTGTTTTAGTCCATTCATTAGGACGCATTTATTCCATTAATTAGGACTTATTTAGTCCATCCATAACTATTTATTTAGTCCATTCATTAGGGCTTATGTAGTCCATTGATTAGGGCTTATTTTGTCCATTCAATAGGGAGTATATAGTCCATTCAATAGGGCTTATTTAGTCCGTTGTTTAGGGCTTATTTGGTCTATTGATTAAGGCTTATTTGGTCCATTGATTGAGGCTTATTTAGTCCATATATTGGAGCTTATCTAGTCCATTTAATTGATATGATGTGCAAAACTATAAAAAATAGTATTGAATTTTTAGTATGTAGTAATAAATTGATTATATATATTTATAAATTGATAAATTATGCCTTATAGTCACTAATTTACAGTAAATACTACTCTAAAAGAATTCTACAATCTGGGATGCCATTTTACTGAGGATTCCTTTGTAACTCATATTCTCGAGTTACCCCGTAGCAGTAAAGCTATTTCAGTATAAATGGTATAGGTATGTAATCCAATATACTTTTGCAATATTTCTCTAGCTTAATTTGACAGGTTTTGATTCGTGGATAAATGTAATCGTCTTCATATTTCTCAGTAGTAACCTTAGTTTAATGTCGATTTAATTGAGTAGGCTTATAGATAGGAAAAACTATACATTTTGAATTATGTTTTATAATATTTAGAAATTGTCCAATTTAGTTGGTTGTAAGTCTTTATTGAAATTCTGGACTTAATTTCGTACCCTTGCTAAACTGGGGTTCAAGGGATGAAGACGAAGATGATGATGATAGTGACTTCACATTAAAAATATAAGATAATATTTTATACCGCTACACCGGTTGTGGATTTCTTCAACAAATTGCTTATTTGATTTAGCTATTTAATAGTTCAATGTGAAGCTCTGTATGGAGCTTGGATTTACTGCTACACTCACTTATTTAATTGTATCAGAGAACGTAGTGTCGTATAATTAATTCAACTCAGTGTGTAACGAAAACAAAGTCTTGAGAGAATATAAGATAAAGCAACGATAAACTATTTCGGTTTCTCCTAATGATCTCTGCCTGTAGGTAACTTCTACTTTGCTAATATAATCATCGACGACGAGAAGCTCAAGCCGTATGCTTATTTCTGTATCACCAATAATCTGTTTCTGAGGACCCAAGTGCAGGGGGATGACGCCAGAGTCCAAGTTATTAGGGGTAGGGATGGCTTGCCTCAGCTGTGGCTCTAGATAACTAACGGCTTTGTTGATTGAGACTAATCAGCATTAACCCGATTAATTAAGACTTATTAACTGAGATTTGTTAATTAAAACCTATTAACAGGGAATGATTGTTTGGACACTAACCCGCTTATAATTAGTTTTATAAGGTGTTTGAATATTATTGTAGTTTGAAGTATATATAATACCTCCACTATACTCTGTCTTCCGTTTTTTCATGAAGAGGAAAACAGAAGACGGAGAAGAATGGAAGCGTTATATAC
Source organism: Enchytraeus crypticus (assembly GCA_905160935.1). Taxonomy (NCBI): domain Eukaryota; kingdom Metazoa; phylum Annelida; class Clitellata; order Enchytraeida; family Enchytraeidae; genus Enchytraeus; species Enchytraeus crypticus. The sequence goes on from CAJHZI010000781.1 coordinate 159,945, forward strand.
CATGGACCTACCTGTAGGCAGTGCACTGAGAGGGATGTCTAGTTTAGGCTTAGCGCTAGGCTTACCCTAGTACGACTTCGGTGGCTGTGACTATTGATGACAGGCAGGTTTTGGCAGGATTCCAGTAGATATTGATGACAGGCAGGACTTGGCAGGATGCCAGTAGACGATATTGATGACAGGCAGAATATGGCAGAATGCCAGTGGATTAAGTTTTTAATGTCCATCACGTAGTTTGGATTGACTGGGGATACATATCTGAACCTGCGACGTTTTTATTTAGCAGATTTTTGTGAATCACTACAAAACAGAGAGTCTTTGTAAGACTTGCACTGTAGAGGTCAATCAGTCAAAGAGGCGCCTTGTGAATTAAGAGATGGGTTAAGTGCAGCTTGGGCGGTCAATAAGCTAATGATAATTAGATTAGACTGTTTGTGAATTGTACTTGAGCATTACTGACCTAGCTCTTACTTGTTGCTAATTAAGTTGATGTTTTGTTTACAAGGATGAATTGCCGTTCTTAAATATTTACTCTGTAGCCAACTTAGAAGAGCCACTTTCCAATCCTAAATAAATGAATGCTTGAAATTAAAGTACAGCCTCTTTCGTATTGTAGTTTGTTTATCTAACTACATGCATATTCCTATTGTTTGCATAATCTGTGCTGTGATGAACAAATAAACGATATGAAAAAAAAAGAAAAAAAGTAGGACTTACGCCTGAATAGTATCGCAATGATGATGTCTGAGACAGAGAGGCGGTTTTACTGTTATTGAACCTGTGCCCTCAGAGTTATCAGACATGTCTGCTACCGACTCTCATTTAAACAATCTAAACAGCAACTTATCATCGAATAGTTTACTTGGGAATGCTATTCATTAGTTGGCTCTTTACTAATTTCTTTAGTGGATCAGTGGATGTATTAATGGACTATTGTTTGCTAAAATTAATTTTATTGATTGAATGTTTGAGTTAATTACTCATGTGGTTGTATTAATTTTGTAGTTTATCAAATTATAATTGCATATTAACTAACAACTGGTTATGCAAGGCATGTTACTAACCTTTAACCTTCTCAATGTATTTTTTCTAATTGCACTGATTAATAAATGTAATTACATTTAATTAGTAAATGTAATTATATTTACTAATTACATTGCGAATCGTCAACTGGCAGGTCCACGAGAAGTGTGTTCAGCATTGATAATAATAATAAAGGTTTAACGTCTGTTTCCTCATCGGAGGATGATGTCAGGGACGTAACATTGTACCTAAACAACTCATGAAACGATATACAGAAGTACCAGTATGATAAGAAAATATTAATAATGATAGTTTATTTAAATGAAGTATAGCAGTTTAAAGAGAACACATTGTGCGCCATTACTTATTTGAATGTATTGTATCGAAACGCACTCGTATTCAGGAAACCTGTATTTTTCTAACGTCGTGGAGGCGGATAATCTGAAGAAACTCTGGTACATATGCATCGTCAACAATCAAGAGCTGCGAAGCTTGGTACAGGGTGATGATCAAAAAATTGTAACCACTTCCTACACAGGTAAGCTTTCTACAGGGCAATGATAAAAAATTGTTACCATTTCCTACACAGGTAACCTTGCTACAGGGTGATGATCAAAAAAATTGTAATCATTTCCTACATTGGTTAAGTTGCTACAGGGTGATGACCAAAAAATTGTTACCATTTCCTACCTTGGTTAGGTTGCTACAGGGTGAAGATAAAAAATTGTTACCACTTACTACACAGGTGAACTAAATAACGGGTTATGATCACAAATTGTTATCATTTCCTATACTTGCAAGATAACTGCAGGGTATGATAAGAAAATAGTTGCCACTTCGTAAACTTAGGTTACGTTATTATTATAACCTATGATGTTACTTATAATTTGTCACGTGCTAATGCATGCATGTTAGTTGTAATAACGCATGTCTCAACAACTCGGCAGCTCAGCAAACCTGGAAGCAGCAGATACTTAGTTAAGTGCGCTCATTAATCAGAACTTAGTTAATAAGTGAATTCTTTACTAACTTTATGCTGGCCTGATAAGCTTTTATATTGTTGGCGAATTAAGGTTTTTACTAACATTTAACCATCAAATGGAAGCTATAACTGCTGTTTTATCCACTATTCACTGCATTGTATGTACTAATTCGTTGCTAAGTTGTTTATTATTATAAAATAATTAAGAATGTAATCGTTTCTAATATCCTTATATTGTCCGCGATGATTAGAGTTAATAGTTATAACTGTTAGAATCTGAATAGATTCATAAGTTGGTCAAAGGTGTGCTCTGTTGAGAGATAGTTGGCTTTACGAGTTAATTTGTGTCTAGAGCCTTTCATCAGGCCAGGAGCGCACTAGAGTTAATATAGTAGAATATTTTTGCCATAATTTAATGTATAATTGTAGATAGTCGACTAGAGAAGGCTCCGTTAATTCCAGATGAGCCGGTCATAATCTTCTACTATTGCTTCATGTTCCTAAAGAAATCAGCATTAGGTTAACGAAGGTTTAATGTCAAGGTTCAGAAACAGAAGGATTTTCATGAAGATGACTAGACACACTCGTGCTATCGTCACAAAAATCTAGTTCATTGCTACTTCTTCTTCAAGTGTCGTGCTTGTTCCAAGCCTGGGCGGTCATAGTCATGTTCCTGCATATATCTCTGTTCATTGTTGCTCTGATCATCTCTGTTTCAGTTATCTGCATCCATTTTCTAATTTTTAGATTGCTTGATACAGGGGAGAGTAATAATGCAATATTTGCTAGTGAAATTCTCTAACTATTAATTCTTATTCAGTATTATTCTATACTAATTAATTAATTACTTTGATCGTTTAGGCCGTTTGCGCTGGTGAAGAAAGAATGTGAAATATGACAATAGAAGTTCTGATAGAGTTAACTTCAATTAAATGAAATAAAATAAAATAATGACTTATTCAATTAAGACGGCTTTAAAACATCTGAACTTATAAGAACATTTTTTAACGTTCGTTTTTTAAATGAAGCGTTATAAGAAAATAGTGCTGTCCTGCTTTCCCCGTACTGAATGGTAAAAGGAAACTTTCCTGTAACATATTTCTTTAAATTATTCATAAACCCATTACTAATTTTAAATCCCTTTAGGGTATGATTTTTATGAAATAATTGAATAGTTGAAGAATGTTTGATAAATTGATTCATTTATTGGGTTGAAAGATTGCTGTATTGATCGATTGATTGACTGATTGGCTGACTGATTGATTGATTGACAGATTGATTGCTTGCTTTAGTGATTGATTGATGATTGAGTGACTGACAGATTGACTGACTGATTGCTTTATTGATTGATCGATTGATTGATTGACTGACTGATTGATTGACTAATTAACAGAAAGACCTAGATATGAGCCTCCCAAGCTCATGTGGTCCTCACCCACTTCTGATATCGCCATTAAGGGCCAGAATAAGAAAATGAAATGTATTTTCTCAGGATAGTAAGTCTGGCTTTAATTTTTAAAATTTTATTTTATATTTCTTTACTTAAAACTATGGCATATTGATAGGTTGTCTGACTGCGCATCAGTAGTTGTAGGGCTTTTCAAGAGTTGACATATTTATAAATTAAATGGCATGAAAGCATTGAATCGAGTTTTAAATCAGTGATCGTACTGTCCCCAGAATAACTGTCTTCAGTCTAAACATGCGCACATTATACGAAATAAACTCGTGAGCAAGTCAATATACCACTTATTGATTGATTGATTGATTGATATTGATTGAAACTCTAGAGCTTAACGCGGACACTATTTCACTGCTCTGTTAGGATCAAAGTAACATCAATTCAGTTATTAATGATTGATCGATTTATTGATTGCTTGATTGACTCAATGACTGACTGACAGATTAATTGCTTTATTGACAAATTGACTGATTGATTGATCTCTGTATTGACAGATTGATCTCTGTATTGATTGATTGATCTCTGGATTGATTGATCTCTGGATTGATTGATCTCTGACTGATTGATCTCTATATTGATTGATTGATCTCTGTATTGACTGATTGATCTCTGTATTGACTGATTGATCTCTGGATTGACTGATTGATCTCTGACTGATTGATTGATCTCTGTATTGACTGATTGATCTCTGGATTGATTGATTTCTGTATTGATTGATCTCTGGATTGACTGATTGATCTCTGTATTGATTGATTGATCTCTGTATTGATTGATTGATCTCTGGGTTGACTGATTGATCTCTGTATTGATTGATTGATCTCTGTATTGACTGATTGATCTCTGTATTGATTGATTGATCTCTGTATTGATTGATTGATCTCTGTATTGATTGATTGATCTCTGTATTGGTTGATTGATATCTGTATTGACTGATTGATCTCTGTATTGATTGATTGATATCTGGATTGATTGATTGATCTCTGTATCGATTGATTGATCTCTGTATTGATTGATTGATCTCTGTATTGATTGATTGATCTCTGGATTGATTGATTGATCTCTGTATTGATTGATTGATCTCTGTATTGACTGATTGATCTCTGTATTGATTGATTGATATCTGGATTGATTGATTGATCTCTGTATTGATTGACTGATCTCTGTATTGATTGATTGAGTCTGATTGATTGATCTCTGTATTGATTGATTGATCTCTGTATTGACTGATTGATCTCTGTATTGATTGATTGATCTCTGTATTGATTGATTGATCTCTGTATTGATTGATTGATGTCTGGATTGATTGATTGATCTCTGTATTGATTGATTGGTCCACAGTCCCACCCCCAACGTCACATGGATAAGACTGGACTCGACGATGCCTGAAAAGAACGTGATAACGAGTTTTGGACAGGAGCTGACTGTACCTGAGGTGGAGTTCAGTGATAGAGGCAGCTACCAGTGTAAGGCCAACAACACCATCTCAGGGGTACCCGTCACCCGAGAGTTCACCCTGAACGTCGAGTGTAAGCATTGCAGTGTTACCATTAATCAGTCCATGTAAGCATTGCAGTGTTACCATTAATCAGTCCATGTAAGCATTGTAGTGTTACCATTAATCAGTCCATGTAAGCATTGTAGTGTTACCATTAATCAGTTGGCTTAGCCACATGGAGTGGAGTTGTACTGAGGAAGACATGTGGTGATTGAGAACAAATGGATTTTCATATATCCTGTTGCTTACCTTTTAGTGATTTAGTGACCACTATATCGCCGCCGTGTTGTGCTCGGGTGAGGTTGGAACTTTGCAGAATAGGGCAACCACACTGCTGCGTGTACGTAAGAGGCGACTAAGGCAGGAGCTGAGGATGGCATGAGGGGATCCACCTCACCATGACATATATTCTCCCAGGATTGAATGGTAATTAATCCATGTAACTGAGGAAGGCAACTGGAAACCACCTCAGAAGCCATACTTTTAACAAGCTATAGGCTACATACGGTATGATAAGACATAGACTTTATGAAGGAATTAGCTTATTGATCTAAGGAGTGCTCTTATGGAGCGAGAAACAGACTTTGAGTATGTATATGTACCTTGAACCTGCCAATTGGCTGTGTACTGCAGAGAAGATAGCGCCCGCCTTCTTGATTGATTGATTGATTGATTGATTGGCTGTTGTTAGCCCCGCCCTACTGGAGGAACGACAAAGTCCCCGAGGACGTCAAGTGTTCTGAAGAGGAGACCGCAGTGTTTGAGTGTCAGGTGAACGGTGTACCTAAACCCACCGTAGAGTGGTTCATCAACGGCAAACCACTAGCTGGTCTCCGCTCTTATCTCTCCTCTATTTCATTATAAATAACTCATCATCATCATCATCGTCGCCGTCTTCCCTTGATCCCAGTGTAACTAGTGTCGGGATACGAATGGACATTTTGTCCATACGTTTTAGAAAATTTTGTAGCAATTTCTGGATCCTAGGCGCTCACTATGCGAAGTTTTGACGTTGGTTTGCGTCAAAGTGCTTTGTCACGATTACTAAACTTATTAGAAATTAAATTTACCTAAATAACTATAGAATTATTTTGCTCAGTGCTGTAAGAGTTTTGCTGGTATCCACTACATCTTTTTGTTTGTTGCTCGCAGAGGCTGCGCCCAACCCACGACGACACCTGGACTCTCAGCAGAGCACGCTGACCTTCACTAACGTCACCAAGAACGATGCGCAGGTCATTCAGTGCAATGCCAGCAACCCGCATGGATACATATTCGCCAATGCCTTTCTAAATGTGCTCGGTGAGTGTGTGAGTACACAGGTACTGAAAGTGTACTAATAAACAATTACTGGAAGAGTACTAGTACACGTGTACTGGAAGTGTACTAATAAACAAATACTGGAAGAGTACTATTGCACGTGTACTGGAAGTGTACTAATAAACAAATACTGGAAGAGAACTAGTACACAGGTACTGGAAGAGTACTAATAAACAAATACTGGAAGAGAACTAGTACACGTGTACTGGAAGTGTACTAATAAACAAATACTGGAAGAGAACTAGTACACAGGTACTGGAAGAGTACAAAGGTTCTACGTGTTCCATCCAAAGTTTTCCTTTTCATCCCTGTATACCGATAGGCTATTATATCATCTGGTATCCCAAATCTCGGTCTCCTTCTACCATTTTTTCCTACATGTATGCATTGTTCCTTCTCTGACATCTTTCAGTAGCCCCACCCCATTGCGCAATGCCCTATTCAGCCTTCATTTCTATTGCCTATTTAGATACTCTCTATCTGTGCCGTCTATCTCAATAACTCTCTAATTAGTCTAATAGTCCCATTAGCCTAATAAAACACCGTCTAATTAGTGTTTATGGTGTTTTGTTAGCCGAGGGACCCAGCTTCATAAAGGCACCGGAGAAGTACCTGAGGGTGGCTGAGGGACAGACTGCGGTAATGAGCTGTAGGGTGTTTGGGGCTCCTAAACCTACTCTGCTGTGGCAGAAAGGCGCTGACATGATCGACATCACTGACCTGCCTGGAGGCAGACACAGCAGGCTCGACAATGGGGACATGCAAATTAGGGTATGTGTCTATGTCTATGAGTGTGTGTGTGTGTATGCTTGTCTGTGTATGTGTGTGTATGCTTGTCTGTGTGTGTATGTGTGTATGCTTGTCTATGCGTGTATGTGTGCTTGTGTATGTATGGGTTTGTATATGTGTCTCTGCCATGCTTGTCTGTGTGTGTATGTTTGTATATGCTTGTCTATGCTATACTTGTCTGCGTGTGTATGTGTGTGTATGCTTTGCTTGTCTGTGTGTGTAGGTGTATGTGTGTCTTTGCTATGCTTGTCTGTGTGTGTATACTTGTCTATGCTATGCTTATCTGTGTGTATGTATGCATGTGTGTGTATGGTTGTCTATGCTATGCTTGTCTGTGTGTATGTATGTGTGTGTATGGTTGTCTATGCTATGCTTGTCTGTGTGTATGTATGTGTGTGTATGGTTGTCTATGCTATGCTTGTCTGTGTGTGTATGTGTGTCTATGGTTGTCTATGCTATGCTTGTCTGTGTGTGTATGTGTGTCTATGGTTGTCTATGCTATGCTAGTCTGTGTGTGTATGTGTGTCTATGGTTGTCTATGCGTGTGTAATGGTGTAAATATTATTTTATTCTCTTATCAGGGCACAAGTTAGAGTCTTACTATGCTTGTTTAAGCTATACATCACCTCTCTGACATCATCCTAGGCTGTCGACACTGACTTTAAAGTCATCAGCCCTGCGTTGAGCTCTCGTGGCCACAACTAGTCACTAAACCTTGTTCAATCTGTCTATAGGCAGCATCAGCACGAGACCAGCTTCAACATAGCAGACGCATTACCATTACCACATACTAATTAGAATTAATATATGGTGTAATTCTAGAGCTTGTCTAAGCTATGCTTGTCTGTGTGTGTATGCTTGTCTAAGCAAATCTTGTCTATGCTATGCTTGTCTGTGTGTGTGTTATGTGTGTTTATCTGTCTATGCTATGCTTATCTGTGTGTGTATGTGTGTCTATGCTATGCTTGCTTGTGTGTGTATGCTTGTTTAAGCGATGCTTGTCTGTGTGCGTTTGTGTGTCTACGTGTGTCTGTGCTATGCTTATCTCTGTGTGTATATGTGTGTATGTGTGTCTGTGCTATGCTTGTCTGTGTGTGTCATAGTGTGTGTGTGTGCATGTGTGTCTATGCTATGCTTGTCGGTGTATATCAGTGTGTGTGTGTCATAGTGTGTGTGTGTCATAGTGTGTGTGTCTGTACTTTGCTTGTCTGTGTGTATCAGATGTTGTTGTTGTAGGATGTGAGATGTGAGGATGCTGATATCTACCAGGGCTATGTATTAACCTTACAGTGCTCGATGTTGTCCAATATGTATTAGATGTTGTTGTTGTAGGATGTGAGACGTGAGGATGCTGATATCTACCAGTGCTACGTGTGTAATAAGCTAGCCTGTGATGTCGCTAAAGGCCAGATCACTGTTAGCGGTAGGTAGCTCTTAGAATTCTAACTGTAAAAATCTAAACACGCATTATAGTGAAATGATCAACTATGTTGATATCTATCACTTTTAATACCACATGTTTAAACCGTTAGGCAATTTAGTCCATTTTCCGTATAACCAGTCCAGTGAATATTATTGTAATTGTGAATGTTATTGAAACAATTGTTATTGTTATTATGTTAATGTAATTTAAAACTCTAACCTCGTCATATAATTGTTCAACATCCTACCACACGACTCACCGAGTTAAAATGTTGCAGAAAAAGGAGTTCTACATCACCACTGTTATCTGCAACTATATTTTACCTTTTAAAGATTTTACTTTCATACTCCTCGACGTTGTCATCGACTACAACGTAGTTGTCAAGACTGGTGTTACAAGTATAATTAAGTATAATATAGTAGCATAATATAATGTAATATGCCATAATATAATATAATAACATAAAAATAATATAGTATCATATAATAAAAATATAATTACCAATAAATAAATATAATAACCAGTATAATTCGAGAGAGAGAGCGGGAATCGACAGTTGAATTGTAACTTTATATATTAATAGTAATTTCAAATTTAAAAAAAATTGAAATTACTTTTTATTTAGTTAATAAAACCTTATAATTAAGTTACGTTGTAGTTAGTAACACTTGCGTTGTTGTGCTGCACTCTGGTGAATAGAGAAGACGGTGATTATCGACAGACCCGACGACGAGAGTGTTCTAGCTGGAGCTAACGTGACGTTCACGTGCAATGCGACCACTGACAGCACGGAGATGTCGAGACTCGTCATCGACTGGAAGAGGAACGGGGAGCCCCTGAGGGGAGAGCACGTGAAGGTGAGGGCTGAGGGGCGCAGGCTGGATATAGTGGGAGCCAGGGTGGAGGACACAGGGAGATATGTGTGCACTGCTGATAACGGTATTGATCAGGCGAGCATCGTCGTCAATCTACTTGTGAGAGGTGAGACTAGCTGATTGACTGATTGATTTACTGATTGATTGACTGTAAGGATTACTGATTGATTGACTGTAAGGTTTAATGATTGATTTACTGATTGCTTTACTGATTGGTTGACTGATTGATTGAGTGATTGATTGATTGACTGATTGATTGATCAGATCGACCCGGGCCACCACGTGACGTTAAGCTAGAGATGTGTGGGTCGACCTATGCTGACGTCACATGGTCGGTTGCCCCGGACAACAATGCCCCTATCACGTCCTACACTCTCTACTACAACACTACCCACACTGAACCTGGTCGATATGTCAACGTGTCCACCACCGGCACGACCCGACTCGCTGCTAGGGTCCAGTTACGACCTTGGTCTGAGTACACGTTTCACGTGAGAGCGAACAATTCGCTGGGAGAGAGTGACAGGAGTGACTTCACGACAGGCGAGTGTAGGACGAAGCCCACGAGACCCGACCACAACCCCAGGCTTGTCTGTACCGTCAGTCGTGACCCTAGCCAACTTGTCATCATCTGGGAGGTACTGTCCCTCTCTGTCTGCACATCTATGCGTCTACTTGTCTATCTATATCTGTTTGTGTCTGTGCATTTATTGTTGGCATATAGGCGTTCGTAGATTGGTCTGTGTTGCATTGCAGCTTTGAAAATGACCCTATTGTTTTTTTAATTTTTTTAAATTGTCTTATATCATACTGCATTTTATCCTGACCCTAGTTAAACTGGGATTCAAAGGAAGATAATGATGATGATTGTTTTCTATATTGAGTATATTGCATCGCATTGTATTGTATAACATAATAATGTATTGCATCGCATTGTATTGTATAACATAATAATGTATTGCATCGCATTGTATTGTATAACATAATAATGTATTGCATCGCATTGTATTGTATAACATAATAATGTATTGCATCGCATTGTATTGTATAACATAATAATGTATTGCATCGCATTGTATTGTATAACATAATAATGTATTGCATCGCATTGTATTGTATAACATAATAATGTATTGCATCGCATTGTATTGTATAACATAATAATGTATTGCATCGCATTGTATTGTATAACATAATAATGTATTGCATCGCATTGTATTGTATAACATAATAATGTATTGCATCGCATTGTATTGTATAACATAATAATGTATTGCATCGCATTGTATTGTATAACATAATAATGTATTGCATCGCATTGTATTGTATAACATAATAATGTATTGCATCGCATTGTATTGTATAACATAATAATGTATTGCATCGCATTGTATTGTATAACATAATAATGTATTGCATCGCATTGTATTGTATAACATAATAATGTATTGCATCGCATTGTATTGTATAACATAATAATGTATTGCATCGCATTGTATTGTATAACATAATAATGTATTGCATCGCATTGTATTGTATAACATAATAATGTATTGCATCGCATTGTATTGTATAACATAATAATGTATTGCATCGCATTGTATTGTATAACATAATAATGTATTGCATCGCATTGTATTGTATAACATAATAATGTATTGCATCGCATTGTATTGTATAACATAATAATGTATTGCATCGCATTGTATTGTATAACATAATAATGTATTGCATCGCATTGTATTGTATAACATAATAATGTATTGCATCGCATTGTATTGTATAACATAAAAATGTATTGCATCGCATTGTATTGTATAACATAATAATGTATTGTATTCCTTAGTATTGCTTTACATTATATTGTATTGTATTCCATTGTATTGTATTACATTATACTGTATTGTATGTCATTGTATTTTATTACATTATATTGTATTATATTCCATTGTATTATATTACATTATATTGTATTGTATTTCATTGTATTGTATGACATTGTATTGTATTGTGTTGTGTTTTATTGTATTGTATTGCACTTTAGTACAGATTCCACTGTTTTGTATTACATTGTATTGTGTTGTATTTTATTGTATTGTATTGGACTTTAGTACATTTCCACTGTTTTCACAGCCGATGGTTCGTCAGATGCACAATGGAAAGGACTTCCACTACCTGGTCAGGTATCGGTTGACCTCTGACCCTCAGTCAATGACGAGGACGGAGAAAGTGATTGACTGGCACCAGAGTGAGCTGATTGTGAGGGGGCAGGAAACGTACCGTGAGTACGAGATCAGCGTCCAAGCCGTCAACGTCATGGGTGCAGCCATGGGCAAGCTAGATAGCTATATCGGATACTCTGGCCAGGATGGTATCTGTCTGTCTGACTAACTGTAACTTTACTAATTGAGTTCATGGTAGTCTACAGTGTGCAACCAATAAATTGTAAATTTATTGTAAATAAATTATAAATAAATTGTAAATAAATTGTAAATAAATTGTAAATAAATTGTAAATAAATTGTAAATAAATTGTAAATAAATTGTAAATAAATTGTAAATAAATTGTAAATAAATTGTAAATAAATTTCTCTCATGATACTCCACAGTGTGCGACCAATGAATTATAGTTTCTAATAGACTTTTTATTTAATGGTCTATTTTTGCCTTTTATACCGCCTTTTGTAAAATTATGTTGTACGCTGAGATATAGAAGAATTTATCTCTTTCCATGTAACTACAACTCAGTGCGTTACATATTTAATTGTAGCACTGTGTAGGATTTACTCAGGTTCTTTATCTATTATTTATTGTTGACTTTAGTCGTCTACTGCATGTTTTAGCTTGATTCCATCTATCATGTAACCTCAACTACCTGTCTATTGCACTGTTTCCGCATCATTCTATGCACTATTTTGTGATGACTTTACCTGTCCACTGCGTGTTTCCACATCACTCCATGCGCTACTTAGCGGGGACTTTATCTGTCTCTCTGCACTACTTAGCGGTGACTTTACCTGTCTACTGCGTGTTTCCACATCACTCTGTGCACTAAGCGATGACTTTACCTGTCTCTCTGCACTACTTAGCTGTGACTTTACCTGTCTACTGCGTGTTTCCACATCATTCTATGCACTACTTAGCGGTGACTTTACCTGTCTCTGTTAACTACTTAGCGGTGACTTTACCTGTCTACTGTTTCAGCGCCTCTGGTGTCGCCGAGCCACTTTCAGGTGGACAACTCTTCACTGAGCAGCACCAGCGCCAAGTTTAGCTGGAGCCCCGTGGACACCAGCATGCAGAACATCAGGGGCTTCTTCAAGGGCTATCAGGTTGGACCTCATCCAAGTGGCCTAGTCACTAGTGTGTCTGGTTTTTGTGTTTAGTGAGCTACAGGCAGCAGGTACTAATACCAATACTAACCTGTTCCACACAGATATGAACAGCCACATGCGAGCTCGTTTATAAAGTTACTTGATTCTAATTTATTTTATTAGTAAAAGTTTAAAGTTAAGTTTAACGTTAGTTTCCTGCTCGATAAAATGTCAGTGACGGAGAGGGCACTGGATTTGAATCATGCTCGTACTGATCTGGTGTCGAAGAACTTACCAACAAGCTGGCAAACAAGAATTTAATAAAGAGCTGGCTCAGGCCAGCTCTTTAGTAAGTTCTTTATTCCAGCTCTTTTTGTAAAGTTGCCTCGAATACCGATTTCTGCCATGATATTGCCATGTAGGCGTTCGTTGTTAACGCTGGTTTTAGAGTTGTGAACTATTTGCCCTTTCTGACTTTGGATTATTAGTTATACTAAATTTCTATCAATTATTAGTTATATTACAGCTTCCCCGTGTTGTGTTTGGGTTGAAACTGTTCTTGTTTGAAGAATTGACCATCCTTTGTTTGAAGAATTGACCATCTGGTGATTGCACATGTCGTAGAAGGAGGCTAAAGCACTAAGATCCTTACCAACGTCAGAAAGGGCATTCGATTGGTGAGCGCCTAGGCTCCAGAAATTCCTAAAAAAATTTAAACGAATGGAAAAGTCTCATATAGGGGATTGACTGATGATATGATGTAGGACAGAGAGGATTTGAGACAAGTTTATTCGTATCCCGACTCTTGTTAAACTGGGATTCAAGGGAAGATGATGATGATGATGATGATGATGATGATGATGATGATGATGATGATGATGATGATGATGATGATGATGATGATGATGATGATGATGATGATGACGATGACGATGACGATGACGATGACGATGACGATGATTAGTTATATTACATTTCTATAAATTAATGAATTGCATTTTTAATCGTTCACAGGTTGAGTTTTATAGGAATAATGATACAAACAACAAGAGGTTTGAGAATCTAACCATCAACCAATGGCAGCCTTGCAAACCTGCGTCATCCAATGATCGCAGCAAGCGTTTGGCTGATCACTCTCGTGACGTAATCAGTCTGTCGACCAATCAGCTGTGGCCTTACTCCACGATCACTGCAGGCGTTGTGGTAGTGAATGGCGCTAAGAGTGGACCGATCAGCAACACTGTTACATTCACCACACCGGAAGGAGGCATGTTAATTCATGTTATCTGCATTTTTGTCTATTTTTATAGAGTTCTGAAGTAGTTTGTTTTTTTGCATTCATCATCATTCAGCATTAGTCGGTTTTAGAAACATATGCAGTTTTGCGAAAACTGATTCCTACTTATAGTTTCAGGCTCCTCTATTGAGCTGTTCATCGGTTGAAAAACGACCATTTACATTTACAATACAACTTCTTCGTCATCCAAACTAAGAATTCAACATGATTTCATGTGTCTACACAGCTGTATTAACTAAGTCTGTTTATTTAAATTATCAATCGTTACGTTAAAAAAGTAAAAAGCTATTGATAACGACAGTTTCCTCACACGAAAACTATGTCAGTGACGGGCGAGCCCAGGATTTGAACCCCGCACCTACTGATCCGCGATCGAGTATCTTACCGACAGCGCCACTGGCTACAGCCGGCGATGTCGATTCTTCAGAGAAGTGAAAAAAGCTTCAAATATTTATATTCCCATATCTATCGTATCGTCTGTGAATAGTGACGGACAAATAGTCTAGCCTGACTCGGGTAACAACTGATGTGGCGTAAGGATGGTTTGGATGATGCAGATGATTTGTTATTTTCGGAGATATATTGAGATTGACTGAAAATCTATTTCATAGAATATAACTGAGTTATAAAAGAGTTATGACTGAGTCATAAAAGAGTTATGACTGAGTTATAAAAGAGTTATGACTGAGTTATAAAAGAGTTATGGCTGAGTTATAAAAGAGTTATGACTGAGTTATAAAAGAGTTATGACTGAGTTATAAAAGAGTTATGACTGAGTTATAAAAGAGTTATGACGGAGTTATAATAGAGTTATGACGATTTATAAAAGAGTTATGACTGAGTTATAAAAGAGTAATTACTGAGTTATAAAAGAGTTATGACTGAGTTATAAAAGAGCTATGACTGAGTTATAAAACAGTTATGACTGAGTTATAAAACAGTGTTGATGACTTATAAAACAGTTATGTCTGAGTTATAAAGGAGTTATGACTGAGTTATAAAAGAGTTATGACTGAGTTATAAAAGAGTTATGACTGAGTTATAAAGGAGTTATGACTGAGTTATAATAGAGTTATGACGATTTATAAAAGAGTTATGACTGAGTTATAAAAGAGTAATTACTGAGTTATAAAAGAGTTATGACTGAGTTATAAAAGAGCTATGACTGAGTTATAAAACAGTTATGACTGAGTTATAAAACAGTGCTGATGAGTTATAAAACAGTGTTGACTGTTGATGAATTATGAAGCTTAAAACATGCTAAGGTATTAGCTACATTCAATCCTTGCATAGATTGCAACTGTCATGCTTTGTCGTGAATAATTTTGATCTAATAACAGTATACTCATTTATTACATGAAATCTGACATACCGCAGAAAACGTCATAAATAAATTGATTGACTACTTGTTGAACTCAATGATTGACTGATTGATTTTTGGGCAGTTCCCAGCCAGGTTCCAACATTCTGGGTGTCAGAGCGAGCCTCGCATCATCTAAAGCTCTCTTGGACCCCGCCAGTGGAGCATAACGGAGTTCTGCTTGGGTACACCATTGGATACAAGATGGGTAAATAATAATAATAATAATAATAATAAAAATAATATTAACAAATAAAGGTTTAACGTCCGTTTTCTCATACAAGGATGATGTTAGGAACGTCCCCCCATACGTGCAGATCTATTCTAAATCTATTACGTCCCCCCATACGTGCAAATCTATTCTAAAAATGTCCACACGTGATACGATTTAACTGAACAGATATCTGTTCAGATGTATCTGACGGAGCCCACACACGGTCAAACTTAAGTTGTCCAATTTTTCGTCCAATTTATCTGAAAGGATAAATTAGACGACAAATCGTATCGTGAATGGCCACTGTAATATCTCCCTGATTTTGATGTGGGCTTCTGCTCTTTGATTTTGTTAATGTCTTCCTACTCTCTGTTAATATGAACTATTATAATTACTAGTATTTTATCTTATACCTAATGTTTCCTTTTTGTTTTTATGATTTTGTTTTCTAATTGCTTCGCTGTACCCTGAGGCTCTATAAAAAAAATTTTTAATTTATTACCATTCTATGCGTTTCCTAGAGGTTCTGAAACTAAATCAACATTTTATACTTTTTTTGTTTTGTTTAGAGTTTTTTTGTAAGCCTGTTTATTATTAGTATTGTTTTCTCTCTCTCACTCTCTCTCTCTCTCTCTCTCTCTCTCTTTCTAGTGTACTGCCGTGTGGCAGGTCCAAGGTACGTTTTATTACTCAGAATCTTCTTTCATGTTCCCTATAGAACACTCCATAGATCAACAAGGTTATCCCTACACAAAACCTTATACCGTAGCAACACCGTATGTTACCTATAGGCAGTGGTTAAAGAGGCAATTGAAAGCTAGAGGAACGGTCAGAATATTTGGGGCCCCCTGTAATGTATATTTACAGGTCTTCTAATATCTAATATTTGCCCCTAGCAGGGCAACGCACCTAAGAAAAAATAGGAAGAGCTAGGGGAACACAGTTCCCTGCGTCCCCCCCACTTCAACCACTGCCAATAGATTGTGAAAAGTATGCTTTGTTACTACAAGATTTTACTATTTACTGACAGCGCCCCCATTTTCATATTTACTATTTACTGACAGCACCCCCATTTTCATATTTACTATTTACTGACAGCACCCCCATTTTCATATTTACTATTTACTGACAGCACCCCCATTTTCATATTTACTATTTACTGACAGCACCCCCATTTTCATATTTACTATTTACTGACAGCGCCCCCATTTTCATATTTACTATTTACTGACAGCGCCCCCATTTTCATATTTACTATTTACTGACAGCACCCCCATTTTCATATTTACTATTTACTGACAGCGCCCCCATTTTCATATTTACTATTTACTGACAGCGCCCCCATTTTCATATTTACTATTTACTGACAGCGCCCCCATTTTCATATTTACTATTTACTGACAGCACCCCCATTTTCATATTTACTATTTACTGACAGCGCCCCCATTTTCATATTTACTATTTACTGACAGCGCCCCCATTTTCATATTTACTATTTACTGACAGGAAACGGATTTTAAACCTTTATTATTATTATTATTATTATTACAAGATTTTCCTATTTTACTGACAGCGCCACCTAACATAGACACGCCACGCAAGATGTTCGTGGGCCACAGGGAGCCCCTCTACACGAAGATCAGACAGCTGAGAGACGACACGGAGTACATGATCTTCATCTCAGCCCAGACGAATGCAGGATCCGGCCCTGAGCGGGTCATCTCGGTCAGCACTGTGGAGGAGGATTG
This sequence comes from Enchytraeus crypticus, assembly GCA_905160935.1. NCBI lineage: Eukaryota > Metazoa > Annelida > Clitellata > Enchytraeida > Enchytraeidae > Enchytraeus > Enchytraeus crypticus. Next base: position 177,246 of record CAJHZI010000781.1, read on the forward strand.
TGAGTGTTCTACACATACATACACACATACATACACATACATACACACATACATACATACACATACATACACACATACATATGCGGGGTCAGGCCCTGAGCGAGTCATCTCAGTCAGCACCGTGGAGGAGGCTTGTGAGTAAATAATAATAATAATAATAATAATAAAGGTTTAACCTCCGTTTTCTTATCCAAGAATGATGTCAAGGACGTCCCCACAGCACACATCACTGCAGATCAATTCTCCCAGACCAATCTGCAAAAGAAATGTGCTGAGAAGAAGCAAGGTCTATCGATTAATCAATAAATAAATAATAATAAATAATCAATAAATAAATAATAAATAAATAATAAATAAATATTAAATAAATCAGTCAATCGACGGATCAATCAATTGATTCATCAAGCAGTCAGATTCAGTATTAACTACGACATCTTGAGGCGTCTCTATGATTTACAGATTTGCAATAAATCAAACGAATTAAATGAAAAAAATTTGTTGATAAATCAGTCAAGAATTAATCGCCAATCCATCCATTCATCTCATCCCCTGCCCTGAGACAGATCAATCAATGCACGCAGTTACCTTCAGCTCCACTGATAAGTGCTTAGTCTTCTTTTGAGGATAGATAAGCAGAGACTGCAGTTAACTGGAAGCCAACTCAAGGAAAAAGGAAACGAGGAAGGACTAGAAGTACTTGGCTAAATACAATCAATAAGGATTTGAGAGCATTAAACATTTCATGGGAAGACGCTGTGAAGATTGCTGATGATAGAAACGAATGGAGGAATGTTGCCGCCCTATGTTTGTACAGAACTCCAGGAACTGATGATGATGAGTGCTTAGCCTTCTCTCTATATTGCTTCTCATCATATCGCGCCTTATGGGCATTTCATTGTGTCCATGAGCAGCGACCTGCGCCTAAACCATCTTTTCTTTAACTCCCTTTACTTTGGACTGAATTTCTGGATTTTGGAATTTGCACCGTTTTTGGACCTTCTTTTTTTGCTGGCCGGCTTGATTTTGTCTCAATAGTGCTCGATGTTGTCATTGATGACTGTAGCACTCTAATTGTTGTTATTGTTATTCTGAATCAACGAATAAATCGTTGTTGAAACATTACTCGTGATTTTTGAGTTGGTTTCCCTTGCCTTCTTGAATGTTAATTGATATTGGCTGTTAAAAATCACTTGAATCATAAACAACGCACATAGCAATCGTTTGAGCTGTTCTCATACGGATGGATTAACTTACAGTGCTTGATGTTGTCATAAGTGGTGTTGTTGTTGTTGTTGTTGTTGTGCAGCGCCTGACAGACCTAGCATAGAGAACCTGGAGACGGGGTATGACTGGGTGAACGCGTCCTGGTTACCCTCAGGGACGGGCGCCTCCAAGGACCCGGGCTCTGACTTCATCGTCGAGTACAGGCTGCTCGGTGAGACGTCTACCTGTCCATTGTAATGTATTAGAAATACAGTATAATTATGTTATGATTACAGGTGTTTAGAGTTATAAATAATATCATGTCAGTTACTTTAAAGATATTGCAGCTTAAAATTCTGTTATATGTACTATATACAATTATACATGTATATATATATAATATTATGTATATATATATAAATATGTATAGATATCGATATATATATGTATATATTTATATATATTATATCTGATAGAGATATCGTTAATTTGGAAAAAACTGTGAGGGTGGATAGAACCTGACTATATACTCTATATCTATATATATATATATATATCATAATATATACTGCATTACTATATATATATACACCTTACTAGATATATTAGATCATATGACTATATAGATATACTACATTACCGTATATTATATATATATATATTAATAGGAATTGTATTATTATATAATATTATATATGGCGCCTGATTTCTTATAAATATATATAGCTATAATATATATTTATATATATCGTTATTGGACAACTGTGAGGGTGTGCTATTATACATGAATATAATATATATATATATATATATATATATATATATATATATATATATATATACTGCATTACTATATATATATACTACATTACTATATATATATACTACATTACTATATATATATATACTACATTACTATATATATATATATATATATATATATATATATATATATATATATATATATATATATACTACATTACTATATAAAGCTGATAAAACTATTGTAACGTCAGTTGTCGCACTCGAAAGCGATGTCAGTGCCGGGTTAGCCCAGGATTTGAACCCCGCAGATAATGATACGAATATCTTACCGAGATCGCCACTGGCTCCAGCCGGTATATATATATATATATATATATCTATATATATATATATATACATATTATATATACATGTATGCATGTATGGATAGAGCTAATAGGATGTGTGAAGTCTGTATTTATTTATTACGTTCTAATTGATTAATTATTTACGCATCAATTGATTGGTTGATTGATCGATCGATTGATCGATTGATTGACTGGTTGATTGATTGATTGATTGATTGACTTATTGGGTGGTTGGTTGTTTAATTGGTTGGTTGGTTCTTTGGCTGGTTTGTTGGTTGGTTGACTGATTGACTGACTGACTGGCTGACTGACTGACTGACTGTTTGATTGACTGACTGACTGTGTGCGTGACTGACTGACTGACTGGCTGACTGTCTGTTTGACTTGGTGACTGACTGACTGACTGTGTGCGTGACTGACTGACTGACTGGCTGACTGACTGACTGACTGACTGGTTGATTGATTGACTGACTGACTGACTGACGGTCTGATTGACTGACTGACTGGTTAACTGACTGATTGACCGACTGACTGACGGTCTGACTGACTGACTGACTGACTGGCTGGCTGACTAACTGACTGACTGACTGACTGGCTGACTGACTGACTGACTGACTGACTGGTTGATTGACTGACTGACTGACTGACGGTCTGACTGACTGACTGACTGACTAGTTGACTGACTGGCTGGCTGACTGACTGGTTGACAGGAAGCGAGGAGTGGAACCAGACGAGGATGGAGACGCACCACAACTGGTACAACGTCACAGGACTGGAGCACGGCAAGACGTATGAGTTCAGAGTGAAGGCGATCAACTCTCGTCAGGACACCATCAACTCTCCAATCGTTTCTCAAACTGTGGGAGCAGAACCCGGTCAGTTGCTCTCTCTCCTCTCTTACTTCTTTCTCTCCTACTTCTCTCTCTCTTGTTCCTTCTCTCTCTCTCTCTCTCTCTCTCTTACTGCTCCTCTATCTCGCTCTCTCTCTCCTACTTTTCTCTCTCTCTCTCTATCTCTCTCTCTTTCTATGTATGTATCCCGGTCTGCATCTCTCTTACTCCTCTCTCTCTCTCTGTCTATCTGTCTAGTTCTCTCTCACTCTCGCTCTCTCTCGCTCTCTCTCTCTCTCTCTCTCTCTCTCTTTCTCTAGTTTATCTACTGATTCATCGTAGTTTCTCAGTTTTTGTTATTTGACAGCATTGCTAACAAGTGTCAGTGTTTGGAGTAGTTTTGTTCACCTTTCTTTGACTTCTGGGCAAAATGTATTTATATGTCCAATGACACTGTCCTTAGGTTCACTAAACGTTTTGTATGTGTGTGCGTGTGTATGTATGTGTTTATTTACGTGTGCGTATGTGTGTGTAGATTTGTTATACTGCTGTGTGTACGTGTATGTATGTGTGTATGTATGTGTAGAAGCAGTAGTACAGAGCGCCACTAGTGCTCTATGGTTTGTTGTACTGCTGTGTGTACGTTTGTGTATGTGTGTATGTATGTGCAGAAGCAGTGGAACAGAGCCCCACTAGTGCTCTATGGTTTGTTGTATTGCTCTGTGTTCTGCTGTTGCTCATCTTCGTCATCGCGCTTGTTCTACTGCTGAGACGTAACCGTGGCGAGGCCTACCCGGGTTAGATCAATCAATCAATCAATCAATCAAGTAGACTATCAATAAATCAAACAGTCTATCTTATCAATCAATCATTCCTTCTTATCAATCAAACAGTCTATCTTATCAATCAATCATTCTATCTTATCAATCAATCAATCAATCTTATCAATCAATCATATACATCTTATCAATCAATCATTGTATCTTATCAATCAATCAATCTTATCAATCAATCATATACATCTTATCAATCAATCAATCTTATCAATCAATCTTATCAATCAATCATATACATCTTATCAATCAAACAGTCTATCTTATCAATCAATCATTCTATCTTATCAATCAATCAATCAATCTTATCAATCAATCATATACATCTTATCAATCAATCAATCTTATCAATCAATCTTATCAATCAATCATATACATCTTATCAATCAATCAATCATATACATCTTATCTATCAATCAATCAATCTTATCAATCCACATTCCATCTTATCAATCAATCATTCTAACAGTAGTGTTGTATGTTTTTGCGTAGTTTACGAGAAGGAGAAGCTACACGGTAACAAAGGAACTCTGGATGAAGAGGCGCCATTCCGTGAATACTTCAGGCAGTAAGTGTTTCATTTTTAAATTCAGCAATTTAAAAATTAATTAATCAATTGATCAATAGATGAAGTAAAGTGTATTAATATGAGCTCTGCTAGTTACCTAATTAAGCCATTGGCTTATTTGATCGCTTGATTGATTGATCGATTGAGCAATCAATTGATTATTGATTGATCTACTGATTGATTGATTGATTGATTATTTCTCGATTGATTATTGATTGATCTATTGATTGATTGATCTATTGATTGATTGATCTATTGATTGATTGGTCTATTGATTTATTATTGATTGATTGATTGATTGATGGATCGATTGATCCATTGATTGATCTATTGACTGATCTATTGATCTATTGATTGATCTATTGATTGATTGATTAGGGAGGAGCCGACGATCAAGAAGTCCCAGGGCTCCCTGGAGAGCTCGGGCAGTCGCTCAGAGGACGACGGGTCAGACAGCCTGGGGGTGTACGAGGATAACGACCCCAACAAGTTCAACGAGGAGGGGTCGTTCGTCGATCACACTGCCACCGTGCCGGAGTACAGGAAACTAGAGGAGTCTAAATCCTCCCCCACTGACGTCAATTCTCCCCCCTCCGATCTCTCCACTGTTGTATAACTCCCCCCCCCCCCCAGCTGTTCTTCCTCAGAAATGTTATCGAAGGACAGGAGTTGTTGTGGTGTTCGATGTGTCTGTCCAAGCACTTGTGGCATCCACCTCTCTTAGCGTTAGATCAACAGTTCTTTGGCAATAGTCTATGTGGTATTCAGATCCTACCTGGGCTGCAAGCTTATAATAATAACTACAATTGGAGTGTTACAGTCATTAGTGACAACATCAAGCACTATTAAGTCAAACCGACGAGCAAAAAGAAGGTCCAAAAACGGTGCAAATTCCTAAGTCCAGAAAATCAGTTCAAAGTTTATATCGGAGTTTCTCAAGTTGATGTTTTAACAAGAGAGCCTGTAATGCTTTCATCCCGTCGTTCAGTGGAGACGATGGTCTACAGGTAGAGAAGCAGCCGTGTAAGCCAGATAGTGCAGGTCCAAAACTACATCTAGTCTGACATTCATTTAAACCAAAGAGATATGTTTAAAAAAAATTATTCAAATCAGTTTAAGAAGATATCATTAACGTGTTAATGGTTAACAGTAACACGTTAATGACGTTAGCAGATATCCTCTTAACGGATCTTAGACTGAGACGCTGCTGTGGTTTCAGCAGTAGCTGCAGAAACAAGTTGGACATGATAACTGCTATAGTGTTTCTGTTTGAGAATCTCCTGATAGATTTGAATTCTCAGCCTCTTTGTTACTGGCGCAGTAATTTATCGTTTAGACCAAATAATGATGCTACAGTTACGTTCAATAAAAGCGCTCTACTGCCGCACATTCTAATTGCTTTTTTGTAATATTTTTATTTGCGTTTCTGGACAATATGTAAGATTGTTTTTAAACATTTGTTGTTTTCAGTGGTTTTCTAAGATGATTGTCCTTGTACTGTAGATACGAATACAAAGTGTAGAATAGGTATCTCTTCAAGCTGCACACGTTCCAGTAGAGCGATTGAATGGAATCACGTTTATTTCACTTCGTTAGAATCGAACACCAGAAATACATGGAGATAAAGTGAAAAAGGACACAAAGGCCACCAAAGCAGTAACACGTGCCCTTCGTGGCACACGTTAGTGCTCATTGTGTCAGTTTAAAATGCTTAAAATCAGTGTTAAAATCAGTTTAAAATGCTAATTGGCTAAACTAGGATTCATTAATTGTATTGAGTATGTGTATTTTCAGCCAATGTTGAGCCTGCTTTATTGAGCGAGTAAAAGTGTCTCTATCAAGCAAAAATTGGGAAACTATCTTAAAAGTTTCGTTTTTATGAAATACTTACACATTGCCTGGTATTTTGCTAGACTTTCATAGGCAAGGTTTAACTTTAAAACCACTGATGGACGCAGAGGTCATTTTCGTGAAGGCTATGTTAAAGAGTTTTATTTTAAGCCACTAAATGATCGGCACGTTAAGAACAAATAATTCTAATATACATGTAGCGTATTTCTTTTTTAAATATTCAGAGTAGATTTAATGATTATAGTGTAGATTTGTGAGAGTTTTGATACATGACTATATGTTTTATGTGTTTTACTTAATAGTACCTATTTACCTTTCAGTTGTTGCTTAAGCTTCATTATTCCAACACCACCCTCCTCTATGTTCCCCTATTTCTAAGTTCAAAGTATCCCTATCCGTCCCAGCTTCCACGGATTGGAACCCACTTCCTTATTATATTCGGTTTTCGTCTTCTTTTTCCTCATGGCTTGAAATAAACCATTTCCAATCCTTGATCCATAAAACCCAGATACCTTGATCCATTCAACACGGATGTCCTTGATCCATACAACCTGGATGACCTTGATCCATACAACTCGGATTTCCTTGATCCATACAACCCGGATGACCTTGATCCATACAACCCGGATGACCTTGATTCCTGGCAGGCTCCGCTTAAGATCTCATGCTTCGTGTCTCACTTATTTAACAAATTTTTTTGTTGGAGTAGGACGATAGAGAAATTGTTGTAGGGACGTTCCTGGAAACATCTGTAGCTGAGGAAACAGACGCTAAACCTCTTTTAACACTGCTAGTGTTAACCCTGCAGTCAAAAACCCTGAGAGTCTGATAGAAATATATCTAAAGGATGTGGGCTGCTTGAGATCTTTAAGAATAAAAGTGCCGCTGAAGTATACAGTATCTCTGCAACATGATCTAAAGTCTAAGAAGAGATATCTGTTTGCCATTTCCTCTCGGCAAACTTTAGCGAAATCACTTCAGCTAGGTTCTTATATGTCATATGACTGGATTCGTATATGTCATATGACTGGGCTCTTATATGTCATATGACTAGGTTCTTCTATGTCATATGACTAGGTTCTTATATGTCATATGACTGGGTTCTTATATGTCATATGACTGGGTTCTTGTATGTCATATGACTGGGTTCTTATATGTCATATGACTTGGTTCTTATATGTCATATGACGCGATTCGTATAGTTTTCACAAAGAGAGAAAAGATTTTATATTTTTGAAAAGAAGTCGCAGTTTAATGCGTATTTTACTTGTTATTAATTGCAGTGTAATTAATCTTTATTAGTTGTGTAGTATTAATGTCTTTATCCAGAAATCTTATGTCACTTACTCCTTACTCGTGAACTCTACAAATATATTTTGTTTCAGATTTATTCAATTATATCTGTCTATCTCCAGTCAGGTTTAGGGTACAAATTCCTCCACAGTTTTCATTGTTTCGCTCAATGGTCAGCACACCTTTGCTCGCTAGTAGTGGTGTGACATTGCATGTCTGTGCTTGTCACATTGCGTGTCTATGCTTGTCACTTTGGATATCTGTGCTTGTCACATTAATTGTCTGTGCATGTCACGTTGGATATCTGCATGTCACATTGGATATGTGTGCTTGTCACATTACATGTCTGTTACATTGTATATATATGCCTGTGACGTCGCATTTCTGTGCTTTTCACATTGCTTATCTGTACATGTCACATTACAAGTCTTATGTTGTACAACATTGACTTGTACAACACAAGGCTAGTACAAGTCTATGTTGTACAACACAAGGCTAGTACAAGTCTATGTTGTACAACACAAGGCTAGTACAAGTCTATGTTGTACGACATTGACTTGTACAACACAAGGCTAGTACAAGTCTGTGTTGTACAACACAAGGCTAGTACAAGTCTATGTTGTACAACACAAGGCTAGTACAAGTCTATGTTGTACGCTTGTATAGGTCACTTACATGATAACAACCACTTCTGTTGTAGATTGTTTGTCGCTATTCCACTGTTTATCGCTATGTTGTTACGTTTGTTGTTACTGGCTGGAGCCAGTGGCGAAGTCGTTAAGAGACTCGACCGCGGATCAGATGGTGAGGGGTTCAAATCCTGGGCTCGCCCGTCACTGACGTCGCTTTCGAGTGAGGAATCTGACGCTAACCTTAGCTTTACCAGCTTTTACATCTATCTACTGTGTAGTGTTGTTTTAATCTGTTACATCATGACGCTGCTAAACCTCTAGAGCTGTGGTAGACCAGCGCTTGTGTCGTTGTATTACATATACTGGTATCCGTGGCTCAGTGGTTAAGAGTTGACCTAATGGTATTGAGATACGGGTTCAAATCCTGGCCCAGTCAGTCACGTGAGTGGTGCGTGACGAGTAATACGAGCGACACAAGTCGATAATGAAAATATCGATTAATGTATACTTGTGTATGATCTGTGTGTTTATATATATATATATATATATATATATATATATATATATATATATATATATGTAATTATATGTAGATATATATATGTAATTATATGTAGATATATATGTAATTATTGACGATTACATAGTATAGCTAAAGCTCAGTAACTACAGCTCATTGTGTATAGCGACAAGTAACGTCGTGAAGCTGTAAACGACAGATCCTGAGCTGAACTCTCGTGGGTTCGATTCTCGGGCGAGCTGATCACAGAGATAATTCCACGACATTTATAGGACAGGTAAATGGATAATAGATTAACCTGTGTCGCGATCGTATTAAAAACAATAGATTTCATCGTGAATAGTTATCTCTCTACAATGTGTGAAATCGTTTATTACAAATACTAATGCCTACAATGATGTTTCGTAACCCTTGCTTCTAAACGTGTGTTTGTGTGTATGTGTGTGCTTACATAACTGTCTCACCACTTCCAAACCTGTACTAGTGTTCTTTCTTGTGTGTTTATGTCTGCCTAAGTGTTGTATGTGATAGATTCGAGTCTCATCAGATGTCAGCTAACAAGCTGTCCCTCGTATCCTAGTCAGCTGAGGTAATGAACGTAAAACCATTGTGCTAAAAACCGTGACGTTAAACCAATGATGATAAAATTATGATCTAAATCTCTAATTGTAAAACAATGACGACAAAGTTTTGATGGTAAAACCCTGCCGATACAAAACCGGATGGTAGAAGCCTGCCGATACAAAACCGGATGGTAAAACCCTGTTGATATAAACCCTGATGGTAAGACCCTGACGATATAAATCCTGATGGTAAAATTCTGTTGATATAAACCCTGATGGTAAAACCCTGTTGATATAAACCCTGATGGTAAAACCCTGTTGATATAAACCCTGATGGTAAAACCTGACGATATAAACCCTGATGGTAAAACCCTGTTGAAATAAACCCTTATGGTAAAACCCTGACGATAGAAACCCTGATGGTAAAACCCTGTTGAAATAAACCCTTATGGTAAAACCCTGACGATAGAAACCCTGATGGTAAAACCCTGTTGAAATAAACCCTTATGGTAAAACCCTGTTGATATAAACCCTGATGGTAAAACCTACCTGTATTTTGTCAATTGCCAATCTTAGTGCTTTGAATCACTCAAGTACAGCACCTAGTGGCAGAGCATAATGAATCGTATTATATTTTTATGACAGACATTTATATCTCCACTATTTCTGTAGTTGATTTCTTTTGAAATCAACTACAGAAATGAGAAATAGTGAGCGAGAGAGAGACTAATTATGCATAGGCGTCTTGGTATAATTAATTATTGTGTAGCTTTATTCTTAAAATCTAGTTATTATGCAAACATGACAACATTCTTTTTGCTTTATATAATATGTACCAAGTTATATGAACAATGCAAATCAGTAATTTGTGTCAAATTCTATGTTTTAATGGATAATTTTCGTTATTTCTACAAATCAAATGTTCTAATCAGATGTATTGTGTTTTGTAGTTAAGATGTCAATAAAAAGTTGTAATTCGAAAAACTTGCTCAATATCTTTCATCTGAAACGCACGGTACATGAGAGTTAATATATTCGCAACACAGTCTGTATATTTAACAACTTCAAGGTCACAGACTACAACAAATAACATGCACTGTGGATGACTGAGTGTCAAACATTCGCTGTTTTAAAAACAATAGCAACAAAAGTAACAACATAACAAAATAATTAACATAAGCAAAAAACCACAATTTTAAAATGTAATAAAATGAGCTGACACACTCTGAAAGAATTACATAAATACAGAGCAAGCATTAAAGCAGAAATCTGAACGTAACTAAAACAATGAACAAAACTATAAATACTGGCTCTACGCTAGTTGTTGTGTATTAATTATTATTACTGCAGCTATCATAATTATTAATACAGTTAATTTTCGTTTCACATTCATTATTTTCATTATTAATCAGCCAGAGCAGTGGTTAAAGTGGGGCAGAACACTGGGGAACTATACGTTCCCCTAGCCCTCATTTTTCTGAGGTGCGTTCCCCTGCTATGGGCCCAAATTAGATACTAGGTGACCTATAAATACATTACAGAGGAGCCCAAAAATTCTAACCGTTCCCCTAGCTTTCAATTCCAACTTTAACCACTGAGCGCGCTTATATTATGCAAATAATATTAAGCCTATAGAAACAAGCATAATTATATATATATCACAGAAAATAAAATAAATCGCTGAAAGAACAGCAGTTGCTTTCGTTTATATTCCTTGGAATATCTGCATATCATGTTCAAAAGATGAACGTGACGTTCCTTTCTATACTTAATTTAGTTCATATAATAACTAATTCAAGTGAGTCGTTCGTCGTTTGATTTATTAATCAGATACCCACTACACGTTTGATAATGAAAACTGTTAATTAAGAAATGTCATCGTATCACTGAAGGCACAACATTTCTTGCACATTCACAGGATTATAAACAGTCTAAGGCAACACTACCACAGTTTGGGAGATGTTATACCACTAATAGTTATACGGTCTGTATTAACAATGTCAGTATACCCAAATCCAAATAAACAAAACTTATTACATGTCTGCAGAGTTACCATGATTATAGTTGAGATAACGGCTCGATACATAGTCAAAGCGAAACGCTAGCAAGTTTAAAGCTAAAAAACAATGAATCACACACAATATTTATGTTAGTAACATAATTAATTGAGGCACGAAAGAGATCTCTAGTAATAGAGGTCCACTGATGTTACAGTTCAGAAACTCAATCCATCCATTTAAAATCCAATAATCCAAAAGCCGTCACAACAAATTGCTTTCACTTTGTATACATACAAAAAAATATGAAAGAAAAAAGTCTCATCTATATTTTACAGCAGCGTTCTACCTACAAAATGTTGTTCTGCTAATTGCTACAGAGTTCTCAGCCTATCTACCATTCACCCTAGTCATCATACACCCCTTGTTGTGACACCCTTGTTCTGACACCCCTGTTCAACACTACACCCTCTCTACTCTCAGTCACCACACCCTTGTTCTGACACCCCTGTTCAACACTACACCCTCTCTGCTCTCAGTCACCACACACCCTTGTTCTGACACCCCTGTTCAACACTACACCCTCTCTGCTCTCAGTCACCACACACCCTTGTTCTGACACCCCTGTTCAACACTACACCCTCTCTGCTCTCAGTCACCACACACCCTTGTTCTGACACCCCTGTTCAACACTACACCCTCTCTGCTCTCAGTCACCACACACCCTTGTTCTGACACCTCTGTTCAACACTACACCCTCTCTACTCTCAGTCACCACACACCCTTGTTCTGACACCTCTGTTCAACACTACACCCTCTCTACTCTCAGTCACCACACACCCTTGTTCTGACACCCCTGATCAACATTACACCCTCTCAGCTCAGAGCTTTAAGATGTCGCGCCGTCAAACTTGAAGCCGAAGAAAGCGGGATGCTGAGTGGCGGGGTCAAACGATGATAGCTCCGCCTCTGACCCGTGCAGCACGCTGTAGGACAGTCCACCAAACACTGGAGACTCTCTCGACGAATCACAGAACAGCTCAGCTGACTTAGGACCACCCAGAGAGGGTTTAGGGGAGGAGTCAGGACCTACAACAGCAACAACACTGGACTATGCGGTGTAGCAGACAATGTCAACAAGCACTCCTCACAACCCACTACAGCAGAGGTTTAGTTAAATCATGAGACGAGTAACAGTGCCAATCCATTAAACCAAAAATATTTATGGGATGAGTTACAGTGCCAATCCATTAAACAACCCAATGATAAAACTATCTTGTTTACCCATATTAATATTAATTAATATTAATATATATTAATGTTATTAATAGTTAGTTAATATTAATTTAAACACAAGCCACTCACCAGATGGCGGGGTGGTTGAGCCGCTGAAGCTCGCTGACATGGACGACAACGTCAGACTCGGCTCCGCTGACACTTTCTCAAAAGTGGCCGACATCGAAAGGTCGCTCCCGTTACCGTTACCAGGGGTGGGAGGTTTGGGTCCCAGAGAAGAGGGTGGGGAGGCTAGAGCTGTGGGGGGAGGGATGGACACAGGTGGGGGGGCTTTAGCCACTTGTTCTGGTTCTGTAGAAAATATTGGAAAATTAACTGAACTTGCTTCATTGGGTTTCATAAGAGTGTTACTTACAATAGGCCGCCAATCATCATCATCATCATCATCTTCTTCCCTTAAATCCTAGTTTAACTAGGGTCGGGATACGAATAGACCTTCTCCAATCTTAAAGACTTTAAGAAAATAGGCCACCAATAAGCTTAGAATTATTGTTACGGTTAAATTAATTCATAATTAAATAGTTTTATTTTCATCATATAATATCCCTAAGATTATAATTGAAAGACTTAGACAATACTTCCACCCAATGATATCATCAATGACCTAACTGCAAACATTTATATAATAGTACTTCATGTTCATAACATGACAACAATTGGAGTGCTACTGTCATCAATGACAGCATGAGCACTATTGAAACAAACCCAAGCTGGTGAGCAAAAACAAGGAATTTTATTATTAATACATTATTGTAATAGTCAGTAAGTTTACACTATTTTTAGGGCTGCAGATTAACGCCGCTAACTATCGATTAAGGCGTTAAAAAATTAACGGCCGTTAAAAAAATTAACAGCAGTTAAAAATTACCGAATTTAAAAAAATCATTTGCATTTTCTAATAATTGCTGATTGATAGGAAAGTTTTAAAGGGAGCGTAACCCTGTTTACATTCGAGAACGTTGTTTATGTTTCATCCTCTGTATCTATAATCTCTCCCTATTACCCAGCAGATAAAAATCAAATGGACGTGTATGATTCCAAAACTTGTAATGAATCTAAGGGAAGCAGAATAGGACATATTAGCAGTATTGTAAAAGGTGTATTTAAGTTTCATACACACTGTTACACTTACAAGTTTTGACACTGTTTTATTTACAAGTATTGCAATAAAGAATTCATGTAGCCCAATAGGAACTCATCATTGTCATATCACTTGTATACAAGGCATTTTCAATGGATAGCACTACATTACAGTCGTCAGTTCCCGTGCTGTAGCGTCAGCCAGAGCAAAAAAAAGTAAGTAAACACGCATTATAGTGAATAATCAACTATGTTGATATCTATCACTTTTAAAACCACATGTTTAATCCGTTTGGCAATTTAGACCATTTTCCGTATAACCAGTCCAGTGAATGTCCGAGATTTTACTCTCAGATCAGCGCGGCCGGGATTCGAACCCACGAGGTTTCAATTCACCTCAGGCTTTGTCATTTAAAATTTCATGACGTTACCCCTACGCTATTTAGACATTCAATAGCAGTAAATGTATCACACACGACTCAGCACACATTTCTTCTGGTAAATTACTTTGTTTTAGCCCTGCAATGTTTAGGTTCACCAGCCTTACCTGTGCCACGAGAGAGCCTATCTTCAATTACAGACCTCAATGTAAATAAAAAGAGAGACCCTCTCTCAGCTGTTACCGACAATGAACTTTTGTGTCTTAACAATTAGCTCAATGATATACAGTAGAAAGACATCTCTGTCATCATCATCATCTGATGCGAAACAGACGTTAAACTTTAACAATTATTAATATAAATATACGGTAGTATACATGAAAATTAATTACAGGTTAAGTAGTCCAAAAATCCAAGTTTATAATATAAAATATTTTCGATTAAAATATCGATTAACTACGCGATTAATTGATTAATCGTACAATTAATCGAGATTAATTTTTATAATCGATCTGCAGCCCTAATTATTTTACAATACCAATGAGTCAACATATCAATTTCTATCAACATACTCGAAACAGCAGGTGTAGTAGCAGCTGTAGGCTGCTTAGGCTGTTGCTGTGGAGCAGAGGCAGCTGCTGGTGCAGGCTTGGTAGCAGCTGCTGCTGAAGGTGGAGCTTGTTTAGGCACTGGGCTAGCAGCAGCTGCAGGTGGCGGTGCTTGCTTGGCAGCTGGGCTCGTGGCAGCTGCCGAGGGAGGCATGGCTTGCTTAGCAGCTGGGCTTGGAGCAGCTGGCTTAGTCTCAGCAGCTGCTGAACTCTTGGCTGGTGCTGAAGATTTTCCTGATGACTCACCCTGCATATCAATCAATTGCTAAATACAATTAATTAGTAATACAATTAATAAAAAGTATAATATAATTAGCTAATTAATTACTAGCTCATTCTTTAAACAAAATTACCGTTCTAGCAGACTTCAAAGTCTGGCCAGTTCAGTGTATAGACGTGAATTAAGTTACTAAGCAAACATCAAAACCAGCCATCTCTATATTCTAATATTGTCCTGACTCAACAATTAAATTAAATTAAATTCATTAAATTAAATTAAATAAGATTAGATTAAATTCTACGTACGGTTTTTCTGCTCTGATTCCACTTCCAAACAGCAAGTACGGCCATCACTCCACCTGCCACCACGGCCAGTCCTATCAGAGCCTTTCCCACCAGTCCCTCGTCCTTCTTCAGAGCCATCTCAATATTACTAGACTTGCTTTATAATCAACTTGAATTAGGACTCAATGAATTTATAAATTGTGAACTTTAATCTGAAAGCAGATCAGTAATAATAAAATAATAATAATAATAAAATAAAATAAAAATAAAATAAAGTAATAATATAATAAAATAATAATAATAAAATATAATAAAATAAAATATAATAAAATAAACTAAATTAATATTTAAATTATTTAGCAGAAAGTTAATGGGAGGAGGATCTGTACAGTGAAATGCTCTACAAAAACCTCCGCATTCAAACCTCAACTATGTATTGAATTCGTCGACATCTTTAATATATTTACACAAGAGCTTGCTTTATGGCTGTGACTGGAATGAATGTTATGGTAGTCCTAATTCTTATTCTAATCTCAATGTTAACCCTTACAAGACAATTCTGCAATAACTGAAACTTAAAAAGATATATTTATGTTGTGTGTAGTAAGAATTTAAATAATTATTCCAATTTGAATAGTTTGCATTCGCAAGATAAAATAAAATTGATTGCATGGCACATACATATTAGCTAACAAATATGGCAACATGTTATTCCAGCGATATAACCTTTCTCTCGATCCCTTCTCTCTCTCTTAGTGCACTGCCTACTGGCAGGTCCTAAGAATCTAAAAAAATTTAAGTATGATAGCTCTGAAATGTATATACTTAATTAAGGAGAGCTATAGGACTTTAATAAATTAACGGATTTTAATTAATTATTAGTTTATTACATAATATTGCAGCATAACTAGAGAGAAACAGAAGTATTAGCACAAATTATTCAATCCTAGCCATCACAAGGATTTTACCCAAAAGAATGATCTCTTAATGTTAAACCGCACCGGACGTATATTTCATCATCTTTCCAAATGCAATCAAATCCTACGCACAAAAATAAATTTCTGTACAAAAGTTGTCTTAATAAAAAGCAAATTCCACTGAACTTTCGCAACTTTCATTTTGTATAATATGTTTAATAATAGATGACACGTTAATTGCTAATGGCGTCAAATCAGTTTAGAGTCCCAGTTAATTAGAATTTATGGCAAAATCCAGGAAATGTTTATCATTAGGACACTGGAATGACTTTTCCATCAGCTGGAGTGAGTTTTCTCAGGTCACTTCACCCTTGACCTTCACCTTGCTTGACAAAACCATAGAGCTGAAGAGTAAGTAACTAGATGTGATTTGTTGATAATATCATATTTTGTTCTTTGCAGTACTTATTCGAAAAGTTTGAAGTTTAGTCTTTAGTTTAGGGTTTAGACCATTTATAGTAAATAGGGGAGCCACTCATTCTACTGTGCCACTACGAAATAAAATGAGAGAATTTTAATATAAATAGCAATACTATGGGATTTAAACTTATACTCGTAATTTGCATCTGGACTGATTTTCTGGATTTTGAAATTTGCTCCGCTTTGTACCTTATTCTGCTCACCGGCTTGGATTTGTCTCACTAGTACTCGATGTAGTCATGGATGACCTGGAGAATTAGAAACCATGAGAATTAGAGGTGATCTTATATGGAATCGAGCTCAATAAAATATTGCATGGATTTACTGAAATAAGAGCAACGGATTTCTTCAATTTCTCCACTAATGGTTTAAGAGGTCATAGCTATAATTAAGTTGTTTAAGACTAGAGTGAGGACAGACATAGGAAAGTTTCCTTTTCTCACAGTGCGATTGATAGGTGGAAATCTTTGAGTGAGGCGGTTAATTAATTGGCAATGCGGTGTCGGTGAATAGTTTAAAATAAGCTGGATATTGTAATCATATATGATTGGAGATTGAAATATGCCAATTGCTTTCTTCCTTTTTTCCTGCTACGTAAGTACGAAGAAAGAATGGAATAACGTGTGATGCATGGTACGTAGCAGTTCGAGTAAATTCTGGTAAATGTCAGTAGTACTCTATGATTGTTGTTATTTTTATTAACTTATTATTACTGAGACTTAACTTAACATAACTTAACATAATTATACTGGTTAAGGAAGTCACAAAGACTTGTAACACCAGTCTTCGTCGTAATTTCATACCTCTATACATAGAGACCTTAAAGGAAAAAAGATACAAACCTTGACAAGTTGATAGGCTTCAAAAGAAGAACATAAGAAAAACTAAAAAAATCACCAACAAACCACACACACACATAACCAGCTCATGTATAAACTTACACACAGGTATACAACTATGCACAAATACACATACATATATGCACCAATGCATGTTTACATACATGTTCATGCATACATGTTCATGTTCCACACACGCATTTGCACATATACACATACAAAAATACATAGAAACACTCAAATACTTACATGTATATACATATACATACATACATACATACCCCACATCCATATGTATACAGATACACACATAAATATGCACACATATACATACAAATATATACATATACATGCACGAACATATACACATACATACACACATATACATATATACGTATACACACATACATACGCATATGTACATACATATACATATACACACATATATACACATATACACACATATACACACATATATACACACATACACATATACATATATACACACATACACAATTACACATACACCTACATATATACACATAGAATACACTCACTTGTACATACACACATCGACCTTACAGACAAAAATATGCAAGCATGCATATAACTACATACTAGGCATATCCACAATTTGCAAAATATAGTCATACATTACAATACATACACGCATATATGCACAAACATACAAAGACATACACACATGTGCATACACTTACCCACACCTACATACACATACAAGCCTTACCCACACTCATGAATACCTAGAAACCAAATACCCTCATGAGGTGTGTAACTAATCAGCCTATCTACACAAAACAAACAAACAATTTATCAATTCAATGTATTTCTTTCCAATACTTATCTAGCCTATTCTTAAAAGCATTCACTGACTCTGCCTCTACTACATACTGAGGTAGCACTTTCCATATATTGATAACTCTCTGACTGAAAAGGTTTCTTCTAACCTCTAATCTGGATCTAACCTTTATTATTTTGAATCTATGCCCTCTAGTTCTAGCATAATCAGATAATTTGAAAAATTGTCCACATTCGATATTGTCAAAACCTTTAATTATTTAAAACACTTGAATTAAATCCCCTCTGGTATGTCTATCTTCTAAACTAATTAGACCTAATACATCTAACCTAGATTCATAGCTTTGACCTCTGCATTCAGCAATCATTCTAGTTGCTCTCCTTTGAACTCTTTCCATACATTCTACATCCTTCCTTAAAAAGGTCTCCATGCTTGTACGCAATATTCTAATTTAGGCCTTACTAATGCTTTATATAATTTAACTATTACATCCTTATTACAACTTTTTATAGTTCTCCTAATTAAACCTAAAGTGCGATTAGCACAATTTACTGCTGATTTACACTGCTCTGAAAATTTTAGAGTCACA
Source organism: Enchytraeus crypticus (assembly GCA_905160935.1). Taxonomy (NCBI): domain Eukaryota; kingdom Metazoa; phylum Annelida; class Clitellata; order Enchytraeida; family Enchytraeidae; genus Enchytraeus; species Enchytraeus crypticus. Next base: position 196,161 of record CAJHZI010000781.1, read on the forward strand.
GAGACAGGATGCTTGTTTATGGCCCACTATATACAGAATTATTTCTATAAAGTCATCAATTCATCAATAATCTAGGATTATTGATCGAAACATAATTGAAAATTTGCCATCAGCATAAAATCTCGAAATGTGAATTCAAGCAGGCTTATAACTTATTGACCTGGTTGTGCCACATTAATCTACATGGCGCGCTCTGATTGGTCATTCGTTGACCCATAAAACTAATTTAAATACCTGGACGTGTTTTATTTGTTGGTGTTTTGTCAATGAATTTCTGTTTTCATTAGCATCGATTATCTCATTCATTATCGCATTAATTATCTCATTAAGTAAAGTAATTATGCTAAAATCTCAATTACTGTGTAATTTACGTACGGTGTTTTATCGTTAGTGGCTTTCTGGAGAGCTTTCTAAATGCAGTTTTTATGAAACTCCCACTCATTGATTAATATGCCGGAGTATAGATTGCATTAGTGTCATTTATTAAACTAACTAAAACTTATCATCTATGATGATATTTTTCACTTAAATGCTTAATTCTTGTGTGGTAGTCAGTCAAACTTCCTTTTTACATGTCGTCAGTTATCAAATTGGGGTTTGGTGGGGAACGCGGGGGAAATGCGTTAAGTCCTAGCTCTCATTTTTTCTGAGGTGCGTTCACCTGCTAGGGGCCCATATTAGATACTAGGAGCCCTGAAAATATATTACAATTGGGCCCGAAAATTCTAACCATTCCCTAGCTGGCTCTCATTTCGCACTTGATACTATGGACTGATTTTCTGGATTTTGGAATTTGCGCCGTTTTTGGACCTTCTTTTTTGCTCGCTGGTTTGATCTTGTCTCAATAGTGCTCGATGTTGTCATTGATACCTGTAGCACTCTAATTGTTATTATTATTATTATTGATTTTAAAAGCTCTAAATTAAATTTATTGTTTAATCAATAGAGATCGTGTATACAACGTTCTGATTGTTTTATTACAGATAAATATATTTAGATTTGCTTATTCCAAATCAAAGGATTTGCTGTTTGTCATGAAGCCGAGGATTGGATTAGGGCCGCTGTTTGTAACGCTGCTCTTTTCACTTGTTCTTTGTTCAGTTTTGATTACAGCGGAAGATGAAAAGACTACCAATTCCGGTAGGTATTTAATAGACTTATTGTTCTTTACAATCCTTTGTTCCTATTTTGTTTTTTACGTGATGTTTCTAGATATTATTTAGACCTGAGAACAAAAGTTACAAAACTGGAATGATAACTGGATGGGGTAGGGAACAATGCTACATCACCATAAGAAAGCTTCTAAGATCATATTCTTATTAACAAGAATAGATATATGTTCTTTATTGCGATTAAGTCGAAATAATAACTATGGATGTGAAATGGGACATAAAAATCCAATGGCACTGACATAGCTTACATTAACAACTCACTTAAGAGCAGTTCACAAATGTGTAAGTCAATTAGGTTAAGCCAATACTATATGTAGTCGTTTTAAGTAATGTTTTTTAGAGATACGTCATTAATCATCAGTCCAATAAGGTCTAAAAAGTCTATTTTGTAGATGTAGTTACTATTATCAACTGTTATAGTTAGTAACTGAGTGCATTTTTGTGTGCCTTCAGGCAGTAAACCAGACACAAGTGGCGACGGTAAAGAGAATGAAGACGAGGAGTTTACGGCAGAAGAAAATGGCGTCCTAGTTCTGACAACCACTAACTTTGATAAAATCATTAACAGCAAGGATTTTGTTCTCGTTGAATTCTATGCTCCTTGGTACGTTCTACTTGTATCTAATCTTTGAAACTGGTATCTACACATTTATATATTTTTTAATTTGACAATTGTTATTGATCAAGAATTACCAATTTAACATTGGTTTATTTATGTCTGTAGGTGTGGTCAGTGTAAGAGCCTGACCAATCAGCTGATGTATTTATGTGTAGGTGTGGTCAGTGTAAGAGCCTGACCAATCAGATGATGTATTTATCTGTAGGTGTGGTCACTGTAAGAGCCTAACCAATCTGATGATGTATTCATCTGTAGGTGTGGTCACTGTAAGAACCTGACCAATTAGACGATATATTTATGTTGTTAGTTGTGTTCACTGTAAGTGCCTGTTCAATCAGATGATATATACTATGTGTGTGTGTAGGTATGGTAACTCTAAGAGCCTGTCCAATCAAATGATGTCTGTATCTTGTAGGTGTGGTCTCTGTAAGAGCATGCCCAATCAAATGATGTTTTTGTGCTGTAGGTGTGGTCACTACAAGAGACTGTCCAATCAAATGATGTATTTATTTGTGTAGGTGTGGTCACTGTAAGAGTCTGACCAATCAAATGATATATTTGTTGGTGTAGGTGTGGTCACTGTTAGATCCTGTCCAATCAAATGATGTATTTGTTGGTGTAGGTGTGGTCACTGTAAGAGCCTGGCTCCACAGTTTGAGGCAGCAGCTCTGAGACTCAGATCTGCCACGCCCCCTGTTGTTCTTGCCAAGGTTGATGCTACAGTGGAGACGTCCCTTGGATCTAGGTATGCACTGCTTGCGAGCCTCAGACGACTACAGATGTTTACAGACTGGTTGATACCCTGTGTTTCTGGGAATTTTTTATTTTATTTCTTTTAAATGTTTATTTCTATTTGTATTTGTCAGTGATTTGGTGTTGATGCTGATATAAAACACATATCTCTCTCTCTCTCTCTCTCTCTCTCTCTCTCTTGCTCACTACCTATGAGGGGGGGAGGTGTCAGGGTTAGTGTGGGGTGCTGAGAGGTGTGAGACCCGAGAGTAAATTCATCAATCATTGAGGCAGCCCTGCAACTGAAGCCTGTGTGTGTGTAGTGGCAACCCTCTAAATGTAAGCCTTCTTTAACATAGTACTCAGTCCTTCTCGTCGAAAGCTGCTTCTCTAATTAACATATTTATTTATAACCATTTCTTTAAATTTCAAAATAATGAATCTTTCTGAATTACTGGTGTTAATTAGAGAGATCTGTAAATTAGATATATATAATTAGAGAGGTACCCAGATATTACTATATAAAATCCTTTGCCACTAGTAAGTACGCTGCCGCTTTGTCTCTGTAGATTTGATGTGAGCGGCTACCCGACGCTCAAATGGTTCAAGAACGGAGAGGTGCACGACTACGACGGACCTCGTGAAGAAGAGGGTACGTCTCTCATAGATCTTTAGTCTGTGCTACAGTGTACTATGTAACCTACAGGCTGGTCATTAGGGTACGTCTCTGATAGATCTTTAGTCTGTACTGAGTGTGATGTGTAACCTACAGGCTGGTCATTAGGGTACGTCTCTGATAGATCTTTAGTCTGTACTGAGTGTGCTGTGTGACCTACAGGTTGGTCATTAGGGTACGTCTCTGATAGATCTTTAGTCTGTACTGAGTGTACTGTGTAACCTACAGGCAGATCATTAGGGTATGTCTCTCATAGATCTTTAGTCTGTACTGAGTGTGATGTGTAACCTACGTAATGATTATTTACAGGCATAGTGTCGTACATGAGAGAGAGAACAGATCCTAGCTGGAAGCCGCCTCCTGATGAGGTACTGGTATTGACCAAGTCTAACTTTGATGAAGTGATTGAGAGAGAGCCCCTCACTGTAGTCATGTTCTACGCACCCTGGTATGTCCCACAGTAGTAGTAGTAATAATAATAATAATAATAATAATAATAATAATAATAATACTGGCTGGAGCCAGTGGCAATGTTGGTAAGATATTTGACCGCGATCAGTATGTGCGGGTTTAAATCGTGGGCTCGCTCATCACTGACATCGCTTTCGAGTGAGAAAACTGATGTTAGCATTAGCTTTAGCAGCTTTTTAATGATAATAATAATAATAATAATAATAATAATAATAATAATAATAATAATAATAATAATGATAATAATAATAATAATAATAATGATAATCTCTTAGTGCACTGCCTACTGGCAGGTCCATGGTTCATAACGCCTCCACTCTTCTCTGCTTCCGCCTTCCTCGTCATTTCCATATATGACTGGGTCTTTAAATCATCTAACATACCTAATCTCGGCCTGCCCCTGCCTCTTTTTCCTTCCATTCTACCTTCTACGACCTCTTTTAATAGACCTTCCCCTCTTAGAATGTGTCCTATCCATCTCTTCTTCCTATTTCTTAATACATTTATCAACTATCTATCTGTGCCAACTCTCTCCAGGACTTCCTCATTTGTAACCTTTTGAGTCCAGCTAATCCTCTCCATTCTTCTCCAAATCCACATTTCCAATGCTTCCAGTTTCCTAATATCTTCCTTCCTTAAGGTCCATGTTTCACATTCATACAATAGCGTGGTCCAAACCAAAGTTTTCACTATCTTTTTCGTTGTGTCTTTCTTTAGACTTGTTGTTAATAGTTCTTTTCTACTACCAAAGGCCGCTTTTGCTTGTGCAATCCTACTGCATAGTTCTGTCTCACATTTCCCATCATCGGTAATAGTATGACCCAAATATTTGAAACTCCTTACCCGTTCCAATTTTGTACCATTTATTGTGATATTAACTTCACCTTTATTATTGGACACTCTCATAACCTTGGTCTTTTTTATATTAATCTTCATGCCATATCTTAGGGCCGTATCATTCAGCCTATCCATTATCTTCTGCAATCCAATCTTGCTGCCCGCTACCATTCCTTGGTCATCTGCAAATCGTACATCTTGTAACAAATTCCCTCCTACTTTTATTCCTTCTTCCAAGTCTTCCGTGGCTTCCTCCATCATTGCCTCTGCGTAAATGTTAAACAGCAGCGGCGAAATGCTACAACCTTGTCTTACTCCATGTCCTATATCACCTTCTTCTGAGTATTCTTGTTGGATTTAATAATAATAATAATAATAATAATAATAATAATAATCAGAATAAAAATTAATAATAATAATATTAATTTGATCTTATTTTTTAGCCCAGGGCCCTCTACAGCCCAGGGCATAAAAAGAATTATAAAAGTTAAGTGATCAAAATGATAGTCAGGGTAAATACAGAATATGACAAATCATACTCTTTTCACGTCTTGGCCTTTCAGAATAAACTCGCTATGTATTGCTTGTGCACGAAACAGTGGCTAAGCAATCTAATTGTTAATCTCTGTTAATCTCTGTTAATCTCTGTTAATCTCTGTTAATCTCTGTTAATCTCCGTTAATCTCTGTTAATCTCTGTTGATCTCTGTTGATCTCTGTTGATCTCTGTTGATCTCCGTTGAATGCTGTCAGGTGCGGTCACTGCAAGAAGATGGCGCCAGAGTTCAGCAAGGCTGCGGAGGAGCTGAAGAAGCAGAAGAAGGAAGTGGTGCTGGGCAAGGTTGATGCCACAGTGGAGACTGAGCTAGCCTCCAGGTATAAGGTCGACGGGTATCCCACTATGAAGCTCTTCCGCAAGGGCAAGGAGTACAAGTTCAACTCTGAGGCGAGAGACAAGTGGTGTAAGTCAATTAGTAAAATAACTTATAGACCTTTCATAAAACTTGTTTACTTTGAAAAAGTCACATTGTATATTTTCTTATTCGCTAGAGGGCGCCACTGTGCACTCACAGTTGACTGTTTTACAGCAGGCATTTATAATGTAAGGTATCTCTTAAATGTAAGGTATCTTCTCTGTATAGTTTATCTAGACATATTAAGTGTAAATTACGACTTAATTTTATAATCATTTGATAATTAATTGAAATATAATTTCCTTTAGAATTTATAATTAATGTCATTCTCTTAATAAATGAAGAAGTACCTAATAGGTATATGCATATGTATTTAACATTGCCTGCCGTCACACACCCCTCCCCACGCCCCCAAAACTGTCCACCTGGCTTTGTTTATAATCTGTGCACAGCTGCCACTACATATTATGAAAGGTCTTTACAATAAGCGACAACAACAACAGCAGCAGCAACAACAGTAGTGATTTATGATGGATATTAGAATTGTATCCGACCTAAGCCTGGTGGCTTTTAAGTTGTCAGTCTTGTAAAATTATTACTATTACAACTATGTTTAACTTAATGGTTGCGCTTTAAGTATTAAGTAAATAAAGTTGTTAATTTAGTACTATGACATTTTGTTACTTGGCACTCTGTTTCTATAGTGATATGTGGCTGAACTGTATCTACTCTACTGTAACATGATATTATACTATATCTGCATGTATTGTTGGCGAAAGGTAGCATCATGCAGTTACGCATGAAGTTATTATATGCTGTTGTTGCTCATGAGGTCCCAATATTATTATATTTGTCTATACATGTATGTTATTGATGACAGCTCTGATGTCATACATAGATGTACAGATAGGAGTATTATATATCTATATGTTGTTGATGACAGCTCTGATGTCATACATAGAGGGACAGATAGGAGACGCGAGTAAGGAGCTCAAGACGTTGGATGATGTGAGGAAGTACATAGGCACTGTTGATTCTGAGCCTGTGCGGGTCGTGGGCTTCTTCTCATCGAGCGGCTCCTCTGAGTTCAGCATCTACTCTGACGCTGGTTTGTCGATCTCTCTATCTGAGTGTCTAGTGTCGTAGACAAGAGCCAATTGGTCCCTAATAACTTCAAGTAGTGCCTTACTTAAATGGAACAAGAGAATTTCTTTAAGTTCAGTATTCTGCTATTTTTATATTAAGTGTATTTTGCAAATGCTATTGACATTATGAAATAATTGTTACTCTGTATGATATAACTATGTGATAAACAGTTATTAAATTTTCTTTATATTAAATTTAATTCACATAACTTCAATAATTTTTTAATTAATTGAATGACTTCATCAGCTATTAAAACATTTAAGGGCATTTTTTCTGAAGTTATATTTCATATTTATCTGTAGTTTACTTTAATAGAATAAAGCACAATTTACCTATTTATAGCTCTCTGTATTAATACTCCAATGTTTTAACGACATAAATATGTAAAATATCTAAAAAAATACAGATTGATTGTACGTTGTTGATTGTTGACTGTGGCAGCCAATGAACGTTGTTGATTGTTGACTGTGGCAGCCAATCAGCTAAGAGACGACGTAAAGTTCATGCACACGTTTGACTCGACTGCTCGCGACCACTACAAGATCTCGCCCAACAGCCTCGTCGTCTTCCTCTCTGAGAGGTTCCAGACCAGGCACGAGCCTGTCTCACACACCCTCACACTGGTGGTAAGTGTGCTAGAGGACTATACTGTGTCCCTGACGTCATCATGGGGTGAGGAAACATGGCGTTAATGATACCTTTTAACGGTGTTACTCTGTATTGCTTAGAAAGGATGGAATCCTAACAGCGGTGAAGTGTTTTATAATAACACTAAGAGTAAAGCTAAGGTTAACGTCAGTTTCCTCACTCAAAAGCCATATCAGTGGCGGGCGAGCCCAGGATTTGAACCCCGAACATAATGATCCGCGGGGGAGTATCTTACCGACTTCGCCACTGGCCAGTGCTCTTTTAGTATCATCCTAGTGCTTCAGTGTGGGATCTGTTACTCCGCAATGTGAAGATGGAAATTCTGCTGTAGATCTCTTTTTATCGATTAAAAACGTTATGATTAGAAATAAAAGCAAAGTTTAAGTAGCTTAGGATTTCTTCAAGGAACTTATTTTATTTTACAGTTTTTTCATTAGGTAGCTGAATTGGCTGAATTTTGTAGGCTGTAACAATGAAATACCCAAGTAGATTTCTTAGCATTTGCTCTGTGGCGAGCGTGATAGAGAAACAGTATTTCTGATATTTCTATTTGCTAACTGAATGGCCACACGGAGAAATTGTTTCCAGAGTAAAATTAAATACAATATTAAGATGATTGTTGTGTTGTTGTAGACGGACACTAAGGTGGATAAAGTAGTAGAGTTTACAAGCACTCACCAGATGCCACTGGTGGGAGAGTACAGTTACTCCACTAAGGACAAGATCTACAAGTCACGCAGACCTCTTGTGCTCTTCTTCTACACTGTTGATTGGTCCTTTGAACACCGCGATGGTCTGTGCCTCGCATTCTGCTAACCGTTCTTAATCGTTACTTGTTTTTTTCACTGCTTTCGAGTACATGTGTGTGATGTTTCATGTTCTTATCGTTTCGAATGCTACATCTCTTTGGCTATTTCGTTTTTTTCACTGCTTTCGAGTACACGTGTGTGTGATATTTCGTGTTCTTTTCTTTTCGAACGCGTCGTCTCCCGTTGTTGAACATGTCACTTTATATTGTGTACTTTATATTGTGTACTTTATATTGTGTACTTTATATTGTGTACTTTATATTGTGTACTTTATATTGTGTACTTTATATTGTGTACTTTATATTGTGTACTTTATATTGTGTACTTTATATTGTGTACTTTATATTGTGTACTTTATATTGTTTACTTTATATTGTGTACTTTATATTGTGAACTTTATATTGTGAACTTTATATTATATACTCATTGTAGTTATGCTATGTTTTAGTGAAATAAATATGTATATATAAGCTAAAGTTTTCTCCCTGAGATTATTGGCGCAGTATCGAGTACTTTCAGTTTCCTGGCTGAGCTGATGGCATATTGGTTAGTTGTCCGGCTGCGGGGCAGTAGTTTCAGTTGCTGACGTGTTTGCTAGGCAGAAAATTGACGCTATTAGCTTTTCTCAACATACTCTAAAGTCTTTGGATCTTATTTGATGGCATTAGACAATTTTACAACATGTCTTGCAGAATTAGAATGTTATTCTGGAGCCGTATAGAATTGTTAAATTTAGATCTGCGTTACAAAACTGAATTCTTGCTTCATTCTATGAAATAGTTTTAATTTTCTATTATATACTGTAAAGCTAAATTTAATTTCTATTTCCATTTCACAAGCGATACTGCAAAAACAGTATTCAAAAACCTGTAAAACAGTTTATTCACTTGTTGTTAGCTTTATGTGTTGTTGTAGTTGCTGTTGTACAGTGAAGTGAAGAAGTATAAGTTTATTGTTGTTGTTGTTGTACAGCCACTCAGAAGTGGAGGAGTATAAGTTTATTGTTGTTGTTGTTGTACAGCCACTCAGAAGTGGAGGAGTATAAGTCTATTGTTGTTGTTGTTGTACAGCCACTCAGAAGTGGAGGAGTATAAGTTTATTGTTGTTGTTGTTGTAGTTGTTGTTGTTGTCTTACAGCCACTCAGAAGTGGAGGAGGAAGTTCGCAGACGTTGCTCACAAGTTCAGAGACTACGCAACATTCGCAGTCGCTGACGAGGAGTCCAACGCGGAACTGTTCAAAGAGTTTGGGTTTGACGACTCGGCAGAGGAGATAAACGTAGGGATACTGGACGAGAAGGACAAGAAGTTCCCGATGAAACCTATGGAAGAGTATGACCCTGACGACGTCATCAGCTTCATCAGTAAATACAAAAAAGGTCTGCAGCTGCTGCATTGAAGAGCTTTTATAAAAACATTAAAAGAGGCAAACAGGCTAACTTGTGGATGGCTAACTGACTCACTTCTGGATGGCTATTGAACAATATTACAATATTTAATGATGTAACTAACATTTTGTATAGTTTGTTCTGTATTAACAGAATTGTCTGGTTTTACGCTGTAAAGTAGTTCACTGAACAGTAAGCCGCCATGTTTTCTATGATGTCACAGGTCTGGTCAAGCCTAAGATCAAGTCAGCGGTGCCTCCTAAGAAGCAGAAGGCCGGCGCGCCCTACGTCGTAGTGGGCGACACGTTTGAGAAGATCGTACTGGACGACAAGAGGGACGTACTCATTGAACTCTATGCTCCCTGGTGCGGCCACTGCAAGAAACTCGAGCCCGTCTACTCCAAGCTCGCTAAGAAGCTCCAGTCCGACAAGAACCTCGTGATAGCCAAGATGGACGCTACGGCCAATGACGTGCCGGCAGGTTACGAGGCTGCAGGCTACCCCACGATCTACTTCGCTCCAGCTGGGAAGAAGTCTTCACCGGTCAAGTTTGAGGGTGGAGAGAGAACGGTGGAAGCACTGGAAAAGTTTATCCGGGATAATGCGGTAGCGTCGCTGGGCAAGAAGAAAGATGAATTGTGATTTTAATGTGAACTGGCATTTGTTTTAAATTCCGTGTAATTCAGTATAGAACGAGAATGAACTGAGACTGAACGATGTAGAGGTGTGGTGAGATTTGTTTGTTTGATGTCTATTGTAGCGTCTTCTTGCGTATCTAATGCTGTGCAGTCACGTTAAACTGCTTTACTGTATCAACGCTGCCTGGTTGAGAAATCTGAAATCAATCAATCAGTTAATGAAGGTTCAACGTCCTATTCTGTCGCCTCTAGGCGATGAAGGGGGGACGCCTAATGGATATTATTCCGTTTTATGTTAGTAATAGTGTTTGTTCAGATTGTGTTTTAGAGAATGTTGAGTATTGGTTGTGCACTATAGAAAGAGCTCAATCAGTTTTACATGACATATGACAGGTTGTTTTAGTTATGGTGCGTTGTATTGTGTGCATTGTGGTTTTGTTCTAAAACTTTCTCATCTGTATATTGTAAGAAATATGTTACCAGCGCCCCTTGATTGTTAATCAGTTGTTAACCAGATGTCCACTAACATAAAATCATAACTAATTAATCATTGTTAAAGTTTTCCTCGACTCTTTACTAGCCTAATTTGAACGTAGTACTGTTGATGTAATTCCTTATGAAAGTGATATATCTAGATACAAGTGAAAGTGTTTAGTTTGTCCACAGCTCTTAGATAGTGTCTTATGCAATCATCCTACCTGCATGTTTAAAAGTGCCTGTGGATTTATTAACAGCTTCAGTTATTCTTGTCTATATTTGTGAATTGAACAAATTGATTATGAATCGTCAGTGACTGGTATTTTAGTGAAGCTTTTGCCTCGAGATGTGGTTCAGTTGAATTTCTTAAACTGTATGTTGATTATAATTACAGAGCACAGTGTTATGTCCTATGAAACTGTTAAATTTCACACTACTGTTAGTTGTTGCCTATTTATATAATATTCGTGAAAGTTTAATAAAATTAAAACAATTTAGAACTCAATGCATTTGTTGATGATATTTGTAACTAAACTAATCTAAAGCAATAAAAGTTTAATTGTACTTTAGGATTGATTGCCCAATAACGAATATTTAGACTTTTATTTTAATGTGAACTTAAAAATGTAGTACATTATAACGTAAACAGTCTTGGGCGTTGATATATATTATTCGGATTAAATTTGAGACGGCATAATTTAAAATATGTAACGTATTTTCTAGCAAAAATTTTAAAACGTTTAACACAATGGCATCTGTTCCTACTGGTGCTCCAGTTCTTGACTGGATCTCTTTAGTTATTTATTGTGGACCATTTTCTCAACCCCAAAATATTTGCTTCAGTCGTTCTACCCATCTCAGTACTCGATGTCAGCAACAGTATTTCTAGTACTTGTGGTGCAAATGTAAGATTATAAGTTGAATAACAATAATTATAACAACAATTAGACTGCTATAGTCATCAATAACAACATCGAGCCAGTGAAGAAAAAGAAGGTCCAAAAACGGTGCAAATTCAAAAATCCAGAAAATCAATCCAAAATCTGAACAGTCAACATCGAGCGTTATTGAGATAAATTCAAGACGGCGAGAAAAATGATGGTCCAAAAACGGCGCTGATGTTAAATTACAGATAATCAGTCTAAAGATACGTGGAATTGAAGAAAAGAAAGTTTACGTGCTGGACATTAGACGGAAAATAAATATGAAAATGGTTGGTCTTCAACTGCCTTTTTAATATCTTAGAATCCTTTAATATTATATCGCGCCTATATTGTGTTTTCTTATTTAAATGATAATTTAGGTTTTAAAAAGTTGTTTATCGGGAATATGCTCCTAGTTTAAAGATCTAGAGTTTTTTCGGCTAATTAAATTTCACATTTGTAGTTCACCGATTTTTAATATGTCGCCGCTGAGGAATAAAGATCATTTATAATAAAACAATGTGCCAAAGTAGGCTTATCTAACAAGCACAATAAGATATGCATCATGATTGAAAACCTTATTGCTAACTAGTCTGGTGCTCGTTAGTACTTGGCAGACAATTTTCCTTTGTAAGCCGTCTAATTATTATTTTCAACTGTTCATCTGCCCAACAGATCTGGAATAACGGCTCCAAAGCAGTTAAAGATCAACTGACTTTTTTCATTTTCTATCGGTATCACAGAAACCTCACGTCTTTTGTTTTTGCTAGTTGGTTTTATGTTAGTTTCTTAGTGCTCGATGTTGTCATTGCGGACAGTGACTGCTGTTGCGTTGGCAACTTTTAGATATGAACTCTTATTTGTTCTAAATATACATATTTTGAGATGTTAGTGGCGCGATAAGGGAGAGTCAATGTTATTGTTTACATTTCTATTAGCTGTTTGTTTACGTGAAAATATATGAGAGGTTAAGTTCACATTATCTAACGTGATCATTCGTTGTAGTTCCTAATTTTATGATGACACATATTCAATACTGAACTGTTTCGACAACTGCTCGTATAGTAGCAATGTATGTGTGTGGTCGAGATTTTACATTGATACAGTGAAACTACTCTCGGTAATTAGAGCAAAATATTTATTACGTTGTAGAATAAAATGTACTTAGAAAAGTACAATTCATGAAATCAGGAATTACTTACAAGGCCCGCCAAAAATTCGACTATATACATGTAGCTAGGCTGATGCTGCAGATGATTTTCTGAACTTATATGTAATTTAATGAGTGAAATCTATGATAATAATAATAATGACAATTAGAGTGCTACTGACACCAATGACAACATGGAACACTATTGAGACAGAACAAGCCGGCGAGCAAAAAGAAAAAATCCAGAAAATCAGTCAAAAGTATTTTCAAAATATTGAGAGTATTTTCGCTGATCATTTTTATATGGATGTTAGTCATAATATCTTAATATTTTCTTGTAGAGTATTATAGAAAGAAGACATGGAAGGAAGCATTGATTCTACGGAGATGAGGCAGCAAGTTATGATGAGTCAGTTTGTGTATGTGGCCGGATGTCATCCTGAACAAGCCAGACAACTGCTTGTGGAATATAATTGGCAGTTTGAGGTTGTTGTTATTACACTAGGCACACCTTTTTTCTCGTTGATTCCGATGAATGCAGGGTTTGCAAATAGTTGTCTGTTCCTTTCTAGCATTGTTCTATATTCACACACACGCACGCACGCACACACACACACACACACACACATATACAGTGTATATATATATATATATTATATATATATATACACACATGTATATATATATGTATATATATATATATATACGTACATATACATATATTGGGCTTAGTTTTCTATGTGTTTTTTATATTAGCGTAGTGTGACTGTAGAAAGCTCTTCTATTGTCATGAACTGAGGCTGCGCTCTTGTTTTATTTGAATCACTTCTCATACGTACTGTCGATTATAACGGAACCCTCTCTCATATTGAATTTTATTGATTTAGTTTATTGAAACAGGAAAAATATTTCAGCTGTCTACTGTTACATAAAATAATAACAATTAGAGTGCTACTGGCGTCAATGAGAACATCGAGCTGTGCTTATAAAGAACTCTTTATAAAGATTTGATGGAGTTGATAATGTAAACAAGACATAACGGTTTTGTGAGCTGTGAAAGATTATGAGTCAAATTAATGATTAAATTTATCATTGAATATTTGATAATTGCATTAATTCTTACAGACAGCCATGAGCCGGTTTCTCCAGGAGCAGCCGGTTGTAGCCGGTTCATGCAGAAATGGTAACACTGCGGGTTCTTCTCATCTGAATGGATACCAGTATCAAGCGGTTTGTTATCTCTCCTCCTCTTCCTCTTCTCTTCTGTTTTTTATCTCTGCTCATCTCTCTCTGCCCTTCTCTAGTTCTCTCTCTCTCTCTCTCTCTCTCTCTCTCTCTCTATAGGGCACAGCCAATTAGCAGGTTCAAGGTACATATTCATACTCAAAGTCTGTTTTCTCGCTCCATAAGAGCACTCCTTAGATCTACAAGTTAATCCTTTCACAAAGTCTATGCCTTATCCATACCTTATGTAGACTATAGCTTGGGAAAAATATGGCTTCTGAGGTGGTTTCCCTCTATGATAACGACAGAGATATCTCTGTTGTTTATGTACTTATCATCCTCTTCTTCCATGTAGATGAGATGAGACCCATGATTAATTGTTACAGCATCAGTTGTCCATCTAGGCCATGACTGCAGACAACTATAGCACGATAGCTGAAGTTGTTCATTTTGTGGAATGACTGCATGTTTGAACCCTTACCCATTTCACTACTGGCTGAGAAACATTAACATTACTCAGCCATCGTCTTCACTCATCTTGGTATTTAATCTTGGTATTTACGTGATTGATGTCTGATAACAAATTGTTGGATTGTTTTAATGAAGATTTAATGCGTATAGTGACTACAACAGTTCCAGTATGGTGAAGCTGTAGAAGCTCTATTCTCTGTGTTCAGTTCGTTTTCAAAATAATGCGCTTCACTGTAGGTGTAGAAAAACACAAATAAATGTAACAGCTTTTATTTGTTCTTTACTTTTGTTTTTATTTTTATGAATTGTTTTTCAGTTGGGCACTCCCGCTAACACGCCAGTAACTCCGCCAAACTTCCCCGACACGCTGTCAGCTCTCGCTAGACTGTCTGCGGGGGAGGTTCTCCACAGGTCCCCCGCCCCCCATCTACATCCCAGCCCACCCCCTGGACTCCACCCTCTCCCAAACTCTGCCCTTTCATCACAACAGTCAGTTTCATCACAACAGGTAAGTCAGGGGCAGTGTCAGCAACTGAGTCAACAACAGAGTCAGCAACAGAGGCAACAAGGCAGTCATCAGCAGAGCTAGCTGTAGTGTCAACAATAGAGATAATGTTGCTGGTTCTGCAGTGCAGCTGAGTCAATAGCGGAACAGCTGAGTCAGCAGCAGAGCAACTGAGTCAACAGCTGAGTAGCTGAGTCAACAGCAGAGCAGATGAGTCAGTAGCAGAGCAGCTGAGTTGGCAGCAGCAGGTGAGTCAATAGCAGAGCAGCTGGGACAACAGTAGAGCAGCTGTTAGCAGCAGAACAGCTGTTAGCAGCAGAGTTAACAACACCGATATTGTTCAGCAATAAAATTTTGTAGAAATTAAATGTTACTTCAACGAATATTAATTATCGTTTAATTTTTTTGACCTCCATGCTGCCTTGTAGTCCCAGTCTCACTTTTATGCTTCACATGTGTTTAAACAACCTGCAAACCTCTTGATGATATCTTTTAAGGTTGACCCATATCTCCCACCTAAAGATGGGTAATACAGAAAGTGTAGCATAACATTACGTCTCTTTGTCACCCTTTTTTCTTTCGCTCATTCAAACGCAGAAAATCAATTTATTCTTATGCTCAAATTGTAAAGGCAGCATCGAATTTTACTTTTTTGTTTATATTTGCAACAGTTTAATCTATAGTATATTGCTGTTTGTTATTTTGCTGTTAGTGTTATTAATATAGCTGAATAGCTGAGTAATAGGAGTTTTGAAAGCTATTTAGATATTTATGAGCTTTTTAACTTTTGTCATATTTACTCGGTGTGTGTACTTGTATCACAATCGGAGACTTCTTTGAAGCTCTTGCCTTAATGTAGCATTGACTTAATTAAAATATCTAAGACTATATCCCAACCCTATCTAAACTGGAATATAATAGCAGATGATGATGATATCTAAGACTATATCCTGACCATAGCCAGTTATTTTAACATAATATTGTTTTCACAATAAATGTGAATAATTAGAAAATTTTATTAGTTAAGATACTAAATACCGTACTTCGCATTCGCAAAGGAAGATATTTTGACAAGGTATGGGACAGAGAGGATTGCAGAAGGTCCACTGGTATCCCGACCCTAGTTAGACTGGGATTATAGGGAAGAAGAAGATGATGATGATGACTAAATATCGTATTTGAAACTATCAGTTTTTATCCAAATTTTATTTGTTTGATACTCCACCTAGTGTATAACAACATATGATCACATACCAAGCATCCACTGCAACTGCTGCAAGAGTACTGCGGGTGGTCGAGGCTATAGCGCAACTTGAATGAATTCATGTAGAAATACTCTATGTGTTAAATTGGCTTTATACGAGCTGTCAATGAATCAATGAAGATTAGCCCGCAGAGATCTGCATAGGCATTACTTTGGATAATGTTAACAACGATTAACACAGAATCTAAATTGTTTTTATTGCAGAAACTAAATTTTACCGACATTAAATAGGCTTATTTAGAAATATTAAAAACAATTACCACTAAATTTAGGAATAAAACCAGAGAAAGTCTTACGGTATCGTAATACCCATTAGGCCTACGGAAGATCAATTTTGCATTTTATAACAGAAAGGGTTTTTGCCAATGTCATCAAGACCAGAGTGATTACAGCTCTATCTCATATAGCTGAGATCATATAAGATCATACAAACAGATCATATAGAACAGCAAAACACCTTCAGCGTCTGTACAGGAATATCGCTACGCACACGCTTACACTCTACCTCATTTTCCCACCGCAGACATAATCTACGCTGACCATTTCTGATCACCAGACTGGCTTTCGTTTAGGACCTTACTTCTCTTCAGCACACTTCCTTTGCAGATTGGTCTGGGTGAATTGATCTGTTTTATCAATTACATCAATTACTAAATCTATTCTCAAGATCTCCTACACTACGTTCTCTCTCTCTCCACCCTCTTCTCTCTCACTACAGATCTCCTCGGCAGACAATCTCAGATCAGTTATGTACAAAACTGAAGCACACTGACTCAAACACTCTCCAATTGACACCGCATACAACCAGCTGGATCAGTAATACCATACACAAGTTGTATTGAATCATAAAGCTCTTTTGCAGACTTCATGTTGTTTCTTTACTTACTAGGCATGTTTCAATTAATTATATTTCTGTAGTGAGAAGAACGACTAAGACAAAGGTAATGCTAATAAAACGATAAATCAATATATACATGTTCCTTCGACAGAACATCAAAGCGACTTCTAGTCGTCTTAAGGCGTTAGACCAAATTAACCTTTGGACCAAACCAGTCTTATGGAGTTTTAAACTGAAATAGATGATTCCCATCTTAGCTTGATTCATTGCAAGGTCAAGAGTTAATAAAAGTACTTAGGCTAGAGGAAACCTCTAGCCTCTTTCCACCTCACGTCTTTTAGTCGCTGACCTCTCCTCCGCTACCAGCAGGCGAACCTCCACCACTGCCTCTGTGCGATGGACTCCGAGACCTCGACCCAGACTTTGCTCTCGATGCAGACCTAGATCTAGATCCCACTCTTGATCCTGACCTAGATCTTGATCCCTTTCTCGATCCAGACCCGGATCTTGATCCAGACGGTGATCTAGATCCAGCCCTGGATCCCGACCTCGATCTAGATCCAAATCTGGAACCGGATCGTGACCTTGATCCAGATCTACTTCTCGACCCTGACATTGACCTAGATCTCGCAGAACCCGACCCAGATCTGCCAGAGAATGACCCAGATCTAGAACGTGACCCAGACACTGACCTAGATCTAGAGCGACCTCTCTCGTCTCCACTGTCGTCTGATACAATCCTGCGCTTCTTAGTCTTCTGTCTCGAAGCATTGCTCTCTGCCTCACTCGCTGAACCCCTGAGCAGTCAATCAATCAATCAATCAATCAATCATCTCGATGCACTGCTCTCTGCCTCACTCGCCGAACCCCTGAGCAGTCAATCAATCAATCAATCATCTCGATGCACTGCTCTCTGCCTCACTCGCTGAACCCCTGAGCAGTCAATCAATTAATCAATCAATCAATCAATCATCTTGATGCACTGCTCTCTGCCTCACCCCTGAGCAGTCAATCAATCAATCAATCAATCAATCAATCTATCTCTTAATCGACCAGTCAATCAAATCAATTGCTCAAGCAATTAACCAAGATCTGTCAAATATTGATAGAAAATTAATTTAGGATGCCAAAAACCAACAAAATGAGTAAAACATTAATAACACTGAAACTTAATTGTCACCATTAATTTTAATTACTAATTCATAAGATAGCTGATGAGACAGTAGTACTTTGTACTATTACTAATTATATTTATTATTAAGAAGATGGGTACTTGTCGTCAATGCGCAGTCTCTCATCATCAGATCCCTCGCTGCTGGATGAGATCATCGCCTTCGAGACGATCTTACGCCGCTGCTTGGCTGATAAGCCGTCCTCGACAGCCTTAGCTACCTTAGAGCCCTTCTTGCCTCCGTCTCCTTTCTTACCCCTACCCTTCTCCCCACGGGGCTTCCTCTCACCCCCACCCCGAGACTTTCTCCTTCCCTCCCTATCCGTCCTAGCTCTCTTCCTGCGTGGTAATTAAATTATTAAATTTTATAAATTTTAAATTAGTTAATTAATTATTGTTAATTCATGGTAACTAAGAGTGCAAGACAACGTTAGTGAAGCTTAAGCAAAGATAGAAAACATCAAGGATCTATAGTTCAATGGACATGTGCTTTATTGCTTTCCACAGGGATGCCACTCGCATCCGAAGGTCGCACAAAATTCAAAGGTTTAAATCAATGCCAACCCTTGCCACGATTTCTGCAGTAAGCTTTGAGTATAAAGAGATAGAGATATAGAGAGAGATAGAGAGAGATAGAGAGAGATAGAGAGAGAGAGAGAGAGAGAGAGACAGAGAGAGAGATAGAGAGAGAGATAGAGAGAGAAAGAGACAGACGATTAAGAACTTTATAAAAACATTATTTTCACAGTTAGTACGTAAAGAAGTGCTAGCACTAGAAATAACAATCCGTTGAAAGTTGCTAACATTGTAGCGAGCAATGCTATTGCATTGAGAGACTCTCAAACCTGCCGGATTTCTCTTTCTTCTTCTTCTCTTTCGGCACAACGTTGCCCTGCTCGTCAAGCTCAGGCTCCGCCCCTGACTCCTCCCCTGACTCTGAGCCACTCCCCCCTCCCCTGCGCCTCTTACCCCCCTCACCTCCCGACGACTCGCTGTCAGACAGGATCTCCCCGTCATCTCGAGCCTTCCTGCCTCTCTGCAATCAATCAATCAATCAATTACAATAAATAAATAAATCACATTAATCAATCAATTACAATCAATAAATCAACCAAACAATCAAACAATCGATCAATTACAATCAATCACATTAATCAATCAATTACAATCAATCAATCAATTAATTACATTAATTAATACATAAATAAATCAAGATAATAGGGAAGATAACGATGATGATGAATACATAAATAAATCAATATTCAATTAAGTCTCAAATAGGGGATTGACTGATGATATGATGAAGGACAGAGATGATTTGAGACAGTCTATTCGCATCCCGACCCTGGTTGGACTGGGATTCAAGGGAAGAAGAAGATGATGATATCAATATTCAATTAAAGCAATCAGTTAACATGATATTCTATTCATCAGTGAGCAAAGCTCGTAACAATATTTGTACAGGGTATGGTTTTGAGTGAATCCTCAAAGATCTCAGCCGTACTGCTTGTACAGATGTAATTTGAACTTTGAGTGACAGAGATATAGAGATGAATAGAGAGATAGAGAGAGAGAGAGAAAGAGATAGAGAGAGATAGATAGATAGCGAGAGAGATAGAGAGACATTAAGATAAAGATGTAACATACATAACCGAACATAGTTAAGAAAAATCTTATATAATTTGCCTTTCAGCAAATGTCACACAAAGAGATAACACGTCCAGATCAGATTAGAGCAGAATACATTAGATCAGATCAGATTAGATCACATTAGATCAGATTAAATAAGATTAGATCAAGTTCGATCAAATTGGATCACGTTTGATTTGATCAGATTAGATTAGATCATACTAAATTAGATCACGTTAGATCAGATTAGATCACATTAATAAGAGCAGATTAGATAAGATCAGAACAGATTAGATCAGATCAGATTTGATTAGATCACATCAGATGAAAACCTTTCCACCGCCGCTCTTCTTTGGCTTGTCTTCCTCCGCAGCGTTCATCTCAATCAGCAGCAGAGCTCTCGTCTTCTCTATGAACTTAGCTCTCTCCTCCAGAACCTTCTTGTCCAGCTCCTCCTTCTGTCGCTGCTTCTCCAGCTACACACAAATACATATAGACATATATAGACACACACACACACATAGACATACAGTATATGCTCTCTCCTCCAGAACCTTCTTGTCCAACTCCTCCTTCTGTCTCTGCTTCTCCAGCTACACACACATACATATAGACACACATATAGACACACATATACACACACACATGCATATAGACATAGACATACACAGCTACACACACATACATATACACAGACACACTGCTACACATACACACATAGCTACATATACACACATACATAGACACACACAGTTATACACACATACATATAGACACATGTATAGACACACACATATATTCATATAAACGCACACAGCTACACACACACACACACACTATAGGCTAACATATACACATCCAAACAGACACAAAAGACAATCGAGGCAGACACTAAAATCAATTGTTCTCCTGTAGAAAAGACCCGGTAAATAAACAGAATCCCCACCTGTTCTTGTTCCTGTTTCTTTCTGATCAGATCTCTCTCCTCCTCCTGTTTTCTCTTCGTCTCTCGCTCCTGCTCATCGACCTTGCGAGCACTGGCCACGTGGTACTGAGCCTGAGAGAGCAGGTCCGAGCACTGGCGTGCCTCTGCTGCTGCCTGGGCCAAGTCAAACTTCATACGATCACCCCGCTGACTCAAGTACACAAAGTACCTGCGCAGAGTACAATATAGTACAGTTATACACTATAGGACAGTAGAGTATTGCGATAGTATAAAGTACAATATAGTACAGTTATACACTATAGGACAGTAGAGTATTGCGATAGTATAAAGTACAATATAGTACAGTTATACACTATAGGCCAGTAGAGTATTGCGATAGTATAAAGTACAATATAGTACAGTTATACACTATAGGACAGTAGAGTATTGCGATAGTATAAAGTATAAAAAAGTAGAGATAGTATAAAGTACATTGAACATAGGACATCAGTGTAGCGGCAGCTATAATGTATTACATTGAAATGTTCACATTTGAAAGATTCCCAAGCCACACTGGCTTCTAAAACTAAATGAATGTGCTATCTTTTTATAAACAGGTCTTAAGCTGATGAATACACTTTATTTTCAAATTAATGAATTCAAATAAATCAATGCTGAGAAATGTCTATATATATGTATTTTCTATGTAAATTTAAGCCGAGTGCGAAACCTGAAGAGGTCAAAACCAATTTGTCTATAACGATAACTAAAGGAACTAAAAAAAACTCTCAAAGTTTTTTTCTTGTGTTCTGCGCAGCAGTTGTTTAGATTTAGTCAGTTCCATAAAAAACCCCGTCATAACAAATCTTATAAACATGTTAATTAGTTTAATCAAGTCAAAGTCAAGTAAGCTTGACTCGACAGTAACTTACTGTTACATTAATCTTTGTAACAGTAGCTCGACTGTGTCGAGTCGTCTTGAAGGGAAGCCTTGTGCTTCTGAACCTTGACGTTAAACACACTACAACCTATCTACCTCTTATAAACACGCGATGTCATTCTCTACCTAGCAGTGTTACCGAAACAAAAGGAGGCTAAGAAACAACAACATATAATAACACACAAAACACAGAGATTCATTAACCAGTCAATCAATCAATCAATCAATCAGTCAATCAATCAATCAATCAGTTAAGGAGGTTAAAAAACAACAACTCGACGACGTAGCCACACCTGTGCGCTAGCTCGAGGTCTTGCACCGCGCAGAGCACCATCTTTAGGTTGCTCTTTTCGTCCCTAAGTATCGACATGGCGAGACGCTGCAGCACCAGCGCCACGTTGTACAGCAGCACCGTGTCAGAGGGTGACACGTGCCGTGCCTTCAGCAGCACCTGCTTGCACTCCTTCAGCTTGCCGCACTTAAAGTAGACGCGTGCTAGGTACACCAGCACCTCCGTGCTGTGGTGCTTGTAGAACTTCTTCAAACAGTTCTCGTACTGCATAAATCAACCAATCAATCAATAAATAACTAGGAAATAAATCAAACAATCAATCGCTAGGAAATAAACCAATCAATCAATCACTATGAAATAAATAAATCAATCAATCACTATGAAATAAATCAATAAATCAATCACTATGAAATAAATAAAATATATAACTTAAGAAAAATAAAATAATTGTCAAGCATATTTTTGATGATAATTATAAATGCAGATAACACTGTACAAGTAGCCGATAACAAGCGCTGTAATTCTACCGATCAACCCCTAATCTTCTAGAAAGAAGAGTTGGATAGGCCACATCCTAGGAGGGGGAAAAGTCTACTGAAAAAGCACATAGAAGGCAGAATGAAAGGAAATAGAGGCAGAAGCAGGCCGAGATTAGTATTGTTAGATGATTTAAAGATCCATTCTCATTGTGGACATGAAGAGGAAAGCGGAAGACAGAGAAGAGTGGAGGTTTTATATATAATTGACCTGCCAGTAGGCAGTGCACTAAGAGAGAGAGAGAGAGAGAGATATTTAAGATAAATAGGTAATTATCGCTTGCTCACCATCTGTATGGCGGCGACGTATTGTTTCTGCTCTACGTAGATGTGCGCTATGTTGAGCCACACGTCACACAGGTCAGCCGTCGTCTCCCTCACCTGAGCGAAGATATCGCGTGCCTCGTTGATCAGACCCTTGTGGGCCAGCACGCATCCGATGCCGTTGGCGGCCCAGATATTGCGCGCGTCGTTGCGCAGCGCGGCCTTGTACATGCTGAGAGCACGGTCCTGGTGCCTCTTCTCCTGCACAAGACACAGCGATAGACATTACAACATTAAATCAGATGACAGAAATTCTAAAACATGCAATTCAGTAAATCTGTAAAATAATTTACATTTAGGTAACCAATGTGGCGATAGATTACTATATTGTGTTCCACTCATATGTAGACATTTTTTAGATATAAATGTTAATTTAAATGTAATTTTTGTTTAGTTTATTATTAATGAACTCTCTCTGTAAAGTAGTCTAGAAGATAGATTTCGGCCATGACACTGCTATATAAGTTTTCGTTGATAATAAATAATAATAATAATAATTAGACGTCAAATAGCTGTATTTTTAAAATATACAATTTTAGCAGTAAATTTTTAAATAAATTACATTTAAATTTACAATTTTCAAAGAGAATGTATAAAATAACAAATGAAATTCACGTTCAGGTAGATTATAATATCTCACTGAAGCAGCGACATGTTTCATAGGAGTAGATAAAAGGAGACAAAACTCAAATCGGCGTAAGATCTTAAGACAAAGGGCGTTAGCCTCACATCACAACATAAATCAACAACAACTCTCAGCACAGTGACTTGACTCAGAATGAGAAAGTAACTATTTCTTCACAGTTCATCAGCATTTAGTATGAAGTAGATTCGTACTTATTCCATATTGAAGCAGATTTATATATATTATTCATCATATTATTTCATATTATTTATTCCACATTGATAATTATAACAGACCATTAGTGCAATTAGTATAACTTAGATTTTGGTTAGCTAACCTTGTCCTTGTCTCTCATTGGCTGGTGTAGTGTCTGCAGCCACACGTTGCCGAGAGCTATCATAGAGTAAGGGTCGTCCTTTGTGCCGGGACAATGCATGATCCTCTCAAACTTCTTCTGCCCCGGACCCCACTCCTGCTTTACCAGGTGGAGGTTTCCAATGAGCGACCACGCGTCTGGGTGATCCTGTCAGTCAATTAATCAATAAATCAATCAGTCAGTCAATATCAATCAATCAATCAGTCAATCAATCAATATCAATCAGTCAGTCAATCAATCAATCAATCACTCACTCAATCGGTCAGTCAATCAATCAATATCAATCGGTCAGTCAGTCAATCAATCAATCAATCACTCACTCAATCGGTCAGTCAATCAATCAATCAGTCAGTCAATCAATCAGTCAGTCAATCAAACAATATCAATCAGTCAGTCAATCAATCAGTCAATCAATCACTCACTCAATCGGTCAGTCAATCAATCACTCAATCAATCAATCAGTCAGTCAATCAGTCAGTCAATCAATCTATCAATCAATCAAACAGTAAGTCAGTAAATCAATCTGTCAGTCATTGAATTAAACAATAAGTTTATGCAATATTTACGAGACCTATTAGAGCCTATTTGCATAGAGTTTAGGTTTTATATGAGCTCGGTTGATACTCATGGCCGACGAATTTGAATAAAATATAGAATTGAACCAAAACTAGAACAAGTGAATGAACTTTACCAGCGTAAATGTAATAAACCCTAAGTAGAGTTGAAACTGTTCAAACTATAGAACTCAACCAAAAACAACAGATGATTCTACACAGATATAGATATTGTTGACGGTATTTCATCATCATCGACAATGGAAAGAACAAGAACAAGAATGGCTTGTACCTGATTGATCTGCAGCGCCTCTTTGAACCAATCAGAAGCCTCGTAGATCTGACCCTTGTCTCGCGCCATGCAGCCCAGGCGCAGGTAACCTGCGAGCAACGTTACGAGCAGCATTACAGCGAGAGACAGGCTCCGGGTTTTATTAGAATGTCGTGTCAACATCTGCCACTATCAGTTGTGAGTTCTCTAGCTTCAGTGCACTGCCAAGTGGCAGGTTCAAGGTACATATTCATACTCAAAGTCTGTTTTCTCGCTCCATAAGAGCACTCCTTAGATCTACAAGTTAATCTCTACACAAAGTCTTTGCCTTATCCATACCTTATGTAACCTATATCTTGGGAAAATATGGCTTCTGAGGTGGTTTCCCGTTGCCTTCCTCAGTTAGGTGGATTAATTAACATTTAATCCAGGGGGAAAATATTTCATGGTGAGGTGGGTCCCCTCTTGCCATCCTCAGCTCCTGCCTTTAGTCGCCTCTTACGTATACGCGGGAGTTCTCTATATTGTTAAATTAATGTGATATTAACTGGCAGGAGCCAGTGACGAAGTCGGTAAGATACTCAACCGTGAATCAGTAGGTGCGTGGTTCAAATCCTTGGCTCGCCCGTCACTGACATCGCTTTCGAGTGAGGAAACTGACGTCAACCGTAGCTTTTTTACTTTTTAATGTCAATAAGCCTCCAGATATTACTTTACGTCCCTGACATCATCCTTGTATGAGGAAACGGACGTTAAACCTCTATTATTATTATTATTATTATTATTATTATCCCTATTAAACTATGTTTTCATCTTCATTTCTATATTCTCTAGAATTTGTATATTTTATATACATCTAAGAGTGTTACATAGTCCAGGAAGAGAGGCTAGTCGTTGTTAAGATCATTAATGGATTGACTAGGAGAGACTTTGCTGTGACCCAACAGTTAGGCCTGACACGAGTGAAAGTCGAGCCAGACAATATCATAGCAACCAAACACAAGACGTAAAACTCTTGCCTGATGAAATAAATCAAAACTTAACAAATGATTAGCAACGATGTGAGATGAAACAGAATACAGGTGAGAGACCAGCCACACTCGACAACGTGATAGATATAATCATGAACGACTGATGAGACGTACGCGCAGTCTACATACTATACTAATTGATTGATACACAGCTAATGCACAGAGAGATGTCTGGATTAACTGCGTAGAATCAATGTACTGATATACGTACAGTCTATGTAGTTGGGATGCTCTCTCAGGATGTCTTTATAAAGCTGCTCCGCTCTGTCTTTCTCGTGCGTCAGCTCATAGAGCCTCGCCAGGTTGTACGTGATTGTCACAGATATAGCTCCGTAGTAGTTCTCGTCTGACGAAGCCTCGCGCCTGGCGCATTCTAGGGACGATTCGTAGTGGGTCTGCAGCAGCGCAATCATAACAACGATGTTATAGCGATAATTTATATTTATGCACCAAATTCAGGCGTAACAGGCCACAGCCACAAACAGTGCAGCGGATATAGGAAAGTAGAGCAGTAAAGAATCCACTGATTATAATTCTCTTACATCAGTTGTCGCTCCAGTTGAATGGCACCAGTACGATGTACTCTACACAAGTACAATGACAGCTCAGAGACGACTGAGCACATCAATACAGTCGTGAAGTGATTTTACCGTCTCACACCTTCACCTCAAATCTACAACAACTTAACTGCAAATATGTCCACCAGCTTCGTAGAATATCATCAATAACTAAATTATTCTAAATAGTGAAAAACTAGTAACAAAAAAAGACACTGCTTCAGATATTATCCAATTAAGCAGAATTTCCAGTAAAGCTTACCTTAGCTACAGCATAGTTTCCCAGGAGGAAGTGAATGGCAGCGACGTTGTTGTGGATGACCGGTGGTATATCGGCTTCCACGCTCTCTTTTAGCAGATTAGAGGCTGTCGTGTAGGCAGACAGTGAACCCTAGACAACAAATAGTGATAAATCGTATACAGTGACAAAATGTAGCTCATGAGTAAATTGCCAAAGTAACAGATCAACATGTAAATGATTCAATAACATGACACCAGGCTGGTGGGTAGGAGGTACAAGGACAGCAGGTAGCACAAGTAGACATGCAAGCAAGCAGTCAGGTAGATAGACTCATGTTAACAAAACAAGGAGGCAGACAAACATGCTGGCAGCAAAGGCAGACATATAAGCAAGCAGTCAGGTAGATAGAACCAAGTTAAACAAAACAAGGAGGCAGACAAATATGCTGGCAGCAAAGGCAGACATATAAGCAAGCAGTCAGGTAGATAGAACCAAGTTAAACAAATCAAAGAGGTAGACAAACATGCAGGTAGACAAGCAGACATGTAAGCAGGCAGTCAAGTAGAAAGACCCACGTTAAACAAGTCAAGGAGGCAGACAAAAATGCAGATAGGCAAGCAGAAATTTCAGCAAGTAGACAGGTACATAAACCCAAGTTAAACAAACTGGACACGCAAGTAGAAAACCAGGGAGATTGTAGGCAGAGAAATAGCATGCAGGCAAAATGACAGGTAGACAATTATGAAGACACAGAGATAATTAAAGAGACAGACAGGCAGACCTGTAGATCGGTTCTCTCCAGTATCTGCGCTAACTCTATCCAGGCTTCTACGTCATCTGGTCTCATCTCTGTCACTTTCTTTATGTTTTGCTGCAACAAACAGACAACAAGCTGCAATAACAACCTTAAGTCTAACTTAACAGAGGCAACGGTATACAGCGGAACCTCCAGCCAATACACTAGAAGCAATCACCTGATGCTTCCTCGTTCTGCATTTAATTGTATAACAGAAAATTATCCATATTTAACACTCATGATTTATGTCCCACTGCAAAAATTTAGTAGCGAAAACAGTAATTTTAAGTAGTTAAGAATAAACTGAAATAAGCCGATATAACTGATTCGTCCGATGGAGTAAGTCGACTACCAGTAGATCAAGAACTGAACTCGTTACCTTCGCCAGAGCCAGTTTCTCAGGATCCTCGGACATGGAGTAGAGAGAGCCTAGGATCTTCATTGTCTCGTAGTTGCCAGGGTTAGCCTTCACAACCTTCTCAAAGCATTGCTCCGCCTGTAACACAGCAAACATATCAAACAATGAGCAGAGACTGAGTGAGAGAGTTGTCTCAAAGCATTTCTCTGCCGGTAACACAGCAAACATATCAACCAATGAGCAGAGACTGAGCTGTCTCAAAGCATTGCTCCACCTGTAACAAAGCAAACATATCAACCAATGAGCAGAGACTGAGTGAGAAAGCTGTCTCAAAGCATTGCTCCGCCTGTAACAAAGCAAACATATCAACCAATGAGCAGAGACTGAGTGAGAAAATTGTCTCAGAGCATTGTAACAACGTCAACAGAACACTGGTAACACAGTTTGAGGCACTGCTAGCTGATAAAGACAGGTTCACGGGTACTCACGTTGTCGATGTCGCCTCTGAAGATGTACATCTGTCCGAGACCAAAGAACGGCAGGATGAAGTTCGGCGACGAGAACTGAGTGGACTGGTAGTAGTACTGAAACGCCTGGTCATAGTCACCCTAGACATACACACACATACATGTACACATACGCACACATACATGTACACACACAGTAGTACAGAAACCCCTGGTCATAGTCTCCCTACACATACATGTACACTTACATACACACATACATGCATACATACATACACACACACACACACACACAGTAGTACTGAAGCATTCACACACAAACACATTGTTGCACACAGACACCAGCTAGAGGAAGCCCTAGGCTAATGGGTGGGTTGAAGTATGTATAACCACAGTGTTGCCACTAACCTGAACGTGGAAAGCCCTGGCTAGCTGGTAGCAGCTCTCAGCTCTCATTGCTTCGTTCTCTGTGTTATGAAAGGCGTGCAGTGCCAAGTGCTGCACCTTGCTGTAGTCCTGTCAATCAATCAATCAATCGATTAATCAATCAATCGATCAATCAGTCAATCAATCAATCAATCAGGCAATCAATCAAAGCTGAGCGCCATGCTGTGGTCAGAGTCGAAGGTGATGAGTCAACATGTGACCCTGCTGAAACCTAGAGTAGTGCACCTACCTCATCAATCAATCAATCAATCAATCAATCAATCAAGCAATCAATCAATCTCATATGTCACACTTTGCTCAAGACTACAGAACTTCAAATGACTCCAATACTTAAAAGAAAAGAAATGTAAGAAAGATCGTAACAAACCTGCTTATAGAAGAAGTGGTTGGCCAGATGATTAAGGACCATGGGATTTGAAGAATCGATGGAGTAGGCTTTAGACAACAGCTGTACTCCGTTCTTAATGGACTCAGCATTCTTGATTGGATCAGGGCCCTTACTGTTCAATTCAAGCACAGCCAATCCCACGAGAGCGCCAACGCACTGAGGATCCAACTGCAGGGCTCTCTCAAAAGCACTCCTGAATCAATCAATCAATCAATTAACCACCTTCCACACCCAAGGACTCCAATGCAATGTTCATAGTTTTTAATGCCATTTCAAAGGCACATAATCAATCAATCGTCCAAACCAATCAGTACATCAAAGGCTCCAACACAGATGTCATGTATCATGATTTCAACCTTATCTACATCAGCAACAATTTCTATTTCTTTGAAAATCAACAAAATAGCAAAATCTTTCAATTACAACAGCGTAACAAGAATCAATTGATTTGATAAACTTAACGTCAATTGCAGCTAAAGGATCGTAAACAACAAATCTAACCAACTGATTTGATAAACTCAACGTCAGTCACAGCTAAAGGATCGTACCCAAATCTAACCTGGCTTTCTCCTGTTTGTTGAGCTTCATGAAGCAGTGACCCATGCCGAGCCTGACGGACGCTGGGCAGTCGGGATTCGTCCTGAGAGCCTTCTTATAGTAAGCGAGGGCTCCTCGATAGTCCTTCTTGTTGAAGGCAATGCAGGCCTTGCCCAGGAGGCTGGGTATGTTGCTGGGACTCTGTCGTACAAGCAATGCATGCGCGCTACTTAACACGTCATATACGGGTGTTACACAGTAGTTATTACAGTGGTTATACACAGGTATTTACACCAGTGTTATACACATATAATTATTACACAGTGATTATACACAGGTTATTACACAGTGGTTATTACACAATGGTTATTGCACAGTGGTTGTACACAGTGGTTATTACACAGTGGTTATACACAGGTATTTACAGTTATTACACAGAGGTTATTACACAGTGGTTGTACGCAGGTATTTACACAGTGGTTATTACACAGGTATTTACAGTTATTACACAGTGGCTATACACAGGTTATTAGACAGTGGTTATTACACAGGTATTTACAGTGATTAATACACAGATATTTATACAGTTGTTATACAAAGGTTATTACCCAGTGGTTATTACACAGGTATTTACAAAGTGCATATTCAAAGGTTATTTATTTATTCTCAATTTACTAAGATATTAGTAGTTAGAATATTACAAATTTTTCAACTTTCTCTTAGGATAGCATAGGATGTTCATTCCTCTCCAGTGCAGTAATTAGTAAACCTAATATCTAGATGATCAATAAATAAGAAAGATTCTACAGTAAGATTATCATTCTTGAGTAGGTTACAGTGTGAAGCAATAAAAGAGTACTAGCGTAATTATGGTAAAAGTTAAGGTACATCAGGTGATTTTCATTTCCCTGTTTAGAGTCTGCAATAGATTGTCTAAACAACCCAGGGAGGCTCCCAGCTATGAGTCATATGAGCCCAACGTACCTGTCCTAGCACAAAGTTAAACTGGGCGTCGGCCTGGTCCATCTTATCTCCCTCCAGCAAACAGAAATACGCTCGTCCCAACAAATGATTCTGTAACGTCAATCCATCAATAACTCGTCGATCACTATGTCAATCAACTTCTAAATCAATCAATCAATGCGTCAATCAGTCACTAAATCATTAATCAATACTCTTGTCAATCAATCACTAAATCAACAGTCAATGACTACATCAATCAATCACTAAATCATCAGTCAATGACTACATCAATCAATCACTAAATCATCAGTCAATGACTACATCAATCAATCACTAAATCATCCGTCAATGACTAAGTCAATCAATCACTAAATCATCCGTCAATGACTAAGTCAATCAATCACTAAATCATCTGTCAATGACTACTTCAATCTACTACCACTACTCAGTAAATCAGCAGTAAATTGATAAATTGAATATTTTAAGCATAAGCTATATTGCCTAGCAAGCCATCAAAACAGAAATTCTTAACAGGGCTGAATGCCAAAAGCACATTGACCTAATTGACCCAATTAATCATAATCTAATAGAATATCAACTGACAAAACACAATGCTGCATATCCTACAATTACTCGAACTCAGCACATTACAAAGAACATCACAAGGTCATGTCTTAATATAGTAATAGTAACAAAGGTTTAACGTCCGTTTTCTCATACAAGGATGATGTCAGGGACGTCCCCCATTCACACGTCACTACAAATCGATTCACCCCAAACGATCTGAAAAAGATGTGCTGAAGAGAAAGAAAAAGATCCTAAATGGTGCCGATCTGGAGAACAGAAAAACAGTCAGTCAAGATGTTAGTCATACTAGTAAGTGTACTATTAGTGCTGTTATAGTACATATCAGCCTTAATATTTGTGATGGTAGCTAGAGTGTGTTGAGTCGTCTTGAAGAGAAGCCTGGTGCTTCTAAACCTTGATGTTAAACGCACTACAACCTACGAAGCAGGCAAGATGAGAAAATCTCTGCCAGGGAGAGATGTGTTAGCGGGTAGCTCGTACCTGATCGTACATGATGATCTTGTCGGCGGTGGTGTAGAGCAGCGTGGCCTGTGTAAAGTAGTCTCTCCTCCGCTCCTTGTTCTTTTCCCGGTGTGCCACCTGCACGTAGTGAGCCGCCAGCGAGTCCAGAGCTGCCATCTGGTCCTTCTCAAAGTTGGCGTACTTGAGGCTGGCGTCGGTACGAGACGCCTCAAGGATCTTCACAAAGTCGTCCACCTTGCCTTGCCGGTAGTACGCCAGCTACACGATAATAATAATAAAAATAATAATAACAACAAGTAGAGTTCTACAGTCACTAAGAGAGAGAAAGAGAGATATTGACTACGCTCGCAGTAACCACAACTAATTATAATTAGCTTATATAATAATTATTATTTACTAGCTAATTACTATATATTGAAAGATGGCTAAATCTTGCTAATGTAAAAGCTGGTAAAGCTAAGGTTAACGTCAGTTTCCTCACTCGAAAGCGATGTCAGTGACGAGTGAGCCCAGTATTTGAACCCTGCACCATCTGATCCATGGTCGAGTATTTTACAGACTTGGCCACAGGCTCCAGTACTTACCGCCAGGGTGACCCAGTTGTTCATAGGAGCCTGCTCCTGTCGCAGTATAGTCAATACTTCATCTCCCTCGGGCAGCTGATCCAAGTCCAATTCAATCACCTGCATCAATCAATCAATCAATCAATCAATCAATCTAAGCTGAAAACACATCTGTTACCGCCATAGATTTCTTCATCTTGTCTGGCAGTTTTTTTAATCACCGGACCATCACAGTTTATGATTTTAACTTCCTTTTTAGCACATGTTTTTCAGATCGTTTGAGGTGAATCGACTTGTAGTGACATGTGATGGGGGGGACGTCCCTGACATCATCCTTGTATGAGGAAATGGACAT
This sequence comes from Enchytraeus crypticus, assembly GCA_905160935.1. Classification (NCBI taxonomy): domain Eukaryota; kingdom Metazoa; phylum Annelida; class Clitellata; order Enchytraeida; family Enchytraeidae; genus Enchytraeus; species Enchytraeus crypticus. The sequence continues at coordinate 228,456 of CAJHZI010000781.1, forward strand.
GAAACCTTTATCATTATTATTAATCAATCAATCATCAGCTAATGAATATTAAAATTAAGTTAATTAATTTTATATTGAATGTCCTAAGAAATTATTATTAGGAGCTTAATGCTTTCGCTCAGCTATCAATACCACAGTTAAGTCATCTAATACTAGTCATAAAGTGATTACACAGTATATACAGCAGGCAGAACAATTGTAATATGAAGATTTACATTATTAGCAACATATTATGTATTATAATATATATATATATATATATATATATATATATATATATAAATATATATAATTTATATATATATATATATATATTGATTTAATCTATCTACCCAAACCACTTTTTAATCACCGGATTGGCTTCGTTTAGGACCTTACTTCTCAGCACATTTCTTTTGCAGATTGGTAAATTGACCTGTAGTGATGTGTGCTGTGGGAACGTCCCTGACATCATCCTTGGATGAGGAAATAGACGTTAAACCTTTATTAATATTATTACTATTATATAATATATATACTTAGTAATATACACATGATATATATAAAAAAGTTACCAACTTCATCGTCCGTATCTTTCAACGGGATTTCCACCAACATTCTTTCCGTTTGTCTGCCGCCAACTCAGCTACAATACAAAATACACAATTTCTTAGCAGCTACAGTTATAAGTAGCCCAACTTCAGCAATAGAAGAAAAATATAGAGTATTAGAAATATACTTATGATAATAGAAGTATCAGAAATCAAGTGAAACCTATAAAACCACACAGAGGGAGAAACGCTTGGGATAATATCAACAGCCGTATTAAAGATTTTAGGTAGCGTCTTGAAATTATTTATTTAAGATGACGAGGTTATTAAGCACCCGAAGGCTAGGCTCGCTTCCTGACCAGCCGATCAGAAGAATATTTAGGATATTCGTAGCACAGAGAAAAGGATATTTTGACTACCGAGTAACGGCTTAACCACTTGACATTAAAATGATAGAAATATCATGAACGGTCAATAACTATATTAGTAAAATTAGATTAAATTAAAAATGGATAGATATCAACATGTTGATCATTTCACTACAATGCGTGTTTACTTTATTAAGCAAAAACCCAAATACGGAAACTTGATTCGAGTAAAACCTTGAAATCAAAATATAGAAACATTAGAAAGTTCATACGTACCTAATCAACCAATTTCTACGTCGGAATTAATGCCAATCAGGAGCGGGAGTATCGATTAAATTAGACGAGTAAGTTAGGAGAATTCTATAAAGTTATTTTAAACAAAACACATCATTGTGTTTATCGGCAGTAATAACAATAAACACGACGGATGAACGTAGAGAATGCATAGGCTCTCAAGCTCTAATGTAACAATAAATTAATGTGATCTTTACTTTAAAATTATTAAAAAATAAAACTTATATGGTAGTGTCATGGCCGAACTCGGTCATCGAGACTACAGGAAGAGTTTAGTAGTATCCCTGAGCTAAATAACAATTACATAATAATTACAGTAAATAAACTAAATAACAATTACACTAATATCTAAAATATTAAAATTTCCTACATATGAGCGGAGCTTTACGCTATCCAGCAACACTCGTTTCAGTCTTCATATGCAAAATACTTATAATAAACATACATACGTGTATTTTACTTTCCTGTAGAAAAACTACGCGACTACGGGTAATGTTTTCAGACCACGACGGAAAGTTAAATAATTGTACTCATGTCTCAGACTATTAGGTGTCAAACCATTCTTTAAATTTCAGAGCGCTGCTCTGAGAGTAAAATCTCGGACATTCACTTGGCTATACGGAACTGGACTAAATTGCCTAACGGTTTAAACATCTGGTACTAAAAGTGATAGATATCGACATAATTGATCATTTCACTATAATGCGTGTTTACTTTTTTACTTTACTTTTTCAAATCCCTTTACTTTGGACTGATTATCTGGATTTTGGAATTTGCCCCGTTTTGGACCTTCTTTTTGCTCGCCGGCTTGATTTTGTTTCAATTGTGCTCGATGTTGTCGTTGATGACTGTTGCATTCTAATTGTTGTTATTATTATTCCAAACGCAGGCCGCGGCAGAAGGCCAGGCTCGATCACCTAGTGAGGCATTATAGAATCCCTCCCACTCTGGATTTAACAGGACTGCTCTATCTTTTCTAAAAAAATTAACCTTACACGTCTATTTCAGAGTTATCTATTGAACTGTTTAACAAAGTCTCAGTAATGCCAAGAGTTCAGTAGTATCCATGAGCTAAATAACAATTACATTCAAAGTAATATCTAAAGTATTAAAATTTCCTACATATGAGCGGAACTTTACGCTATCCAGCAACACTCGTAATGCCAATGATACTATGATATTATTCTGCTCTATCAATAATTAAAATTCACTACATTTATTGACACTACTCCTAGAATTACAAAACATACAGTCCATACCTAGTAAGAGTTTATGAAAAACCGTTAATGATCTTTTACATAGATCTATTTCTCCTTCTCTTCCTTCTACTTCTGTGGAGTCACTGCCTGAACAATTTTCCAAATACTTTACAGATAAGATAAGCAATCTTAGAGAATCTATCACTCCAGTTCCTAACTCTACTCCTCGTACTCTAGTAGAGAATCATTCCAAAGATGAACTTTCTAATTTCACTCCAGTTACAATTGCTGAGATTACTAAATTAGTTTTAGACTCTCCAGCTAAACATTGTGACTTGGATCCTATCCCAACCTCTCTTTTAAAGAAGTGTATAAACATACTTGCTCCAGTATTAACATTGATTGTTAACCTCTCTCTCTCTCTCTCTACTGGTAAATTTCCTCGCGCTTTTAAACGTGCAGTTATTACTCCATTGCTTAAAAAGCACACCCTGGATAAAGAATTATTATCGAATTACAGGCCTATATCTAATCTGTCATACATATCTAAGCTCACTGAAAGAATTGTTCTTCAGAGGTTTTCTACTCATCTCTCTTACAATGATTTATTTAATAAGCATCAAGCTGCTTATACTAAGCATCGTTCAACTGAAACGGTGCTTCTATCTGTGTGCAATTCTATTGTTAATGCCATGTGCACACAACGCTTAACTGGATTATGTATCTTTCGGCCGCTTTTGATACCATTGATCACAATATTCTTCTGGAATGTCTTTCTTCCTGGTTTGGTGTTCGTGGAAGTGTTCTTGATGGTTTTCCTCCTATCTTACGGATCGTTCTTTTAGTGTGAAAGTGATGGAGTACATCTCTTCGCCTTCTCACTTACAGTATGGTGTGCCTCAAGGCTCCGTTTTGGTCCTATCCTCTTTAACCTCTATACAACACCCTTAAGCACTCTAATCTCTTCTCATTCTCTTGATCATAAACTGCTGACACTCAAATGTACACTTGTTTCACCCCTAACTACTATTCTAATGCTGAAACCCTCCTGCAACAAAGTTTTCAGTCTATATCCTCTTGGATGTCTGTTAATTTCTTGGCTCTTAATCCATCTAAGACTGAATTCTTGTTGGTCGGGACACCTTAACAGCTTCTGAAGCTGAATGGGCAAACTTTTTCGTTATCTTCGGGTATTAAAATATCACCTGTTTCTTCTGTGAGAAATCTCGGTGTTATCCTTGATAAACACCTAACTTTCCACGAACACATAACTAAAACTTCACAAGCATGTTTCTTCCATATCCGTGATCTTCGTCGAATACGTCCATATTTGTCACGTGAGACAGCTGCTACAATTGGTGCTGCTCTTGTGCAATCGAAGTCGGACTACTGCAATTCCCTGTTTTTAAATCTCCCTGGCTGTGAGATTGATCGGTTGCAGTTTGTTCAGAATTCTCTTGCGCGAGCAATTTTTTGTAGTTCTAAGTACTCACATGTTACGCCTATTTTGAAGTCTTTGCACTGGCTAAAGATTAAAGAGCGTATCATATACAAAACAGCTTCGTTAACCTATAAGTCCATGACCATCCCTGGACAAACTTGTATGTCTCACTTGATTAAAGTGATGCAGCCTGCTATTACTCGTCTTCTAAGTTAATTACTCTTGTGAGACCTAGCTTACCTTCACGCTCTAAGCTATCTAATCGTTCTTTCCAGCATGCTGCACACTCAGATCTGGAATTCTCTTCCATCCAATCTTCGGAAATCTTCATTTGAATCACATCAGCCTTTGCTTTCCTATGAGCAGTTCCATAAGCAGTTGAAGACCTATCTTTTCCATCTCTCTTTTCCATCCAGTGTCCATGAGCAGCGACCTGCGCCTAAACCAACTTTTCTTTATTTTCTCTTTACTTTGGACAGAATTTTTGGATTTTGGAATTTGCACCGTTTTTGGACCCTCCTTTTTTGCTCGCCGGCTTGATTTTGTCTAAATAGTGCTCGATGTTGTCATTGATGACTGTAGCACTCTAATTGTTGTTGTTATTATTATTATTATTATTATTATTATTATTATTATTATTATGTTTCATTTCATTGTCGATTTCAGTTTATCATTAGTGCTACCAAATTGAGCTAATCTACTGAACCAATACTTATATAATATTACTTATCTTTGACTAATACTTATAAACTATCTATTTCTTCTCTACATGTATACTCGAAGTGGATATAATTATGTAGCACTACCTGTTTTCTATATATTTTTTGTATTACCTTGCCTTGTTTTTCTTTTCTTTTTTCTTTTCTTGCCTTAATTATTTTGTATTATTATTATTTCGCTAATTACCGCATTTTTTGTTCCTTTCGAACTAAATTCTTTAACCATATCCCTAAGTTCCATTAAGAGAGAGAGAGAGAGAGAGAGAGAGAGAGAGAGAGAGAGAGAGAGAGAGAGAGAGAGAGAGAGAGAGAGAGAGAGAGAGAGAGACATATATATGTTTATTTGTTCATATATCACACAGCACAGTAGGCAACATATTTCGTATAACATAAAGATACTTAAGTAAAACGCAAAGACAGGCACTCTAATGCATGCAAAACCAGGCCATAGATGAGGGAGCATAACACTCCATATCTAGTTGACCACCTAGTTACCAATCACCTTGCTAACAGTCGTCCTAAATGTTTAAATCTATTTTAAATTAAAATAAAGAGTGACAGTGTCGAATCAATGAAAATTTAAATACAACAAAGCCGAAGTTGGATGAGAAAAAAACACAATAAAAAGAATTTTAAAAAATCAATAAAACTAAATATTTGAGATTTTGAAATTATCTGATCACGGTACTCGCTTCAGCCTTATACCAACTATCTTTAATTCTTTGTTCTTCAGCTAAGAATTTTTGAATTTGTTTTTAATAACAAGAAATTCTCACATTTTATAAGTAATTTAATGACAAACTTGAGAAACTAGTTTTTGCTCAAGTTAGATTCACTGATAGCATTTAGACACTGACCTGATATTATCAAAAATGATATTATTCATGCAAAATCTTCATAATAATTTAAAGGTCTCATAACCATAATTCTAGTCCTAAGCCTATCAATAGGTTAACTCTAATCATGGGACATGATTGCATATGAATTTATTCTAATGAATTAATTATAAAATGCACAATAATTTAACAAACAGGCTGAGATTTAATGACCTCTGAGAAGAACTGTTCTGCTCAGTGAAGCATGAAAGAAAATATTTTAAAATGTAAACAACGGTTTATTTCTTTCTTTTTAGTTTATACCCAGCTGAAAATTAAATATATTTGTTATAATTCGTGTACTATTTTATAAATATTTTTATATTTTGCTGTAGTAAAATGCTGTCAATAATTATTTTTATATAATTTTAACTAAATTTTACAAGAGCACATGTCCTATTAATTATAGCGCCTAATTTGAATTTTTATCACATGCTTGAATTAAATTTTTCCAAATTTGAAATTTGTTTAGGTTTATTGACTTTGATGTTTTTTTGTTTAGTTGGAAGTTTATTGCTACTATTTAATTTATAAGCAGTTTATTTTGATGGGGCGTCATTTTAACAGCGACGCAACTTGCCTCATTAAAATAGAGGAGGGGTAAAGTAAACACGCATTATAGTGAATAATTAACTATGTTGATATCGATCACTTTTAAAACCACATGTTTAATCCGTTAGGCAATTTAGACCATTTTTCGTATAACCAGTCCAGTGAATGTCCGAGATTTTACTCTCAGATCAGCGCGACCGGGATTCGAACTCACGAGGATTCAAATCACCTTAGGATTTGTCATTTAAAACGTCATGACGTTACCCCTACGCTATTTAGACATTCTAAATAGGGTAGGGGTAATATCATGAAGTTTTAAATGAGGGGAAAGGGTATGCTGTCAAAACGCTGCTTCCAGCATGCTGCTCCATAGCTCTGGAACTCTCTTCCTTTCATGTGGAACTCTCCTTTTCTATCAGCAGCCTTTCCTTCAATATGAAGGTTCTTAGGTGATTTAAAGCCTTACTCTTTAAAATTTACTAAAATTTAAATAATTTGTTTTGTAAATTTTTTTACTCTTTTACTCTTTTTTTCTGTGTTGTTAGCATACTCTTCGATCTCTCCTATCCACCCTATGTTCATTATTGGAAAACTAAACATAAACTTCCAATCCACTTATACCTTTATTGAACTGGTTTTCCAGATTTGGATTCGCACTGTTTATTTGACTCAACACTTGCTCATCGGTTTGGATTTGGTTCCATAGTGTTCAATATTGTCTTTAACGACGGTAGTACTACTCTGTGTGTGTGTTGTTTATATAATGAGACTCAATTATCACACTATCATAAATTCATAATGAATAAATCGTTAAATGTTATAAATCGTTGGTGTAAGTTTAATTTCATTTTCGTCGTAAAGGCTGTAAATATTTGTGTTCTTGAAATGGCAGGTTTGTTGTCCTTGAATATTTGTTGTAAACATTGTTTTTTCAGTAGGACAGATAAATTCCTTAACTTGATGTAGCATGGCGGATTGTGCTGACTTGAATGGTTCTACATGTAGTCAGTGTAAGAAGAAAAAGAAGAATAAGAAGAAGTTTCAGACTTCGGCAGACTCTAATGCTGGTCATCATCAGGGCCTATATCCACAATGCGTAAGGATGTTGCCAAGTTGCTTTGTCATATTCTGTCAAAATATTTTGAGTTCTATGCTAACCTTATTGTGACTAAATTTCAAACATTTCTATTCCCTCTTTCATTTGTTGTTACTCATCCCTTACTATTTCTCAGATAGCTTAGACTGACATTGATTAAATATAATTTTAATAATAATTCTCTTTATTAACTGATTTTATAATTTCAAGTAAAATTTACAAAAGCAGATATGACTTAAGCACACATATTTAAAAGGGAGGGCAGAGATTACGAGATAAAGCAATAGAAAAGAACATGTCAGCGCGACAGAATAATTTTCAAACTGTAAATGGTTTTGGGCTCCTACAAACTAATTGAAGATAAAACTTAAATTTTATTTAAATTTGAAGAGTCAAAAAAATGAGAGAAAAGGAAACGATGAAATTGCTATGACTACTATGAGGCGGCTAAGCGGTGTCTGAGCTTTTGAGTTGTTGAGAAAAGAGGAGGTAGAGATTTGTGCAGAACATAACTCCCATTCTCAGTAAAGACATTTATCGAATAAATTGAGGTGATTGATTGATAGATTGAATGCTTGATTGATAGATAAACAAAGATAGTCCTCCCATTCTTAGTAAAGACATTTAGTGAATAAATTGAGGTGATTGATTGATAGATTGAATGCTTGATTGATAGATAAACAAGGATAGTCCTCATTCAACAGGTCCACCATGGATAAGTGGTGATGGTGGTGGTGGTGGTGGTGGATTTGCCAGAGGACATCCATTTACAACTGGAGTGATGACAGGTCGGGAATCATTTAGGGCAGGGCATCAAAGGGCTGCTAGCCCATTTTCACTAGGGCACCAAAGGGCTATGGACTCATTCTCGCCTGTATATCAGAGGGCTGCTGACTCGTTCTCAGTTGCACATCATAGATCAGCCGATTCTGTTTCACCTGGGCATCAAAGAGCTGCTGGTTCACTTTCACCAGGGCCTCAAAGTGCTGCTGACTCATTTTTATCTGGGCCTCAAAGGGCTGCTGCCTCATTTTCACCTGGGCCTCAAAGGGCTGCTGCCTCATTTTCACCTGGGCCTCAAAGGGCTGCTGCCTCATTTTCACCTGGGCCTCAAAGGGCTGCTGCCTCATTTTCACCTGGGCGTCAAAGGGCTGCTGCCTCATTTTCACCTGGGCCTCAAGGGACTGATGACTCATTTTTACCTGGGCCTCAAAGTGCTGCTGCCTCATTTTCACTTGGGCCTCAAAGGACTGCTGACTCATTTTCACGTGGGCATCAGTGGGCTACAGATACTATCAAACCTCGGCATCAAATGGTTGATAGGGACTCAACATCTATTCATGGAAAGCTTGGTGAAGACTTTACAATTTCACATGGTATGCCGCGTAGATGCCCTGCATTACCACCTAGAATGCGTATACCTCCTGGGTACATGGCACACGATGCTGGGATAGCTCTATTTGAAAGAAATGCAGATGTAAGAAGAGCTGGCAATACTTTGTACCCTGAAATAAGTCGCTGGGTGGCTGCAGCAGCTGCAGCTGGAGCAGCAGCTGGTACAGCAGCAACAGCTGGTGCAACAGCAACAGCTGGCGCAGCAGCAGCTGGTACAGCAGTTGGTACAGCAGCAACAGCTGGTGCAGCAACAACAGCTGGTACAGCAGCAGATGGTGCAGCAACAGCTGGTACAGCAGCAGCTGGTACAGCAGTAGCTGGTACAGCAGCAGCTGGTACCGCAGCAGTCTATGGGGCTGCGGGTTTAGATGTTGGCTGCTTTGGGGTGGAGAGAGTTGGCAGCTCTGCAGAGTCTTTAGGATGTGCTGGTATCACTGTGGCTAAGCGCTCACACTGGCAGAGACATACAGGCCAACAAAGATCTAGTCAGCGTAACATCAAGAGTAAGTTCTAGCATTTAGCGCAACTAAAACCTACATAATTTGATTTTATCGTTTGTTTCATCCAGTGTTTGACGATGACTTGAGAGCCCTGGGCACATTGTTGAGTGATGTCCTGGACAATTCCACTGACTGACTAGTCGGCTGTTCTCTAGATGACCGTTATAATTAGGTCATTGTAGGGTCAGGGTTCTAAGTAAATTAACCATTGTAGGGTCACGGTTCTAGGTTAATTAACCATTGTATGGTGAGGGTTCTAGGTTATTTAACCATTGTAGGGTCACTGTTCTAGGTTAATTAACCATTGCAGGGTCACTGTTCTAGGTTAATTAACCATTGTAGGGTCATGGTTCTAGGTTAATTAACCTGACTTTATGCTGCAGAATGCTAGAGAGAGAGAGAGAGAGAGAGAGAGAGAGAGAGAGAGAGAGAGAGAGAGAGAGAGACACACACAGAGACAGAGAGAGAGGGAAATGAGTTCGATTGCTTTGCTATGTTATAGATCGAGTGGAGTGGATTGATCCAAGCAGTGTTGGTCAATTCTTCATCAATAAACTCTACATCGATTCTAGTCGCTCAAAGTGAGTTCTTCCTCTCTAGTGAAGTGATTTTCTGCCTGCAGTCGTCGTGCACTTATAGCCTTCAGGAGCTTGACGTATACTAGCAAGGCTGAAAGCTGTGTTTGGTATTCCTACAGCTCTTCATTCATAAGCTTGAAGCAGTTGAAATGTCTGTAGTGTATGTTTGTGTCTTCACGAACGATTTATTTAGGCTCTGCTGTAGTGATCTGTTACAAATTATATCCTTTGTTACTTAACTTTTGTTTGCACCATCATTCTATGGTTAGTATTGGGATTACTCTTCAATTTTAAGCATAATATTATTACAGTTTCTTTGTTTTGGTGTTAGAGATCTATATTGAAGGAGATGAGTCCCTGTTGCCTTCCTCAGCTGCTGCTTAAGTCATCTCTTACAACACGTGCAGCTAGTCATGACAGCTGCTGCTTAAGTCATCTCTTACAACACGTGCAGCTAGTCATGACAGCTGCTGCTTAAGTCATCTCTTACAACACGTGCAGCTAGTCATGAGTTTTACGCGTGTGTTGTAGGACCTGGAGGCCGGTAGCGTGGGAGAGTAGGGATGATGTGAGGACTGTGGTGAAGAGTCTAGAGGAGCTACTGAATCCAGCCGGTGATGTCGCGATGGTTGCCATGGCAAACAGTTCAAGCTTGGTTGACCTAGCTAACGACGGACTGCTGCAACTCTTTTCTCAGTCAGCCTGCATTCAAGTCTGCGTCACAGTGCAGGTGTGTTATCTAACTGATTCTTGTGCTGTGTAGTAATTCAATGTTGTCATGTCTGCTTGCATTCAAGTCTACGTCACAGCGCAGGTATCTAACTGGTTCTACTGCTATGTAGTAATTCAATGTTGTCATGTCTGCTTGCATTCAAGTCTGACAAATTGAGGAATTGTATATAAGAGTGTCTACTTGTTTTAGTGGTGTTCTTAAGCGGTGGTCAGCTAGATAAGATGTGTATCATCTTCCCTGACGGCCGTTGTTCTAGTTTTTACAGACTGTTTGCTATCCTGTATTTCTGGGAATTTCTTTATTTTATTTCTTTTAAATGTTATTTCTATTTGTATTTGTCAGTGATTTGGTGTTGATTCTGAAATAAACACATATCTCTCTCTCTCACTTAAGACTGACATGTTTTGCTAAAGGCGACCATTTGCATTGTTGGACATCATTGTGATGATTATTCTTGTTTAACGTTTGACAGGAGAGGCTGACTACTTGTCTTACGGGACCAGAGCGCTGGAAGGTCTGCGACAAGTGTCTGCCTCGTGTGGTGCCTGCGCCAGTGGATGCTATGAGGAGTGCGGAGGGTTCTTCTGGAAGATTCTCTGCTGAGGCTTGTGCTGTAGCGAATAGCAAGCTAACAGTGGATAAGAAATCAGTTGTCTGCGCGGAAGACGTGGCAGCAGGTGAAGTGAACATCAATATGGTGGATGAGCAGTCAGGTGAACAGAGCGATATATCAGGACAAGACTTCAAAAGGTCGCTGCATGTTGAACTAGTGGATAACAGAGTCTGTAAGGAACAAGATCAGTGTACGGAAGTTTCAGCGAAGCAGAGTGAAATAGTAGGATGTAGAAGCCAAGCGTCACCTAGCAGAGCAGTAAAGATAAAGCTGGAGCCGATAAAAGAAGATGTCGATCAGCTGGGAGACACTGTGAGGCTGATTAACAGTGTTGACTCTGTGTCGCAGGAGGGTACGATGGAAGCTGACAGAGCGGTAGATTTGCTATCAAACAGTTGCAGGGTAAAGATTGAGCGCAGTGACGAGGTAGCCGAGCATTTCAGCAGTAGTACTGTTGTAGAGGCTCTGAACAGAACTGATAGAGAGGGTATTGTGGCCGCTGTGGAAGATAACTCTTCAGCTACAGGTCAGAGAGACATAGCAAAGGCAGCGAAAAAAGCACTTGATAAATTAGAAACGAAACGTAATTGCTGGCTTGTTGATGCTTCGACTAAGAAAGATGTGCTGCCAGTGACACCTGTTGGAAAAGAATTGCTAGTCGATGATCAAACGACCGGTGGTGAGAGTGCCTTGCTGAGAGACAGCTGGGAGAAGAGATTTGTGGATTCCAGTCTAAGCTCAGCCAACGCTGATCTCAATTATCTGTCGTCCTATAGAACAACGCAAGCGATGGAATTTGCAACTGCATCGTGTGATCTGAGTGTCGTTACGAATACTCTGGGCGTCAAGGAACAAGAGGATGAAAGTTCTTGTGATCCTGCAGCGGGCGGAGTGAAACGTGTTTACTTGGAAGAACTGGATCAATTTCAGAGTTTAGACCACACTGGAAACGTTGTCAGTTGTGTGGCAGACAATGTGAAGTACGGCACTAATGAAAGCAAAGCTGAGAACTCGTCTGATAGTGTATCGGAGGACGTAGTAGTTGCTACTGGTGTAACAATTGACCGTGGAGCTGTTAGGAGTAGAGGAGGAGGAGGAGGCAGTGGTGAGGTGAAGAGTTGTGGATTGACGTGTCCTAGATGTCGCTATGTGTGGGTGGTGGCCCTTCCTAACACTCAACTCAACAGCAACTTTCTTATTCTCAGGTCAGTCCTTGTTGAGTCGATGTTCTCTTTAATTTGTGACGTCTGACGCGCTATCAAGTTTCATCTGAACAACATGGTTTTGTGTGAGGCGAAGCAACCGAGGAATGTACACAACCTCGCTACTATCTGTCCTGCCATATTATAGCAATATTATATATATGATATTATAGTATATTATATACTATATTTTATTATATTATATTATATTAAATTATTTTATATTATATTAAATTATTTTATATTATATTATATTATATTATATTATATTATATTATATTATATTATATTATATTACATTATATTATTTTATATTATATTATATTATATTATTTTATATTATATCATATCATATTATATTATATTACATTGTATTGTATTGTATTGTATTGTATTATATTATATTATATTATATTATATTATATTATATTATATTATATTATATTATATCTTGAAATGTACATGAACTCACTGTGTTCTGCCCTGCCAGATGATAAGCATTGCTCTGTTGTAATCCAGACTTCTCCTTGCAAACATTAATTACAAAACATTAACAGTTACTGAGAAATTTACATCAATGCTACCTGCAATTATAACCAATGCGGTGCTTGTGTAAAGCTCTGCTATGGAGAAGGGCACAGTATCACTAGATAGACACATCATAGTGAGTGTTGTAAGCCTTAAGCTAGATGCAGAGCTGTGGCTCTACTCAAGTTTGTATTTATGTTGAGATCCAGTGTTGATCCAGTGTTGATCCAGTGTTGATCCAGTGTTGATCCAGTGTTGATCCAGTGTTGATCCAGTGTTGATCCAATGTTGATCCAGTGATGATGCAATGTTGATCGAGTGTGTTGATACACTGTTGATCCAGTGTTGATCCAGTGTCGATCCAGTGTCGATCCAGTGTTGATCCAGTGTTGATCCAATGTTGATCCAGTGAATCTCTAGTGAACCTCAGCTCCTAGGCCAAACATGTGGGCGAGATTTGTTGAGAAGAATGGTCAGTTTTTATGCAATGTTTATCTATGCTACGTTATAAATAGAATTAATTAGTGTAAGTTGTATTAGTAATTCATATTTCAGTATTTATTTAAATGTATCAGTTTTGATGTAAGGTTTATCTATGCTAAGTTAAAAGCAGAATTGATTAGTGTAAGTTTTATTAGTAATTCATATTTCGGTGTGTTATTGTAAATTTTAACAGATTCTCGGATCATTTGAGAGTTATCCTACCCTCTGCTTCCTTCAGCTTTGTCAACTGGAGCAGGACTGCATTGTTCGGTTGGTTCACTGATTTTCCTATCATAGGTGGCAACTCTGCTGAAAACTTGTCTCATAACTTGCAGGCTACTGGCACTGAGGTAGTTGCTGCTGCTGCTGCTAATCCTATAGCTTCAGAGAATGACAGTACTTTTGTAACAGCTGTTAGAGATGAAGCAGCTGTAACAGCTGTTAGAGATGAAGCAGCTGTAGCAGCTGCTAGAGATGGAGCAGCTGTTAGAGATGAAGCAGCTGTAGCAGCTGCTAGAGATGGAACAGATGGAGCAGCTGTTAGAGATGAAGTAGCTGTAGCAGCTGTAACAGATAGAGCAGCTGTTGGAGACGGAACAGCTGTAGCAGCTGCTAGAGGAGATAGAACAACTGTATCAGCTGTAGGAGACATCGCAGCTGCTGGTGACAGCGGTGTTGTCATGAACGCCGTGTCTGGTTCAGATAAGCAGTCTGAGGATTCTTGCTCCACTGTGGACCCTGCAGAGGCAACTGCCAATATGAAGAAAATGTCTGCTGCATCAGCTGCTGAAGCCACTGCCCCGGGGCCTGTGGTCGATGATCTGGCAGAGGCCACTGTCAGTGTGTCTGCTACATCAGCTGCTAAAGCCACTGCCCCGGGGCCTGTGGTCGATGATCTGGCAGAGGCCACTGTCAGTGTGTCTGCTACATCAGCTGCTGAAGCCACTGCCCCGGGGCCTGTGGTCGATGATCTGGCAGAGGCCACTGTCAGTGTGTCTGCTGCATCAGCTGCTGAAGCCACTGCCCCGGGGCGTGTGGTCGATGATGAGGCTCATCTTTCTTGCAGCAGGAAGAGAGCAGGACAGTCTGGAGAGCTTGTGGAGGGAAGTTTTCACAGAGAGCTTGAGGCTTGTCTGAGAGGTCATCACCTGAATGCTGTTGATCTTCTACGTGATGTTGATTTCAGTCATCTCTCTCCCGCTGTACACTGGCTGTGGTCTAAGCCTGGTAAGAGCTGTAGATATAGTTCGCTCTCTGTCTCTCTATCTCTCTCTCTCTATCTCTTTTTCACTCTTCCTCTCTCTTTCTCTCTCTCTCTCTCATTCTCTCTCTCTTTCTCTCTGTGTCTTTACTATGTACAAGTAATGAATAAAAATAACGGATAAAATTTGGAATTGATAAGACATTGTTAAGTTATTTAAGTGTAATATAGCTGAGGTGTGTACTGTTTATAAAGTTATTGAAGTGGAATGTAGCTGAGGTGTGTGTTGTTTATTTAGTTATTGAAGTGGAATGTAGCTGAGGTGTGTGTTGTTTATTAAGTTATTGAAGTGGAATGTAGCTGAGGTGTGTGCTGTTTATTAAGTTATTGAAGTGGAATGTAGCTGAGGTGTATGTTGTTTATTAAGTTATTGAAGTGGAATGTAGCTGAGGTGTGTGTTGTTTATTAAGTTATTGAAGTGGAATGTAGCTGAGGTGTGTGTTGTTTATAAAGTTATTTAAGTGGAATGTAGCTGAGGTGTGTGCTGTTTATAAAGTTATTGAAGTGGAATGTAGCTGAGGTGTGTGCTGTTTATAAAGTTCTTGAAGTGGAATATATCTGTGGTGTGTGTTGTTTGACAGGTAAGTTCTATGAAGGAGATGAGGTGGGTGGTAGTCAGCTCACAAATCTGTTAAAGTCAGTCACCTGGCTTCAAGCCTCCTCTAAACGTGTTAGTGGCTCTTACATGGTTATTAATGCTCCTTTGTATTGTCAACATCTATAAAAGAAGTCACTACAGTTGATTATCATGAAGAAGTTCTTACGTGTTAGCTTCTATGTCCAAGAAAAGGAAGAGTAGAAGATTCTATATTGTATAAATCTCTTTTAACTCTTTATGTACTCTGGTTATAAAGCCTGTACATTGTAAGAATGTTGTGGAATTTTATTGCATATAAATATCTACAATGTTGTTGTGATGTACAACAGACTGTGTACAGTTGATATGATGTACAACAGGTTGGTTGTGTACAAGTGTTATGATGTACAACAGGATATGTACTAGTGTTATGATGTACAACAGGTTGTGTACAGTTGTTATGATGTACAACAGGCTGTGTACAAGTGTTATGATGTACAACAGGCTTTGTACAAGACGTGCAGACTTGGTAAGAATGAGCCTGAGAGAGTTGTGGTTCAGATGTTTGGCTCTCACTCTATGATCAATGGATCTCTGCAAGTTTGTGTTGACTCACCATCTCTGCCTCTCTCTCTCTCTCTTCACCTTAATCCAATTCTCGCTCTCTTCACTTCTAGTACTCTCTCTATCTCTTTGTCTCTCTGTTCCCCTTTCATGCTGTTATAGAGGAACTCTCATTATTATGTGGTGGAGAACCGGGGTATTGATTGCTATAGTACGTGTGCATGTATTCATTCCTACTTGTCCTTGTATGCCTTAATCATTCTGTATCCTAATGTGCTTCCTCCTTTATGTCTCTATGTTGCATTGAGTATCTGTGAATGTCCACTATTCATAAAGGACGTCCCTCAGTAGGACAGCAGTTGTTGTTCGTAAACCTGCTGTGGATCATTCAGTCTCGAGGTTCGAACCCAGTACTATCTGATCACTTCCTCTTTCCGACTATAACAGTCCTAACGCTAGACTTGTTGCTACGACATCGTCTGCATTATATTTACTGCATGCTCACTACTACCTATGATTGGTGATTTGTATTATCTGCAATAAAAAAGAGAGATATCATTATACGGTGTCGTCGTATTACCTACGTATTTACGTCGGTAGAGCTGGGTTTGCCCGACTTTGATGGTTCAGATCCTCTACGTACCTGAGCTCCTGCTTAGCTAGCATTTCTCCTCAGAAGAGCACAACGAACTCTCATTATTACAATGCTCTGTCTACTTCGTCCTCTCTGTCTCTCTACCTAAATCTCTCTACTCCTCTCTTTCTCAATCTCTCTTTCTTTCGATATCCTATTTCTGATTAGAAGACAAGAGAGTATCTGAACTGAAGATCAACAAGCATGTACATTTGTGATTCTGACTTTTTGAAACGATTTTAGTGGCTTTTTTGCGCTGATTTTGTCCTCAGTTTAATTTCAGAACTATCGTTGCACTTTCTGGTAAGAATAGCGCTTGCAAACTAATCTGCTTGATTGATTGTTTTCAACGATGGTTTCAGAAATTTGTTTGATTGATTGAGAGTTGTTTAATTGATTTCAGATAGCGTATCCATCCAGTAGGAAGGTCCATCGATTGATCTGCGGCAGTGAGCTTTCTAAACTGAGAAATCTCTTTGAAGCCACTGTGCCTAAGTTCAAGTATCCATCTACACTTTTGATTACTTTCTATGTTCTGATGCTACGGGTGTTTCACTGCACACTTGCTCACCTATATGTCTGCTCGGTGTACTGGGGTTTAGCTATTATATCATCTTGAAAGTTGCAAGCCAGCATTTAAACTCAGAGTTGGTTTTTTGAGTGATTTATTTAAATTTGTGACTGACACGTCTGATCCGTTCGAGAAATGTAATAATTAGACCCAGTGAAGATTGAAGAGATATTGTGCCATGACTTGTGCTATGATTGTCATCTTTTAATTGGCCGAGCCGTTAACCAGTAGAGATTGAGTAGTAACAATGTATTTTATAATGAATAATATATAGTAATGTATGCTGTGTATGTTTTCCCCGTGTTGTGTCTGGGTTGCTTGAAGAATAGACCTACCGTGTAAATACGCACGTGTCGTAGAAGGCGTCATAAAAACAAGTTCCTAACCAACGTCAGAAAGGGCATTTGGTTGTTGAGCGACTAGGCCCCAGAATTAGTTACTAAACTTTAAATGAATGGAAAAGATAGGGGATCGACTGATAATATGATGTGGGACAGAGAGGATTGGAGGTCTATTCGTATCCCGATCCTAGTTAAACTATGTTTCCAGGGAAGATGATGATGATGATGGATGAATTCGATATGTACGAAGCAACTCAGTGAGTCCCTTTTGCTAAAGTGTTACAAGCGTGTAACTAAGCGTTGTGTTGTTGTGTTGTATCAGAACAGAGAGCATAGTCTGTCACTTGTATGATCTGGAGCATGATGAACCCTTCATACAGAACTACAACGTGAGTATCATTGATTCTCTTGTAAACTGTATCGCTCTGATTCTAAGCTATGTAGACTCAGAGGCCCTCATGAAGTATTGATAGAGCCTAGAGTCTGCCATATATGTCCTATAGATACAGCATATCAGTCAATGTATTTTAAAGTGGCTGTTATTTTCCAGCAACAATTTTTCTTTACGGCTCTTTCCTATGCAGCTCCCACTATCTTTCAGTCAGTAACGTGACGTTGTTTGTTGGTTGTAGGTGGTTTGCCGTTTGGAAGCTCTGACGTCATCAACAGATGATAGCAGAGAGAGGAGCGAGAAGCAAAGACGTGATGATGATGATGATGACTTAAATCAAGGAAATAAACTTGACGAAGCTCTCTACGCTGATCATACGAGTATTTCCTCCCAGTCTCTTGGCTCCGTTAGAGATGTTGGTAGAGAGAACGACCCAACCAGTGCAGAGATGAAGGGCACTGTTCAAGTGAAGTGCACGTCTAGTAGTGATGGGCCTGCTGGCAGCCAATCTGATAGGTCGGTTGATGCTGTTAAATGGGGTGGTAGTCGCTACTATGGTTGGTTTGCGATGGGTTCGCAGACGTTGGGCGTGGGAAGTTGGGGTAATTTTCATGCTGGAAGAAAATGCTATGAGATGTATCAGTATCACGCTGGTATCGGTATATTTCCCTATGTAAAGTGTGAGCAGGTGATAGCAGGGGAACAGCAGCTGACTGGCTCACGTGATCAGAAGCTGAGCTTAGAGCAGCAGCGGACTGGCTCACGTGATCAGCAGCTGGGCTTGTCAGCGCAGAGTTTAGAGCAGCAGCTGACTGGCTCACGTGATCTCCAGCTGGGCTTGTCAGTACAGAGTTTAGAGCAGCAGCTGACTGGCTCACGTGATCAGCAGCTGGGCTTGTCAGTACTGAGTTTAGAGCAGCAGCTGACTGGCTCACGTGATCAGCAGCTGGGCTTGTCAACACAGAGTTTAGAGCAGCAGCTGACTGGCTCGCGTGATCAGCAGCTGGGCCTCCATTTGCAGCTGGGCGTGTCTGAGGGTTCAGTGGACGCAGCAGAGCAGCTGCAGTGTAAGATTGAGAGTCACGTACAGCAGCAGCAGCAACAGCAGCCGCAGCTGTCGTCTCAGAAGATTCAGCTCAACACTTGCGTCACAATTGGTAAGAATTTGATCTGCTGTAACAACAGTTGCAGTTAACGGTTGTTACTTATTCTGCTGTTGTCTAATACTACATCATTATAATCCTGTCTATTGCTGGGCTAGCTGGTAGGTCAAGACACAGTTTATATAGTTTTGTGCTTGTCTAAAGTACAGTAGCAAAACGACCACTAACTGAACATGGCAACGCTTTCTGTGAAGAAAACTTGTATTTGTCTTTTTATATTAAGGCAATTTTACTTTATTTATTTATTTTTTAGATCACTAAAAAGGGTCATTCAACCCTGTACAGTTCACAAGCAATGCAAACAAAGAAGTAAATGCAATAAGTGAGCACAATTTAAATGTGAACCATGGTGAACTTAAAACGAAAATATAAAGTAGAAATTAAAGAATTGAAATAAAGAAATTCAAAATAAAGAAAATTAATGATAATAGGTAGGCATAATTATACATTTAAGATCAGTATCATGAATAACTATTTAACAAGTACTGACGAAGTAACTTCGTCTTATATAATAATAATAATAATAATAATAATAATGATCTGGCAGATCAAGCAGGCACCACAACATAAATCACATAATTTGGCATGCCCTGATTAAGGCCAATATACCCTCCAAATTAGAACCGACTGGAATTTCTAGATCAGATGGCAAAAGACCAGATGGTCTTACTCTGATCCCGTGGAAAGGTGGCAAATCTCTGCTTTGGGATGTTACAGTAACAGATACCGTAGCTAAGTCTTATTTAAACGTGTCTTCGGTGTCAGCTGGTGGAGCTGCTGAACTAGCCGCCGACAGAAAAATAAGCAAATATCATGAATTGTCTCGTAGCTATTGTTTCATACCACTTGCTCTCGAGACTTTAGGTCCTATGAATAAGGAAGGAAGCGAATTTATTTCTTCATTGGGTCATCATTTATCCGCCGCTACAGGAGATAAGCGCGAAACCAGCTTCTTGAGACAGAGACTCTCAATCTGCCTACAGAGATATAATTCCATCTGTGTAAGGGGGACCTTTAGTGCAAATCGGACAGATAGCTATGTTACAACTGAAAACACTCTTGCATCTGATTATCTAATTCGTTCTACTTCTCTCTCCAACAGCTTGGCTCACACTCAGAATTTAATTTCACCCCGCCATTCTTCAACAATCTACCCACATGCACAGCTCCGTTTCGGAATATCATCATCATGGTCAGACTGATAATGAAGTTCTTCATGCACATCAACTAGTTTCTGAAGATCTTCATGAACTTCAACCCGAACTTACGGCACCTGCCAGAGGTCTTGCCAAGGCTGATGCAACGGAAGAAAGTGATGTGATTAAGAGAGTTTTGTCTACTAGTCCATCTACAGACGCTTATCCTCCTCAATCTGCGCTATTCAAATATGACGCTCACAACCCTTACAAGACCTCTGACTTAACTTCCACCCCAACTGTGACTGCTATCTACAAGGAGAGCTCCTTAGGTTTGTTGGAGAGTGACTCAGAGGATATTCAGTCAGTGCGCCGAGGTTATAAGCCCATCTCACTGCGCCGCCTCGAACAGGGAGTTCTGGGCTACAGCCTCAGGGAGCGTTTCTCCGCCGCCTCTCAGCCCTGTCCTCCACGGCGCACCAACGCCGTATCCCCTAGATGCTCGAAGGCCGAGATCCTCATGGGTGCCTCCAGGGATGGTAGGAATAAATTCCCTTCGAGTAGGAAGAGGCAGGTATCAAGGCTGACATTGGTCGATCCTCGGAGAAATTTAAGCAGTCAGCCTGTCGAAGGGCTTGAAGAGTCAGAGAGTGTGGTAAAGAGAATGAATGAAATTTTCACGAACCGAACGTGGGTCGCTAATTATCACAACGACCAGAGGCGCGTTAATACAGTAAAGGCTAAGAACTACGGGACTCACGAGAGGACAATGGAACAGAGGCCTGACGAATGCGGTGGCTCCTCTGGTACTCAGGCTGGCTACCCCTCCTCACCCAGCCATATGTCCAGATCTCCCTGCAATCAGCGGCATGCCCCGTCCAATCCCAGTCACGCTTCCCCTCGACATTCCCTGCAGAGTTTATCACGGAATACGACAGGGGAGGCAGGGAGAAGGGCGCTGGGACCTATGTCTGAACATGCAGAATCCGCTAATGGAATCGTGGAAAGGATTTATAGCGTTGCGGAAAGCGAGCCCGGTGAGTTGCAGTACACTGAATTGGAAGAGTTGAATGAACAAATTACTGGTGAACAGTTGAACCTCGACAATGAGATCACTGACGTGTTAGGTGGCGGTCGCGATGTGGTTCAGAAACACTATGTGGACGCTGTTAGTCCTGACGTAACCAGAAACATGGAAAACACCTCCATCAGTCTACCCAGAATTAATCTTAGATCTGCCATTTCAGCACCTATGCAGAATCTAAGTCCCAACCCATCTGTGGCTTCATCTGTTCTAAACCAAAATAAAAGCCAAATCCAAACAGGTGCCCGACCTATACCCCCAAAAACTCAAATCAAATCGGGGGTTCAGTCCACGCAGCCTCAGGTGCCGACTGGTGACAAGAGGGCACTGGGGCAGCACGTGAGCACTAGGGTGATCGTCAACGGGTTGAACACAGCCCATCTAAAAGAGAAGAGATGTGTCCTACGTCCCTGCCTCTCAATACCCCCTCCTCCTCCTCGAGTGCGTCCATAGAGCCTGAGATAGGTCCACAAGAGTTTTCTGCGCCGACAATCAGCGAGAAAAATAAGAAACTCGAGGCTAGAATGGCCTCTGTCTCCCAGGGGTCCCTCTCACCAGGGCCACAGCACCAGGGTCTAAGGCTGAACCAGATGTTGGCCTCAGGGCAGGCTGAGGCGGAGAGGCAGAGCTCATCGGGTTTTACAAATCAGAGCTCTAATCAAGCGGATACTCGCTCCCAAAATTCTCTAGGAACAGCTATCCAGATTTCAGGGTCGATGACTTCTAAAAGTGGTTCTCCCAGCAGAGTTCTCACAACTGCCTCATCAAAGCCTGTTCAGGGGAGTCACCGTTGTGATGGATTGATAGCAGATGAAGTGGAGACGGGCGCTGCTGGAGCCAAAAGTTGTGGATTCAGGGCAATGTCACCCGCTGCTGCGACCAGCAACGTTTAATAATTTATATAAATTTTAACGCAGAAACTATTCATTGAGATAAAGGAAAAGAACAGACAATAATAATAATAATAATAATAATAATAATAATAATAGTTATTATTATTATTATTATTATTATTATTATTATTACTAGATTGAAGCTTTCATTCATACAGTTTAATGTAGTAGCCTATTATTATTACTGTTAACAACGAAAATTTATATAGCAGTGTCATGACCGAACTCGGTCTTCGAGACTACTTTGCAGAAAGAGTTCAATAGTATTAGTAAGCTAAATAATAACTGCAATTAAATTATTATCTAAACTAGTTAAATATGTCTACATATGAGTGGAACTTTACTATCCAGCAACACTCATTGATTTTACATCAAGATAGCATAGTTTCGACCCTTCAATGTACAATATTTATATATATATATTATATTAAACTATTATATTATATATTATATTATATTATACTATACTATATTATATTATATTATATTATACTATACTATATTATATTATATTATATTATATTATATTATATTATATTATATTATATTATATTATTATACTAAATTGGAATTCTAGGGAAGAAGATGATGGTGACGATGATGATGATGATAGACTTTTATGAATACGCTTCTTATGAATATAATCTCTACTGAGACTCTCCTCTCTTGGGTATCAACTCATCGACTTGCGCTCTACGAAACTGAAGTCACTCTTATCTCATTACAGAGCGCAGTATTGATACTGAAGTCTCTTTTATCTCATTACAGAGTGCGGTATCACAGCTTTGATACTGAAGTCACTTTTATCTCATTTCGGAGCGCAGTATCACAGCTTTGATACTGAAGTCACTTTTATCTCATTTCAGAACGCAGTATCGCAGCGTTGATACTGAAGTCACTTATCTGATTACAGAGCGCAGTATCGCAGCGTTGAACTTGTCGCTGATAGATTTACCGTTTAGACTGGACGGGCTGGTCCCATATCCCGGAGACGATGACTTCTACCTGCCTGCCGCTCTACCCGTGTCCTACTCTCACTGCATCGGCTGGCTCTCCAAGTACGACCGAGTCAAAAACTTCGGCTTTATCAGAGAGTTCAACTCTCATCACCAGCTTAGCAGGTAATTCACTGAATGTCTCTATTTTTAACATTCTTGTTTGCTAGTTTTTGTTGCTTTAATTATGTTAGTTTTTTAAAAATAAACATTCTGCCGTGAAATGTATAATCAAACGTTCATTTGATTTAATAGTGTTGCGGTCGGTTTTGTGAAAATTGTAAAACAGTTAAATATTTCGAGGATAGATTTACAATGTGCTTAGATGTGATGCATTAAGATGTAAATGAGAGCTCCAAGGCATACATTCAGTTACTTAAGCTGTTAGCTTTCTCGCGATATAGTTTAGCTGTTGCAACTCAATTAACAGATTTAAGGTTCTTTGATAATCTGTGCACATGTTTGTTTGTATAATGTTTCTGATGTCTGACACTGTTTTTAAGGATATACGTGGCTCTCTCTCTCACTCTCTCTTTCACTCTCACTCTTGACTGTTGCCTTGCCTTTGCACTACTAGTGATAAACCTTTCTCGCAAACAAAGCTAAATAGTCTACGATGTGTGATAGGATTCTGGAACCGTTTCCTTTCCCAGCCCACAACGGGGCATCGCTCGATGTGTTTGCAGCGGGGCGTGACCTCGCAGCGGGGGCGTGGTCTGACTACAGGCCCGGCGTTGGCGACATCGTCGAGTTTCTCTGCTATAATATATCTCCTACAGGGAAAAAAAATAACCTCAATCTGGCCAAAACAATCAAAGTGTTCAAGAGGTACGTCTTGTTTCTAGTTCTTTACTTGTTGAGGAGCGCATGCTACGATGCTTAGATAAAGCGTAAAATCTTCATCTAGTGTGAATTTACTTAGGTGTGACTAAATCATGATAGCACTTAACGATCTACTAATCTAGCGCAATCTTTTTCTCTCCCTTTCTCTCTCTCTCTGTTTCTCTCGCTCTCTTTTTTCTCCCCCTAAATAGAAAAATACAAATATTAATCTTCAATATATCTCAAATATCTTACATCTCAAAATATTACAGAAATTTGCTTGCTCAGAGCTTTGCAGAAAGTATGGAGTAGTGCTAGCAGCACTAGCCATTGTGAAGTCATCTGATAGAAATGTTTAGTGATCACGTGACAACTGTATGTCTATACAACTTCATGTAGGCGTGTTCTGCTCAGTAGAACTGATAGGTTCTTTAAAAAAAAGCTAAAGCTAATGTTAACGTCAGTTTCCTCACTCGAAAGCGACGTCAGTGATGGGCGAGCCCAGGATTTGAACCCCGCACATTCTGATCCGAGGTCGAATATCTTACCAATATTACCACTGGCTCCAGCCAGTAAGATATCGGTAAGATATCCGACCATTATCTTACTGTACCATTATCTTAAGTAAGATAATGGAAAGAATATCTAGTAGAAGAAAAGTGTCAAATCGTGTTAAACGATTAGAGATAATAAGAGATGTAAAGCAATATAAATAAGAGATCTAAAATATCTTGTTATTTAGAGATAATAAACTCTAATAAACTCTAATAAACAGTTTACTATCTGTAGAGAAATCCCAGTGAGGGTGTTGTAGACGGTTAGTAATGTAAAAGATTCATAATCTTGTCACGAGATTAACATTTATTGTGTGATTTTATAGTGATAGAAGCTAGGCGATAGTTGAACTTGATTCTAGCCTGGTTTAACTCTCATTCTCTGGTTTTGCAATGCACATGAGTAGCGAGGCAAGCACCGGTTTTGAATCCTGCTTCTGCCGCTCTTCAGTGGGACATCTGATAGCTCAGCCCATGAGTGATAAATGAAGAGGCGTTGATATGAGTTGATCATAGTGATTGTTGTTTATTGAATAGTGCTGAAGACGCTCTGAAGAGTTTGGCACACTGCAAGCAGTCAGTCACCCACACTAGCACCTCCCACACCTACCAGCCTCACAGTAGCACCTCCCACACCACCTCCCTGCCTCACAGTAGCACCTCCCAGCCTCACAGCTTGTCCACCTCTCTTGACCCTGTCCACTCCCATAGCTCTTCCACTATGCACGTCACCTGTGAGTCCAGTGTACCGAGGATCCCCCTGATCAGTTCAACGAGCGTGACAGGTAAGCACTGGACACGTGAGGGAGAGGTGAGCACAGCAGATAGTAAGGATGATGATCCACTGATGAGGTACAGACAGGCTGGTATGCCAGTGGATATAAGTGACGAGGATAAACTCTTTCTCATTAATGCCAGTAAGTTATACGCTACAGTTTACTTGTTTCTATCAATCATTCACAATTTTAACTTCTCATTGATGTTGTCAGGGACGTTCTGGGCATATACGTCACTGGAAGCTGATTCAAGCTATATACACACCAGTGCGTCAAGTCTGAGTGTTGGTTGAACGTGTTTCTGTATAGGAGTTGGCCGCTCATTTTTCTTTCGACTCTCTAAGTGCTGCTCTCTGAAGTGAGCTGCTCTCAATCACAGCTCAGTGCACTCTAAGAGCTGCTGTCAGTGAGCAGCTCAATGCCATGCAGTAGGTCTATACAGGCCTGCATTTCAAACGATCTAGGACTGTCTGGTTATCACTCTCAGCCTCTCAGGCTTTTGTAAGGCTAGGGAAAAAGCTAGGACGTGACAGCTGTCGGCTCGAATAATTAAAAACTATATGTACATGTATTAGTTTAAAATACATTTAGACTGTAGTTTAATAAAACTGCTTCATATAAGACCATTTCAGATTTCTATAGATCGGAAAGCGAAGTCGATGTAAACTTGCGTATTCAATTTTTTTGTATACATTTAATTAAAGGTGTGATACAAATTTAAGGTTGATGACCTTGGAGTAGGTATACAGTGACATTAAAATTATTAATGTAGTTGGTTAGTTTTCAGACTATCGTTTATCGTGTGTGTTTTGTCTGAGGTACATTCATTCTAAATTAGTTTACAACTCTCTTATCATGCAGTGTTACCAGATGTCTAAAAAAACTTGTAGCCCAACGACTTAACAAAACTAGTCTATAAATAGCCCAACTGAGCGTGAAACCCACCCAACTGGCAACACTACCAACTCCTCGACTAGCTGACCTCTCACGTACGCACTGGTTCACTGACTCACTGTAGTCAGTGTCGGAACAAGTTGAGAGTAGTGTGCTGGTGAGCAGGTGTGCAGGTGAGCAGCTCAAGAGTCGGCTCACTAGGCTGTACGAGTCGCTTATATGCTGCTCTCACAAATGAGTCACTAATCACATCACTAGTCTGTATAACGTTGCAATCGGATGTTATCCAGATGAATCTAAAATCGTTGAAATATAAAGCTGCCAACAATGATCTACTAGTTATGTTGCATTGTAGTGGCCGCGATATCTGTGCAATATATTACTCTACTTGTCTGTAGCAGTTAGGTTTAAATTCTGTGCCACCACTAAAGATAATACTAGCTTTTATTATAAAGATGACGAGACTATTATCAGGTCTACGAGCTGTTGTGTAGGAGTAAAAGGAGACGACTTCACAATCACACCTCTATGACTAGATTGCTGGCTCAGCGTCGCGTGGTGCTTAATGTTGTTTTGATTTATGTAGCTGAGGAAGAGGCAGAGGAAGCGTTGAGGTCACGTGCTTCTACAAACAGTGCTTGATGTTGTCATGATTGATTGTAGCTGAGGAGGAGGAAGAGCAAGCGTTGAGGTCACGTGCTTCTACAAGCAGTGCTTGATGTTGTCATGATTGATTGTAGCTGAGGAAGAGGCGGAGCAAGCGTTGAGGTCACGTGCTCCTGATCCTACGATAGAGCTGCACAAGCAGTGGCGCCGTCTGGATCTCAGTGCTGCTCCGAGATGTGAGGAAGACCAAGACTGGTGGAAGTAAGTTGTGTGGTTTTAGACATTACTAAATCTGCAAAGTAGCGTTAGAGGTTGACCGCATTCGTTGTGTGGTTTAAGGCATGGGCTGGATCCAGTGTCGATGTCAGTAGGATATTCGACTGCGGATCAATATGTGCGGGGTTCAAAGCCTGGGCTCGGCTGTCACTGACATCGCTTTTGAGTGAGAGACTAACGTTAACATTAACTTTACCAGTTTTTTACTTGTTTCTATTGATACCTGTCTTCTACTGAGAGATTCTTTCCATTTCTCTATTTTCATTGTCTCCTATTCTGAGAAAAAAATCTTATAGCTGCCTCGTGCATTATATGTTTTGTTAATTAATCCTCATGAACATAAAAGCGCTGAAGCCTAGTAAATTGTCTGTTTCTAGTCACGAAATGCCTGTCACTGGCGGGCGAGCACTAGATTTGAACCCTGCATCTACTGCACCGTAGTCAGACAATTTACCCAATCTCTACCTATTCCACAGTAGTAGGCCTACGTCCTTCCTTTCTTTCTTGTTGGTAACGACATTAAATTTTTACACTTTTGAGTTAGAATCTGTCCACATAAATTTTACCAATAAAAAACTTATTAATCCTCCTAAACTAGTAATTAATGGATGTCCCGCATGAAAATGCTGCAAAATATCTAGGGATGAACCTTGATGTTAAATTAAGATGGAAACACCATATTAAGAAAAAAAGGAACGAACTAAACTTAAAATATCAGCAGTTCTATTGGATTCTCGGTAGAAAATCCAAATTATCTATACACAGTAAACTTTTAATCTACGCTCAAATTTTTAAACCGGTGTGGATGTATGGAATCCAAATTTGAGGCTGTGCGAAGAAATCAAATATTGAAATTATTCAGAAATTTCAAAACAAAGTACTGAGGAACATTGTTAATGCCCCCTGGTATCTGAGAAATGATGATATTCATCGTGATCTACAAGTACGATTGCAGATCAAATACAGAAGGCGGCAAGCAGACACGAACTAAGACTTCTACACCATATAAATGTAGAAGCGATTCAGTTACTGGATAATCAGAATCTCAATAGAAGATTAAAGAGAACTAAACCATTTGAACTCGTTTAGTCCAGCGAATCCAGAATTACAATAGCCTAAGCTTCTTAATTACTCTGCGTGCATAAATGCATTAATGTTATAGTAGAATTGAGGATAATACCAATAACAGAAGCAGTGCCAATATGTCCAGCTAATTTTTTTTCATGTAAAACTTGCATTTTAATTTTGTTAGATTTTGTTTGAACTTCAAGATATTTTGTGAAGAATTTCCGTCAATGTCCTCACTTTGTAATTGTGAAGAACATGGGTTCATACGCATGCTATAGTATAAGCAGTATGCAGTCTATTGCTATGTAGTGTATGTTGGATATTTAATTATTTTATTTCTTTGAGAACATTTGATCGTGAAGTTAAAACAGTATGCAGTCTATTCATGCACAGTATAAACACTATGCAGGCTATTTATGGTTAAAGTAGTTTAATGTTATGTAATTATTTTATTTCTTTGAGAGCATCGATGATTTGAACGTTAGTGTTAAGTAGTCCTACTATCACTTATTTTGTCTTAAAGCTAAAATTTGAACCGGCGATCAATGGATTCATTTCAATGGATTTATTTTAGCATTATATCGTATAGTTAAATATGGTCAATTTAAAATTAATGGTTGGTCTATTTATACCAGTTTTAATATGTAATTAAATATCAAAAAATAAAAATAAAATTTAAAAAATTGAGAAAATTCTTTCGAGTATATTTATTGCTTGATATTGTCGTGGATGTTGTTGGGCTGTTTTAGAGACTTTGTTAATCATCCTCATTAGCATTTACAGTATATCAATTATAATTCTTGATGTTGTCGTGGACACGTGCTCCCTATCCTAGTGCTTGATATTGTCGTGGATGTTGTTGAGCTGATATAGATACATTATTAATCCTCCTCATCAATGTACGCGACATTGCTTAATGTCGTGTATATTGTCATGGATGCCGTTGAGCTGATGTAGGGACCTTATTAATTCCCCATAGCAACATAGTGCTTAATGTTGTCATGAACACGTGCAACCTATCCTAGTGCCTGATATTGTCATGGATGTTGTTTCAGGGACGTCACACCACCGCCGCTGCCTGGGATGGACGTGATGTCGATGTCGTCAGACGACGAGTGGTTGAGGGGGGTGGTGAGGCGCAGGTGTGGAGGGGAGGGTAGGGGCTCCCCCCTGGGTTCAGTGCCCTACACCATGCTGCACATGAGAGGACAGCTGAGGGGTGTGCTGAAAGACATTGTGAGAGGCTGGGATGGGCTGATACAGGACGTCAAGAGAATGAGGCAGGAGAACCTAGAGTGGACGAACAACCATGATGAGCAGGGTAGAGCTGTGGTAGCGCTGAGAGAGAGGAGCGGCGAGGTGTAGAGAGAGAGAGAGAGAGAGAGAGAGAGAGAGTGGACGAACACCCATGATGAGCAGTAATGAAGCAGATAGTAATGAAGCAGATAGTAATGAAGCAGATAGTAATGAAGCCGATATTAATGAAGCCGATAGTAATGAAGCTGATAGTAATGAAGCCGATATTAATGAAGCAGATAGTAATGAAGCAGATAGTAATGAAGCCGATATTAATGAAGCAGATAGTAATGAAGCCGATAGTAATGAAGCCGATATTAATGAAGCCGATAGTAATGAAGCAGATATTAATGAAGCCGATAGTAATGAAGCAGATAGTAATGAAGCCGATAGTAATGAAGCCGATATTAATGAAGCCGATAGTAATGAAGCAGATAGTAATGAAGCCGATATTAATGAAGCCGATAGTAATGAAGCAGATAGTAATGAAGCCGATATTAATGAAGCCGATAGTAATGAAGCAGATTGCAGTGAAGTCGATAGTAGTTATAGTTTGTCCATGAGCTTGTGATTTATATTCATGTATCATCTCGTAACATGCTGTACACGGGCTATATGATGATTATAGATGTTAATGTTGATGTTATGTTGGAAGTAGATGACATTAACTTTTAGTTGATTCTCTTAACATCTACTACCATTTGCGATATTTCATTATATAGATGACAAGTTTCAGTCTACATTTACTTTGCTATGATGCTTTAATTATTTGACTTAAACGCTATTTTCTCTATTCAGTTAAAGGTGCATAGAATAACTACAACTACTATAGATATTCGCTGACAGTTTTTGTTTTTAACTGTAATTTTAATGGCAGATTTTCTAAGATCTTGATGACTGATTTATCTGTATCGCTCTGTTGTATTGTTGACCATATTATCTCTACAGTATTACAGTTGTTTACCGCACTCTTACTACTGCTGCAGTATTTGACTCTGAGAGAGCTATTTTGTCGCTGATACTTAATGACTGTGTTTAATAATATCACGCATTATAGTGAAATGATGACTAAGTTGCTATATATCACTTTTCATATCACTTGTTAAATCCGTTAGGCAATTTTTGTCCATTTTCCCTATAACCAGTCCTGTGAATGTCCGAGATTTTACTCTCAGATCAGCTCGGCTGGGAACCGAACCCACGAGAGTTCAATTCACCTCAGGATCTGTCATTTAAAACTTCATGTCGTTATCTACACCTCTAACCATTGCGATATTGAGACATTCTATAGGTTTGTCCTAACCTAGCACATTACTACTGGTCGGTTTCACTGTACATGTTCTTTTTCCGTTTAGGATATTTTTCTTTCATTTCAGCACATGTTTTTTCAGAAAGTTTGGGTTGAATCGATTTATAGTAACATGTGATGGGGACGTACCTGACATCGTCCTTGTATGAGGAAACGGACGTTAAACCTTTATTATTACTATTATTATTATTAATAAAGGCCTCGAGGATAAAGCAGTGGTTTCAGCTGTGAAGGTCTAGTTAAGAGTGAAGAGTTGTTTACCGTAGTTACTAGTTGTATTAAGTGTTCTGTAGCGGGTTTCTATTTGTTCACGTTCCTGTTCTCATATTTTACATGCACTCGCTTGCTGGTCGTGGCGTGTTTTATCAAGAGTTTATCGCAAAGAAATAAAGGTGTTTTGTTTTAAACTTGACTCAGTATTGATTCCACAGAGTTAAATTTGCACTCAGTCAGTCAGATGTGAAGGTCTCACTTTTCTTAGCGCCGTAGAGAGAAATATATTTCTTATTTTACAAATATAGTAATTTTTCTTTATATTTGTTTATTTCATGGTATTGTATCGAACATTTCCATTTTATTTTATCATTTTGGTGCTACAGCTATGTGTTACACTGCACAAACCTGCCTGTGATGATATTGTATTACCTACTAGTCGACGAACACTCATTATAGCTATGGTCTTGTGTCCAGTCTATATATGTTATCACATATTGAATTATGTCCAATTTTGATTTAATAACATAACAAATAAAAAGACGAAGCAGACTTTGTGTTGATTTATTGGCCAGTGTTTTTTTTGAGATTTTATAACTGTGTTTGACAGCTATTCCGATAGGCTGCATGATGATTACAATAATTACTTATAGAATATTGGATACCGTAGCAGCAATTGATTGTATGACAAAATTTAACGTCTGTTTCTGAACGTGAATGAGGTATTAGATAGACTACGAGTAGTAATGTGTGTATAGAATCTGCTAACTTTAAAATCTAATTATCTGCTTTTTGTTCAGATTTGACTGTTTATCTAGTAATAAATTTTTAATGTCCATTTCTTCATCCTAAGACAGTGTCGGTGTCGGCTTTTGGACAGTATAAGTAACACTGTGCGGCGATCATTCGTGATAGCATTTAGCACTATGTCAGTAGCTATTCAGCTGATCCATAATACCGATCCAGCTTGAGCACAAGCCATACGTCATGAGAGTAATGATGTGAAGTTGAGTTGTTACTCCTTCTTCTTCTCTCTCTCCTTCTCCTCCTCTTCGTCGCTCTGCTTCTCCTCGTCGCTGTCGTCCCACCTGTGGTTGTGCCTCAGCTTACTCTTGAGTACCTGTGAGTGCAACATAGGAATACATGAGTACCTGTGAGTACTATATGAGTGCTTGTGAGTACTACATGAGTACCTGTGAGTACTACATGAGTACCTGTGAGTACTACATGAGTGCCTGTGAGTACTACATGAGTACCTGTGAGTACTACATGAGTGCCTGTGAGTACTACATGAGTACCTGTGAGTACTACATGAGTGCCTGTGAGTACTACATGAGTACCTGTGAGTACTACATGAGTACCTGTGAGTACTACAAGAGTACCTGTGAGTACTACATGAGTGCCTGTGAGTACTACATGAGTACCTGTGAGTACTACATGAGTACCTGTGAGTACTACATGTGTGCCTGTGAGTACTACATGGGTACCTGTGAGTACTACATGAGTACCTGCGAGTACTACATGAGTGCCTGTGAGTACTACATGAGTACCTGTGAGTACTACATGAGTACCTGTGAGTACTACATGAGTACCTGCGAGTACTGCACGAGTATCTGAGTACCGTTCTACAGTATATCTCAGTGATGCAACAAAGAAATGTCTGCAAAAAGTTGACTGAATACCATGCGTTTGAGCTTACATTGTAACTGAATACCGTGTAAATACGTGATCACGTATATAATAGCTGTATTATAATACGTGATCACGTATTATATTATAAATAATTTATAATACTTTGTGCTTATAATATGAGATCTCGTATTGTATTATATATGTAATAGGGCCAACGTTATGGTTGATCTTGTATAAGAATACCGCATGGTTGATCTCGTATTGTATTAGTGTACCTTATGATTGATGTCGTATTGTATTAGAATACATTATGATTGATCTGCGTATTGTATTAGAATACCTTATGATTTATGTCGTATTGTATTAGAATACATTATGATTGATCTGAGTATTGTATTAGAATACCTTATGGTTGATCTCGTATTATATTAGAATACATTATGATTGATCTGCGTATTGTATTAGAATACCTTATGATTGATGTCGTATTGTATTAGAATACGTTATGATTGATCTGCGTATTGTATTAGAATACCTTATGGTTGATCTCGTATTATATTAGAATACATTATGATTGATCTGCGCATTGTATTAGAATACCTTATGATTGATGTCGTATTGTATTAGAATACATTATGATTGATCTGCGTATTGTATTAGAATACCTTATGGTTGATCTCGTATTGTATTAGAATACATTATGATTGATCTGCGTATTGTATTAGAATACCTTATGGTTGATCTCGTATTGTATTAGAATACGTTATGATTGATCTGCGTATTGTATTAGAATACCTTGTGGTTGATCTCGTATTGAATGAGGTCGAAGGCCATAGAGATGAAGGCCAGACCAAAGAGCATGTACAAGCAGACGACTAAGAGTTTGATGGGTTCATCTGTTGGCTGCAGACCATTGGAGAGGACAGTGCCTGGGATGATGTCTCCAAAGCCAATGGTCGAGAGAGTGACGAAACAGTAGTAGAAGCTTTTTATCACAGACCAGTTCTCCCACTTGATGAACAACACCGCGCCTATACCTGTCAAATATCAACAAACTACTGTGCTTCCGTCCTCTATGACAGAACAGCGAGTGGCAGAACTATAAGACTTTCACTTGATTGATTGATTGAAGGATTGTCTGACTGCCTGACTAACTGATTGACTGGCTGACTAAATGAATGACTGCCTGACTAATTGATTGACTGCCTGACTAATTGATTGACTGCCTGACTAATTGATTGACTGTCTGACTAATTGATTGACTGGCTGACTGATTGAATGGCTGACTAATTGATTGAATGGCTGATTAATTGATTGACTGGCTGATTAATTGATTGACTGGCTGATTAATTGATTGACTGGCTGACTAATTGATTGACTGGCTGACTGATTGAATGGCTGACTAATTGATTGAATGGCTGATTAATTGATTGACTGGCTGATTAATTGATTGACTGGCTGACTAACTGATTGACTGGCTGACTAATTGATTGACTGGCTGACTGATTGAATGGCTGACTAATTGATTGAATGGCTGATTAATTGATTGACTGGCTGACTAATTGATAGACTGGCTGATTAATTGATTGACTGCGTGACTATTTGATTGACTGTCTGACGAACTGATTGACTGCCTGACTAATTGATTGACTGCCTGACTAATTGATTGACTGGCTGACTGATTGAATGGCTGACTAATTGATTGAATGGCTGATTAATTGATTGACTGGCTGACTAATTGATAGACTGGCTGATTAATTGATTGACTGCGTGACTAATTGATTGACTGTCTGACGAACTGATTGACTGCCTGACTAATTGATTGACTGGCTGAATAACTGATTGACTGTCTGACTAATTGATTGACTGCGTGACTAATTGATTGACTGCCTGACTAACTGATTGACTGCTTGATTGATTGATCGATAGATTAATTGACTGATTGATCTAGGTGACTCACCCACATAGATGAACTCGACCAGCAGGACCAGTGTGACTGGTATGGGAATGTTCTCGTAATCCTCATCCTCATCGTCATCATCAACCATTATCAAATCTCCGTCATCATCATCATCATCTAGCGACAGGACCTGAGGCTGTGGATAGGCTGCCTGCGTCTTACCCCAAACCAGATCACCTGAGCAATGAGTCATTCAATACATTCACTCAGTTGTCTCCTCTCTCTCACTCTCTCTGCCTATCTCTCTCTCTCTACCTCTCTCTCTCTCTCTACCTCTCTCTCTCTCTATCTACATCTTTCTCTCTCTCTACCTCTTTCTCTCTACCTCTTTCTCTCTCGCTCTATCTCAGTCTCACTCGCTATAACCTCCGGAAAGAGAGGCGCAGCTCCGCCTTGTTTAAACAGAATTAGCTTCCAGAATACCAATTGTGACAAATCCGTAGTATTTACGCCGCTGCAATTGAGGTTTAAACCGCGGAATATCTCGCTAGTGAACCGCCATTTTGCCTAACCCTAATACGGCATATTGCTTATCGCCATAGGCTATATTGCCTATCCCTAATACTCTCCAGTCAATTCCTATTCTTTTCGAGAATGTATTGATTATGCAAACCCAAATAATTATAGTCTCTCTCTCTTTCTATCTCTCTCACTCTCTCTCTTTCTATCTCTCTTTCTGTTTACCACATCATGACTCCCCTACCACTTGTCTGTGTCGAGGGAACCTCTTTGAGAGCCCCAGGCAGCCGATCAGCCTTAAACTTGGACAGGGCTGCCCTACGACGTCGCCTGGCGGCAGCACGACGACAACTGACGAGACAGCAGAAGTTGACGTAGATGAAGCGGAAGGTTTGCGCCATGAGGTCGCCCATGCTGGCCAGACAGAGCAGCATGAGCGGGATGCTGATGAGACCGTACACTATCGTCACCAGTCGACCCCAGGATGTCACGGGCACGATGTTGCCGTAGCCTGAGAAATAGTTAATTATAATAAAAATAAAGGTTTAACGTCCGTTTCCTCATCCCGGGGATGATGTCAGGGACGTCACCAACTACACACATCACTACAGATCAATTCACTCGGACCAATCTGCAAAAGAAATGTGCTGAGGAGAAGTAAGGTCCTAGACGAAAGCCAGTCCGGTGATCAAAAATGATCACACAATAATAATAATAACCTCCGACAATTTCTATAGCGGTGTCATGGCCGGTGTCCGGTCTTCGAGACTGCTTTACATATTCCTGGCTGGTATTACATATTACTGATCCTTTCCATAGTTAATCAAATCGTTGCTACTAATAGGTAAATTATAGATTTAGTGGTAACGTTTAATCAAATCGAGTTTGATATATAATTCAGTCTGATGTTGCCGTTGTGAAGCTTAATTAAGCCAGTAAGTGAAGAGACTAATTCTGACTACTCAGACAACTTATTTCCTTTAAATAGCAGACATGACATATTTTCATTGAAGACAACTATCTAGCTGCCTACCTATGGTCGTCATGACAACTATCTAGTTGCCTACCTATGGTCGTCATGACAACTATCTAGCTGAGAGTACATTTTTTGCTTTCTTCGGGACATGTGAACCAACCAGACAAATTTCTGTGGGGGAGCTCAAAATTTGTTCACTACTGCGTTCGACTCATAGAGTGAGTGTATCCCGGTACATTACCCCCACCCCCCTCATACCCGTTATGGGAAAACCTAAAACCCTATATTTGTTTGGAAAAGTAGGTTAATTTTTCACCTCTGATAAAACTCTGCGGATCTCGACGAATTGCAAAAGTGACCTAATTTTGCGGGGGAAGGGGGCTTAAGACCCTCCCATCCAAGGCTGTTTGCACAACTGCTACGGGTCAGAGTTCATATTTTTTACTTACACCCTTTCCTCTAATGCAGTGGTTATGCATTAGTTCAAGTGAAAATTGAGATAGAGTGAAACGGTCAACATTTTTCAGGCCCCTTCCACTATACAGTGCTCCTAGTATATCCTAGAAACAAATCGAGCTATTGGAACTGAGTTCCCTGTCGTACCCTCCCCCCGGGGCCCCCTCTAACCACTGCCATTATTAACATATTTACACATCGAAATTGCCATATAAACAATGAAAATATACCCTGTCTTAACCTCCCTGACCCTCCCCCTAACCACCTCCATTACTAACATATATTCACATTGAAATTGCCTCGGAAAAATGAAAATATACCCTGTTTTACCTTCCCCCGGGCCCTCCCTAATCACCTCCATTACAAACATATTTTCACATCGAAATTGCCATAGAAACAATGAAAATATAGTTTAAATTTTTTTATCGGCGGATCTAAGGGGGGCCTGGGCCCCCCGGGATCCGCCACTGTATGGTAGTCATGACAACTATCTAGCTGCCTACCTATGATCATCATGGCAACTATTCAGCTGCCCACCTATGGTCGTCACGACAGCTATCTAGCTGCCCACCTATGGTTTTCATGACAACTATCTAGCTGCCCACCTATGGTTGTCATGACAACTATCTAGCTACCCACCTATGGTTGTCATGACAACTATTCAGCTGCCCACCTATGGTCGTCACGACAGCTATCTAGCTGCCCACCTATGATTTTCATGACAACTATCTAGCTGCCCACCTATGGTTGTCATGACAACTATCTAGCTGCCCACCTATGGTTGTCATGACAACTATCTAGCTACCCACCTATGGTTGTCATGACAACTATCTAGCTGCCCACCTATGGTCGTCATGATGGTGGTTGAGAAGAGCAGAGCCCCGTAGAAGTTCCACTTGTAGGTCTCGCCACCCGGCTGACCCATCATCGAGCAGTTCCTGCCGTCAAACCCGAGTTCTAGGACAATGTTCCTCGAGAAGTTCCTCATCTGATCCCGGATCTCCTGCAGGTAGGAGTCCAGACTGGCGTCCGGGTAGTTGTTGTAGGCCTGAGCCAGCAGTAACAGCCTGCAACAACAACAGCAACAAGCAATAATAGCATAATAGCAACAGTTTCCCTGACATTGCCTGGTGGAGAGGAAACGGACGTTAAAATCTTATTGATTGATTGATTGAGTTAGGCCTAGAGTGCTACTGTTATAATAGATATATATAATAAATTCTACAATTGTTAAATTATATAATAATAATATATAACAACTAATAATAGCAACAACAATTGGAGTACTACTGTTATAATGTCACGTGTTGCAATAGAATTGTATCTGTGTGTGTTTTCTACCAAGAAATGGTGAATTAAGGAGATTTTATAATAGACATATATAATAAATTTTACAATTATTAAAATATATAATAATATATAATAAATTGTTATTACAGGGATATTATAATAGAGAGCTAGTATTGTCAATGACAACACCGAACAGTGATGAGCACTGTGTGTAGCTGTAGCCAAGCCGATGAGAAAAAGCAAAAGCAATACGATGGCGGTCCAATAATTAGAAAATTAATGTTATCATCCTCAGACAATTAACACTGTTAAATCAATCAATGTTATCATCCTCGGACAATTAACACTGTTAAATCATTCAATGTTATCATCCTCGGACAATTAACACTGTTAAATCAATCAATGTGATCATCCTCGGACAATTAACAATGTTAAATCATTAAATGTTATCATCCTCGGACAATTAACACTGTTAAATCATTCAATGTTATCATCCTCGGACAATTAACAATGTTAAATCATTCAATGTTATCATCCTCGGACAATTAACACTGTTAAATCAATCAATGTTATCATCCTCGGACAATTAACAATGTTAAATCACTGTACGAGATCATTTAAACATGAGAAATTACAAGAAATAGTTTGAAATTCAGCCCTGCTAAGTACCACCAAAAACAAGATGTTATTTAATTGGGTAAACGCTATAGTGTTTACTTGGGTAAACAGGACAGTGTTCTCAGGGAATGACCTCTGTCCTCTAAATGTTAGTCGAAGCTGAGGAAGGCACATTTAAGGGGCCCACCTAGAAATAAGTAGAATCCCCCAAGAATAATGGTATATCAAAAGGAATGTTAGATGATTGAAAGAACCACTCGTATGTGGACATGAAGAGGAGACGGAAGATAAAGATGAGTGGAGGCGTAACATGCCATGAACCTGCCAGAAGACAGTGCACTAAGAGAGAGAATTGCCACCACATTCTGACGTGTTAGAGGTCAACAGCTATACTTCCAATTAAATTCAGCATCGCCTATTTATTTACCTATTAATTTACCGGTTACTGATACTTGTACATGCACGTAATCATGCAAGTCAATTAGACTGGCTTACAGCCCCTATTAAGGCTGTAAGCCTTCGAGTATCTTACCGACTTCGTCACTGGCTCCAGCCAGTGACGAAGTCGGTAAGATACTCGAGCGCGGAGCAGCATGTGCGGGGTTCAAATCCTGGGCTCGCCCGTCAATGACATCGCTTTCGAATGAGGAAACTGATGTTAACCTTAGCCTTTTAAGTCATCGAGACGTGCCTAATTGTACATACACACTAATCTATATAAACTCACTTTGTTGCCTGATCGCTCTCCGCCTTGCTGTATCGGAGTGACAGTTGTTTGCAGATCACCAGTTCGTTGTGTGACTCGAGGGCCTGGAACATGAAGGCCCCCACCACCGCCACCCCTGCTACCGAACCCAACACCAAAACCTTGCGCAAGATAAAGAGAAGAGTCGATCTTATGAACTTCTTTCTGCTTTCTCTCTGTTCTTCTATCTCTCTCGCCTTCGCGCAGAGGATTCGATCCTCAAGCGTTATCTCTCCGTACTGCATATTGTTGCAGCCTTAAGCAAGTCCAGAGTGCCTGGGACGGAGGGCTTGGCTTTTCATTAATAGAACGAAAATCATTAAAGTAGTCTGTTCAATATTATAGCAATCATTTATTAATAAAATATTTTAATAATAACGATTAATTATGTATTTAAATATTTAATTCAATCAAGCCGGTTTAATTTAATCAATGATTACTTTGTGTCGTTCGTTCATTCAATCATTCATTCAGTCATTCATTCAATCATATTCAATCGAATGTCTTAATAGCGTAGAGGTAACGTCATGAAGTTTTAAATGACAGATCCTGAGGTGAATTGAGCCCTCGTGGGTTCGAATCCCAGTCGCGCAGATCTGAGAGTAAAGTCTCGAACATTCACTGGACTGGTTACACGGAAAATGGAAAAAATTGCCTAACGGTTTAAACATGTGGTATTAAAAAGTGATAGATATCAACATAGTTGATCATTTCACTAAAATGTGTGTTTACTTTTTTATTCAAAGGTATTCATTACGTAATGAAGTAGGCGTTTATAGTGCAATGTAATCATGCACTACTAAAGGTCTGCAATTGTGATGCTGTATATTTGTTTCTGTTGATTATTCTGCCTGTTCCACAGCTAAAAACTGAACTTAAGTGAACTATTTTTACTTTTATATTTGTAGGCCTAATTAATTCAATTACTAATATAATATATCATTTAGACATGCTTTCAACATTTCTAAATAGGCCTACTATTAGGTACAAATTAATACTCACTTTGCTAAATACTATACTGTATGTATATATTAGGCCTAATAGTTACTATTTATTACGTTGCCATCAATATAATAGAAGTTTAATGATTTTATATGTACTTCTCGCAAAGCAGATTTTTTGCGATTTCCATTAATTTTAAGAACAGAAATCAGTTTAGTTCTAAAGCTATTTCCAAACTGTCCGTCAGTAATTTATAACTATAATGGCGGATGAAAGCTCTAAGATATGTAACCACAATCATTTAAATCTATGACTTTTAACATAAAATTATTTAAGGCTATGGTATTCATCTACTGACAGCAAAATCTTTTATCTGATAATAGATATTTGTATTAGTCGGAAATGTGTATTGCGTTTCTAGGTCTACACTCTGTTGACTTCTATGCGGTTCCTTTCTTAGAACGCATTAATTCATAGTTTCAGGACAATTTTTCTTTTTGTAGACCTACCTGCTTAGTAGGATTAGCTAAACGCACGATGGAATTAATTTTTCGAATTTCTGATGATATTACAAAAATATCTGATTGTAGAGAACGTTTTGTGCCATTATCTGTTCATATTCTCGAAGCAGTTTCTAAAATCTCAGAATAAATAAATACGTCTGACATCACAGCGGACATCTTTGATGATTGCTTTGATCTGCTTTAAATATTAGTTTACACGATAGAGAGCTAGACAAAAGTTTAATATGACATGTTTATATCCCTCTGGTTGTCCTAGTATACCTCACTGTTTTTATTATACAATGTCAAGTCGATCTGAGTCCAAGCAAACCCAGGTCCAACAAAATAAGTTGATCTCATAGTCTTCTTTGGCTTGAGCCTTTGGCGATGTCGGTGGATCGACCGCGGATCAGTATGTGAGGAGTTCAAATCCTGGGCTCGCCCGACATTGACATCGCTTTCGAGTGAGGAAGCTGATGTTAGCATTAGAGTTACCGTTCTAGATAGCTCTCTCTCTTTCTTTCTTTTAGTGCACTGCCTACTGGCAGGTCCATCATATATAACGCCTCCACTCATCACTATCTTCCATCTCTAGATAACCATGAGGACAAATTACCTTTCTCAGAGGATAGGCGTGATCAGAGCTATCTAGTAATGATTTACAACAAACCTTAAATATGAGTTTAAAACAATGGAATGCCTCCATCTACTCCACATTAAGTATTCTAGATGTCAAAGCAGTACCGACCGACGATGGAAATATAATCTTTTAAAACAAAAGAACTCAGATCAATTATTCTCTACCGCATTGCTTACCTATCCGGTCAACATTCTCTTGTTATCTAACCGTTCCTTTGTTCACATAGAATCCTTCTATTGATTGTTCGTTAACACGACCATGTTAAATTGGCGTTTGTTGCGCTTCAAATCGAACTATACAAATCTTGCATGTGCACAGCATGTAGCAGTTGTAGCAGCAGCAGCAGCTGTAGCAGCAGCAGCGTATAGCTGCTGTAGCAGCAGGATGCAGCAGTTGTTAAAGCAGCAGCGTATAACTGCTGTAGCAGTATAGCAATGTATTGCTGCTGTAGCAGTAGCTGGATAGCAGCAGCAACAACAGAATGTAAAAAGCTGTTAAAGCTAAGGTCAGATTTCTTGCTAGAAGCGATGTCAGTGACGGGCGAGCCCAGGATTTGAACCCGCACATACGTATGTAGCTGCTGTAGCAGCAGCAGAAGCAACACAGCATCAGCAGCAGCAGTTTGTAGCTGCTGTAGCAGGCAGCAGCAGAAGCAACCCAGCAACAGCAGCAACAGTTTGTAGCTGCTGTAGCAGCAGCTACATAGGGATGTGAGCGTGGTAAAACACGGTATGTGCTAAGAGAGAATCTGAGTCAAGCTATCAACAATCTGTTCATAGGCTGCGATAAGAACACCTTCCAATCCGACAATCGATTGAAGATTAGAGGAGGACGGTGAATATTACCTATACAAACAGTGCTTCAATGGTTTGTTTAAGAATACAATGAGAATTACAAAGAACCTTGTATGCTATATTACCAGTGGTTAAAGTGGGAATTGAGAGCTAGGGAAACGATCAAAATTTTCGGGCCCCACTAATGTATTCACAGGTCACATAGTAATAAGGGCTTCCAGCAGGGGAACACACCTCAGAAAAGAGAGAGCTAGAGAAACGAAGTTCCCCTGAGTCCCCCATTTTAACCACTGTATGCGACTGATGTGATTTGGAGAAGAATGGAGAAGATTAGCGGGACTCATAAGGTTACTTTTGAGGAAATTCTGGAGTTGGTACAGATAGACAGTTGATAAATGTATTAAGAAATAAGAAGAATAGTTGGATAGGACACATTCCAAAGGGGGGAAGGTCTAATAAAAGAGGTCATAGAAGGCAGAATGGAAGTTGAAAGAGGCATAGGCAGGCCGAGATTAGGTATGTTAGATGATTTAAAGACCCACTCATATGTGTGAAATGAAGTGTAAAGCGGAAGTCAGAGAAGAGTGGAGGCGTTATGTACCATGGACCTGCCAGTAGGCAGTGTACTAAGAGAGAGAGAAAGATGTGACTGAGTTACTTATACATGTATAGCAACAGGTATTTTACACGTATATGTAAATGATCTTGTATGAGCTTAAATGCATTAAGATTATGTGCATAAATATCGGCAGTTAGGCGTTTACACATCTCCGGATAATCCTAAATCCCAGCCCATCCTAACTTTGCTTCTATCTTAATTCAACCTTATCCCAACCGTCCCCGGATTTAATCCAGCTTGATCCTAATTTGACTGCTATCCATTCTTATTTCCTTCCTATGGCCTCATCCTAATTCAACTAATCTAACCTTACTCTGGCATAACCTAAGCGTTTGAAAAATACCTGCCTAACCATATAGTGTATAAAATAAAACAAAGGTAAAATATCCAGTTGAGTTTGGTCTAGATTTAATGGCTTTACTGTAATGATTTTCATGGGCCTTTACGCCTCTCTTTTGTTCGTTGTTTACGGATAATCGTTAAGGCTAATCGCCGAGCTGTATGAAACATTTTTGAATTATTAATTTTTTGTCGAAAAAGTTCTTCCGAAAGATTTGATCGACATCCGCTAAAAGCTACTTACAAGGTTTTTACCTTGTAAGTAGCTTGAGAATAAAGCATAAACTC
This sequence comes from Enchytraeus crypticus, assembly GCA_905160935.1. Taxonomy (NCBI): domain Eukaryota; kingdom Metazoa; phylum Annelida; class Clitellata; order Enchytraeida; family Enchytraeidae; genus Enchytraeus; species Enchytraeus crypticus. The sequence continues at coordinate 271,247 of CAJHZI010000781.1, forward strand.
TATTAAATTCAAGTTGAACTTATTAAATTAAATTAAATTAAATCCAGTTTAATGCCCGTTTCTTTACTCAAGCAGTGCTGACTTAATCAGACGAGACAGTTGTCGCTTTGGTTTCCTCCACTGATGTTGTGCCCCGGTCTCCACTATACAATAGATCAACCGTTTTGTGCACCTTTCACAAGAGACGACTAACTAATAACAGATAAAGATAATGGAAAAAGATCTCAGAATTTATATTCGCAACAAGTTATATAAATATTACATTAAGCTGTTGGTAAATACACAACCTTATTAATTCTTGATAGAATCAACTAGTTGATCGACACAGAGCTCTTGAAGAGCGTGCTTGAAAGTAGATAACGGCTAGAAATGTGTGTCTAGGACCTGCCACTTGGAAAACTATCAGAGAGAGAGAGAGAGAGAGAGAGAGCGAGCGAGAGAGAGAGAGTGAGGGAGAGAGTGAGAGAGAGAGGTTAATTCTGTGAAGAATTGCTCAATTTCAGCTCTTCTTCTCTAAGTGCCGTGCCTGTTCCAAGCCTGGGCGGTCATGGTCATATTCCTCTATATGTCTCTGTTCATTGATGCTCTGATCATGTCTGTTTCAGTTAACTGCATCCATTTGCTAAGACTCTAAATAAACGTCATTCGTTGTCGAATGCATCTTTTTCTTTCTGTTATTCCTGTCACTACGGTATTTCCAACTATTTTGTTCCGCATAATATGTCCGAAAAATTTCATCTGTTGTCGTCGTATTCGGTTTAAAAGGTCACGACAAGTTGACTTTCTTTGTAGAACATCTTCATTTTTAACGTGGTCTTTATAAGATATACGTAGCATTCTTCTATAGAACCACATCTCTGATGCCTCAAGGTTCGATTTCATTACAGAAGAGATCGTCCAAACTTCACTTCCATATAACAATATTGGTTGAATATAGCATTGAAGATGTCTTTTTTGGTATCAATTGATAATTTATGGCTTCTAAAAATCTTTGACATTCTGTTATATGCCTCCTTAGCCATGGCTATTCTTCTGTTTATTTCCTTGTCACATTTCCCATTTTGATGAATAAGTGACCCTAAATATATGACTGATTCGACTTGTTTGACTTGTTTTGTTTTGTTTTTGTTTTGTTTTGTTTGTTTGAGGTGAATTGAACTCTCATGGGTTCGAATCCCAGCCGCGCTGATCTGAGAGTAAAATCTCGGACATTCACTGGACTGGTTACACGGAAAATGGAATAAATTGCCTAACGGTTTAAACATGTGAAATTATGAAGTGATATATATCAACGTAGTTGATCATTTGAACAAGCTGCTGGTGGTGACCACGGTGATGGAATAAATACTAATCTTAGACCGTACACCAAGTCAAGTGAAAACTGGACAGTGATCAAGAAAACTATCTCTAATGAAGTCAAAATTACCATCAATAGAAAAAGGAATATTGTGGTGAGCGGCATTGGCGAATCCGCTTCGGTGAATCCCTTCCTCGATAAATCCACAGTCTCCAATATTTTCAGAACTGAATTCCACCTCAATCCACATATTACTTTCACAAAGAGGCTGGGTAAACCCCGTTCCACGGGATCTCCTCGACTGCTATTGGTTGGATTGTCGACAGAAGCTGAGGCGCAACAGCTCTGCAAGTTGGCTCGTAACCTCTGTCAGTCCTCCGACCCCAGCATTGCCTCCTCCGTTTACATCAACCCTCATCTTTCTCAAGAGGAAAGCAAAGCCCAGTACCTAAGGAGAGTTAAGAATCGCGAGCCTCGCACTCGTACTGGCGGGTTAAAATGCCCCTAACATATTAAATCCAACTGACTTCCCCCCGTTACCCCCTACTCGACTCAACGGAATGCATAGTAGCATCCTGAATTCGGCTGCAGCTTCCTTCGTTTCTCCTACTCCTGGTACGTCATCAACTCCGGACTTTTCTCCTGCTCCCTCTACCGTTCCTCAATCTCTCATTCCCCCTGCCGCTCTCTCCTGCCCTTCCTCTCTACAAGTCCACAACCCGGTGAACTGCTTTACTAACCGACTCGACACTCATCCCCCTCGTGTGGACTCCTGCTCACTACAGACCAGTTCAGCGTTATCTAGTCATCCTGCCCATCTGAATCATTGTTATAAGGTGAATAAAATATATGATTCTAAAATGTCGTCCAACTTTAAGTGTTTACTCTCTAATCTTCATAGTCTTAAGAACAAGATATCTGAATTTAACCTAGCTATGTCATCTCCTAATATTGATATCGCCTGTCTATGTGAGACTTGGCTGAACGATTCTATCCTAGATAGCATGATAGTCAGCGGTGATTTTAATGTTTTTAGGAAGGATAGATTAGATAGAAAAGGTGGGGGAGTGGCAATTATCTGCAGATCCTTACCTAATATTGTGTATAAACGGGTTGATATACCTGTCCGATTCTGTTCACTTGAACTACTAGTTTTGGATATTCTTGTTGGCCCCTATGATGGTATCAGACTGGTAGTGGTTTATTGTCCTCCTGACCGGGTACATGATGTATTAATGTGTCAATTGTTAGTATCTGCATTAACCTTAGCATTACCAAAATATTTATATTCTACCGAGTACCACTGGGGTACAAAAGTACCCCAATATATAATGCAGTATTAGATAGCCGATTTTTGTATTTTTATATATATAGCTTTGAACTAATCATATAGAGCTCATCATATTCATTAGATCTATACGTCTAGGCGCTCAATTTATTAGTCTTGTTACCAGTTCTTTATCGACAAATTTGTTTTAAAATTACATAAAATACTATTATTATCTAAAACAATAGTCTACAGTAAAAGATTTTGATTTAGAATCTTCTTGTATCCCAGCGAGCTGCTTCCCAAGTTCATGAAGAAACAGGCGTCTCTTGTGGCGACGATTTGTGTTCCAGTTGGAATTGAGAAGAATCCACACTATGTAGGCATCATCTATATCCAGCATGTTGCTGAAGACGGCCACTGGCGATCTCCTTTTCACTATATATTTTCCTTTGTACTATATGTTCGGAGCATTTTATCTGCAGTGTCCACATCTCCCTTAGTCGCATTATACTCAAGGATCATTTCAGGCTTCTTCTTTGGGTTGGGAGTGAAGATTGCTTGTTAGAGTGACAACCTTGCCCTTCTTTGGACAATACGATGCGACGGTAGCGTCCTTGTTACAAGCAAAGATCGTCGACATAACTTGTCTGCCTTTCACTTTCACCAGTTCAGGAGGCAGCTCAGCTTTGTTCTTTCGAATGGTGCCAAGTAATGTCATCTTATCCTTTTTCATTGCCTTTATCAAGCTGAGACTTGTGCAAAAAGTTATCACAAGTAATGTTCCTGCCAGACCCAGCCAAATTTCTGCAAAGTTTCTGTACCACACGCTGACCCTAGTTAGTCTCCACCAAGCTGTCGTCCAGTATACACTTGAACACGATTTATGTATGATGTTTCACTGTCGTACTGAACCCAGAACTTTATTCCATACATTTCAGGTTTGCTGAGAATGTACTGAATAGAAGGGCAACGTCCACGAAATCGCAACAGCTGTTCCTCAACTGTCACATTCTCAAATGGAACAAACGAGGCTTCTAATGTTGCCTCCCACATGTCAAACACGGTTTTAATTGGTGCAACTTGTCGGTTGTTCGTCTTTGTCTGCGGCTGGACGAATCGTCAAAGCGCAACACTCGAGATATTTGTTGAAACCGATTTCTATACCTACAGCTTGAAATATTGGCCGACCACGTTCCTGGTTCCAGAGTTCAGACACTGGCTCATTGTTTGATCGGTAGACACCAATCAGAATCAGCACACCAAGGTAGCGAAACATTTTGTCTCTGTCTGTGTCCTTCCAGCTGTCGGCAAAGGCATTCTTTCCCTCGTTGTTTGTCCATTTCTCAATTTCATCCAGAATGGGATCTCGCATGAACAACTGAAATGCTGTCATCGGGCTATCAGCATTCCTCGTTGCAAATCTTGTAGGACCTGGTTTGATATGCATCACATTGTGGGACGCACGACGACCAGTGGCTTGTAGAACTGGTTGGAGTCATCCATAAAATATCACCATTTTTTGATGTCAGGGTAGTCGATTGACCAGTGGAATTTACTCCAATTACACCACCAGCCTCTCCTATCTCACTGCCCCTTCTATCTCACCTGCCCCTCCCCCTCACCTACCCTGGTATCTCTCCCACCATTCCCTTTCGTTACACTACCAACCAGTCCATTCGCGTCTCTATCTTTGCTGCCAGCTAGCTCATATTCACGTTGAAGGAAAACACAGCTTATATTTTCTTCATCGTTCTCGCTAGAACTATCATTCTCATCACGATCTGGTGAAAACTGTTTCTCTTTTTCAAAGATGTGATCATCTACATAATATCCCGAAGAATCATCAATCAATTAACTTTCGCTTTCGCAATTATCACTTAGATTGCTGTATAAGCTAATAACAATACTGAACGCTGCTGGGGTATAATAGTACCCCAGCAGTATTCAGTGCTAGAACTGGTCGCTGCAGCTCTCCCGTGATAGACACACCTTAAAAATTAATTTTCTAAGAAGATATGCCAGACCTAGGAAAAGTCATAAAAAACGAAGATTCTAGCTTCAAAACTACCCGAATGCCAAGGTTTCAAAGTCCGCTTGGGGTACAAAAGTACCCCGTCGGTAATGCTAAGGTTAATTTACCTCTTATCGACTGGCGTAAACTAACTACACCTAATCAGCAAACCCATGTCGATATTCTAAGCTTTTTTATTTCGAATTCTTTTGAACAACTGGTTTCTTTTCCTACTCGTGAAAATAATATCCTTGATCTAATTTTTTCAGACAATCCCTCCCTAGTTTCTAATGTCACTTACACTACTCCAATTGGCTCAACTGATCATCTAACTGTACTCTTTAATATCCAAACGAATTTTATTGCATATTCTAACCTTTTCCCCTTATCTCCTCCTTCGTTTAAAGTCGACCCCTTTAATTTTTCAGTTTATAACTACGACAAAGCTGACTGGGATAGTCTTAAGAGTTTAATCTCTAATGTGGATTGGTATGCCAACTTGTATGAATGTTCCTCCATTGACGAATGTTGGTACAATTTCTGCTCCATTTTGGACAATTTATTCTCTATGTTTATTCCTAAAAAATCCAAAAAAACTTCAGGTCCTTTACGCAGTAGCATCACCCATTTCAAACCAACTCGCCGTTTAAAATTTTCAAACCAAATTAAGAGACTGATGTGCAAAAAGTTAAGAGCATGGCGTTTATATAAAACGGCTGGCTCCTATATCAATAAGATGAATTTCCGTAAATCTTCACTTGATTTAAAAAAGGCAATCAATAAACGGATAATGCTCTATGAAAATAAACTAATTGCAAGTAAATCTCTCAAGACATTTTACAATTATGTCAAACGTAAAATATCTAGCTCTTGCTCTATTCCTCCGTTAACTATACCTAACTCTAATTGCCCTACTGCGTTTAGTGATAGCGATAAATCTTGTATATTAAACAATTACTTTTGCTCGGTTTTTACTAAAGACAATGACGTCATGCCAACATTCCATTTCCCGAGTGCCCCTAAAGAAGATTTATCCCTTGATCATATTATTATTTCTGAATTCTCTGTACTTAATAGCATCAGTAAATTAAATAATAATGGCTCCCCTGGTGCTGACGGCCTACCTCCTTCTCCCCTAAAAAAGCTTAGGCACGTCATTTCTAAACCTCTTTCCATGCTCTTCAATTTATCCTTAAATTTTGGTGAAATTCCTTTTGCTTGGAAACGCTCCATTGTTATACCTATTTTTAAAAAAGGAAATAAAAATGACCCTAACAATTACCGGCCTATATCACTTACCTCTATCATCGGTAAGCTTTTGAAAAGGATCATTAAAGACCAATTTCTTGCTTATCTTACTACAAATAAGTTACGTTACTCCAAGCAATACGGCTTCTTACCCAAAAGATCTACTAACTCCCAATTATTACGATATTTTAACTCTTTGGCTACAAAATTAAGATACGGGCATCAAGTTGACTCTGTTTACCTTGATTACTCAAAAGCTTTCAACAGTATTGTACATTAGAATGTACAATATTAGCATTTATTTAAATTGCATAAATATGGCATAAACGGCAAACTTCTATCTTGGTTTTCCTCTTTTTTAAATGACAGATTTCAAGCGGTTAGAATAAACAACTCCTACTCTAACTAGTCTCCTGTGCTCAGTGGGGTACCCCAAGGTAGTGTTTTGGGTCCAATACTTTTCCTGGTGTACATCAATGATTTGCACCTCTGCTGTCCTGAACTCGATACCTTGTTCCTTTCTGCCGATGATGCTAAATTCTTTGTTGATATTAAGTCGCATTCTGATTGTGTTGCTCTCCAAAAATCTCTTAACTCCATTCATGCATGGTCAACGAGATGGCAGTTGAACCTAGCAGTGAACAAGTGCCAAGTGTTGTCATTTTGCCCTAGTAAGGATACGTGTATAGAATTTAATTACAAGCTCAATTCTATCAACTTGACCAGGGTCTATGAAATCACTGACTTGGGGGTGACTTTTACGCATGACCTTTCTTTCTCCACTCACATCAAAATTATGTGTAACAAAGCCAGGAAAAAATCATCTATTATTTTGAATTGCTTTAAATCAAAAAATAAAACATTACTCTTTAAAGCATTTACTGTCTTTGTTCGCACTATAATTGAATATTGTTCCAATGTGTGGTCTCCTTTTCGTAAATCTGATATTGATCTTATTGAATCAATACAGAAGAAATTTACCAAACGTCTTTTTGGATTGAGTGACCTCTGCTATTCTGATAGACTTGAGATACTTAATGCTGAGTCACTTGAACTACGAAGACTATAATCTGACCTATATACATATTATAAAATAATAAATAATTTCATTGATTTGCCGCGCAGTGAATTTTTTACTTTAAATCTAGTAAAACCAGAAACAATGGTGCTGCAATATACATAAATACCTTTAGATATAACGCAGAACGTTATCATTTTAAAAATAGATGTGTTAGTAAATGGAATAACCTTCCTCATATTGTCATTAATGCAAGCTCTCTTCCGTCCTTTAAAAGGGGCCTATGTCAATCTGATATAGGCCTACATAAATCTTTGAAGTATTGCTTTTAATTGTTTTTATTTCCATTTGCTTGTACACTGCTTTTGTATATTTATATTGCTTGTATACTGATTTTAGCGTATTTATTTTAGCTCTATGTTTGTGATTACCTTCACAATTGTACGTAGTATATTTTAATCCTATTAATTAATCCTTTATTTTTATTTTAAACTTTTAATGAACTAAATCCGGAACATGTAAGCGCTTCTATAGCCTGCATCCTCCGTTCACACAAACGTTTCAATATTTAGCTTTTATATCTGCTTTACCTGTTTTAAATGTCTGATGTGATAAATAAATAAATAAAGAAATTTCACTATAATGCGTGTCTACTTTTTTGACATTTTGACCTCTTACATTGATTAAGCATGGCTATGGCATTTTTAGTTTGCTAACTGTCATGATGATTTCAGCTACATTTGTTATTTGCTCTTGAATAAGGACACAGACCTATTAAAGAATCGTTTAACCCAAGTAGCGCCTAATTAAAGAGCTCTCGCTCACCACAAACACGTAGTCACGACAAATCAATGGAATGAATGCTCCGAGATCCGTTATCATTGCACAGGAGACATTAGAGCGTACTATCTAATTACGGCTATCTGTCTTTCTTATTACAGCTCTCTCTCTCTTACTATAGGTCTCTCTTTCTCTTACTACATGTCTCTTTCTCTCTCTCTTACTACAGGTCTCTCTATCTCTCTCTTACCACAACTCTCTCACTCTCTTACTACATGTCTCTATCTCTCTCTTACCACAGGTCTCTCTCTCTCTCTCTCTCTCTCTCTCTTTGCACGATTGTTATCAAACCAAAGCTTGATATGTCGCTCGGTTCAAACAACAACAGTACAACGACTAAACATGTACAAGTAGAATGCATCGTCCAAGATGATAATCATGATACCTGTCCATGTCTTGCAGTAGAAATGCTTAAAATCGTCAGGAAATTTTACTAGAATTTAGTCAGTTATTCATTTTCCGGTCATGTGAATGTCCGATCACGATCCAGGACGTCAAGTATGACCTGACACGCAGCACTCGTGTCACGACACGCATGACACCCAGAACTACTGACACGCATGACACACAGAACTACTGACACGCATGACACGCAGCACTCGTGTCACGACACGCATGACACCCAGAACTACTGACACGCATGACACTAAGCACCCCTGACACGTATGACACACAACACTCGTGACACACCACAGCTGCTATTATTCTATGTACACGTATATTTAATAAGAATGAGAGCAATAGGAAACGGTTGCTTTTTGTAAAAATGTATAAATTATTTAATTAAAAGCCCAAATAGAGTATGATAACAACAACAACACACAAGTTTAAATATCAGTCTTAACGTATGTACAGCCTACAGGTTCTAAAGTGCCTAATACACACGTGTACGCTGTGCAGTGTACACACACAACGTACAAATTAATAATAATAATAATAATAATAATAAAGGTTTAACGTCCGTTTCCTCATACAAGGATGATGTCAGGGACGTCCCACAAACTCATACAACGACCTGTACAACTGTTGTGAGCACACTACAAATCACACACGTCTACACACACAGGGATTGTTTGGTCAACACCTAAACCCTATCCTGAAACGTTCTGTCCAAAAATCAAATCAATTATAAGCGTCTGATATTACGGTGAGACGTGGTAAACACTTACAATGCATTCATCATCATCATCATCATCATCATCATCTTCCCTTGAATCCCAGTTTAACTAGTGTCGGGATACGAATAGACTACAATGCACACTTGCAATGCATTACGTAGAGCAAGAGTTATATTATATTAATATTCTCGCTACAACCGCGCTAACAATTCATCCAATTCATTCTAACACGTGAGATATTATAACATACAGGCATGTGCCAGACAGTACATTAGCTAACATAGCTAATTTAACGTCCTTTACGTTAACTAAAACAACGACAAACGACGTGTGCAACGATTATCTATCAGCAACAACAACAACAGAATAATCATCAGCCACTCAATCAACCACCATCAAACGGCTGGAAGAGGGAACAACCAGGAGCTGAGGACTCAAAGTCTTCATCCTCATATCTCAACAAAGTAGATTCGATACAGTTCAGTGCAAACCAGTAAATATCACAACACGCGCTGTCGATCGAAGAGATCCAGGACATAAAATTACTAAACTAAATTACATATTTCTAGATTTATCGTTATGCACTGTAATGCATGCTCATTCTAATTTCTTTACTGATTAGTTATACATGTATATACATGTACTATGAAAATAATATTGGCCTGTGTAGAAATTTAAGCTTCTGTATATTTTAGTGTTTTTAAATTATTTTCGTAAATAGATTTTTATTGTATGATTTATGCTAATGTGTACGGGTACTGTAAAGCATGTATATGCAGGATTGATCGAATGACTTGAATTGCTGTAAGATTTTAACTTTTATTTGGTTTATTTTGGATATACTCGTTTAGGGCACATGTCAGTGCTTTCGTGGCCTTTGTGTCCTTTTTCACTTTATCTCATGTTTTGCTTGCGTGTGATGTAACCTAAAGTGAAATAAATATGATTCAATCAATTCAATTCAAAGAGAGTACAAGTTCTACCATCTAACATCACAAATATGAACCTAATGATAACAATAACGTACACTAGTGTTATATTAGATATTACACTATGGTTCATCTATTTTCTAGTAAAGAGAATACCTGATCAATTGACAGATGAATTCTACAGAAATAGAGATAAAAATTTCATAGAACAATCCGACAATCAGTTCACTGATTCATCGATTTAAAATCAATGCACCTATTCAACAACTGAATTAACCTATAACCACCTAAGCCTATAACCTCCTTAGTCTACCAACCGTCTAAGCCTATAACCACCTAAGCCTATAACCTCCTTAGTCTACAAACTTCTAAGCCTATAACCTCCTGAGCCTAAAACCACCTAAGCCACTAAACACCAATGCCTATAACCACCGAGCAAAAGACATTGAAAGCTCTACCGATCAATCAAGCAATGGGTCAACAATCAGGCACACAGCTCTATCGATTGTGCAGCAATCAACAGGCACAACCGCAGCACAATCGCTGAAGAACAAACGATTATAAAGTATTGCATAAAACACACGACACGATCTACTCAACAAGTGCTCGATACCATAGCCTCTACGTTCTCTTCACAAACACAACATCAAACAATTCCAGTTTAGAGTTCTTTTCGTCGCTTCCTAATGACAGCAGGGAGTCGTCACAGAGGCGGATCCAGGAATTTTTAAAGGGAGAGGAGACTCAAATTGTTTTTGGACAGTTTCCATACCCACGCCTTCTCCGGGTGGACAAAATATGTTTACTTATACCCTATTTGACTTTCATGTACATAATTACATACAAAAAGCTTATGAACACAATTAAAATATATTTTTTCGGTGGGTCTAAGGGGGGGGGGCGGCCCCATCTGGATCCGCCAATGAGTCGTCCTGAACTCAATCGCTAAGCAATTCATCTAATAATTAACAGCAAATCTGACGACTTAGTCAAACGCCTAGTGAAGACACGGTGGTAAATACAACAGTATAGCTACGAGAAACACCACAATAATCAAACCAGATTATAATATAAAGCAAAACACACAAAGGCGAGAAAATCTAGTATAAATATGACTATCAGTATAGACCCCATGGTTTCCAGTAAACATCGAATACACCAGCGTAAAACTAAATCGTTATTTCAACGACAGTTCTTTGGATGATAGAGGAAAACGTTGAGATTTAGATATCTGATTGATTGGTTAGCTACGCAGCAATTACCAGAAGCACAATAAAGCATATAAGACGTTTAATTCATATGATCTACGGCGAAAATTAAATCTGGATTATATATAAAATAAACTGTACAGCATTTAACTCATACTACTGTAAACTACAATAAATCCGTGAAATATTGCAGCGTAAACAAAGTTTTGTGTTACATCCGAGACACTTGAGAATTGACCTACAGAACACTGCACGTGTTCTTAGAAGTCTCTATCATCCATCCTAACACGATTCATCACTGGACCAGCACCGCATTGGATCTAAGTTGTCTTTCTCTCTCACACTCTCAATCACACACATTTGCAAATCATTACAAGTGAATTAATTTCATTACACGACATCATCTGAGATGATGAAACGAACGGTAAATTTTTATTAATCAATCATAATACCCACACACACACACACAAATTTCTCGACAATCCATTCAACATTCAAATTTTACGGGTACAAGAAATCAAACAATAGAAAACAAGTACAAACTCGGCTCTACTAAAAAACAAGATTCCATTTCTGCCATTTCAGTAACGAAGTATTGTTAAAAATCTATCTGTAAAGAACTACAAACAAGTTTCTACAGAATTAGAAAATCTAATAAGAACGACTGACTGTAAATACTTGGAAGAAAACAAGAGACGAAGAACAGAGAATAGACTAAGCTGTGAGAGCAGCATCAGCATTGAACTGTACAAAGTAACGCTATAATAAAGGTTTAACGTCCGTTTCCTCATACAAGGATGTTATTTCGTCATCATTAACATAATACACGGAGCTACAACAGATGCTTAACGCTCAGCTTTCTCGCTCAAAGATGATGTCATGGACGTCAACGTAATGTCAGAAATAAAATTATTGTTCAGTTATACCATAGCTGCAATAGTAGCTCGCCTGCACACGATATATCTTACTAATTAATTAATTTAGAGTTAATTATTACTATTTATCTGTAAGTAACTAATCATCATCATCTCATCGTCGTCATCATCATCAGTCGTGTTATCTTCTCGAATCCTCAAATCATATGAATCATACATCATCATCATCATCATCATCATCATCATCCCTTAAATTCCAGTTTAACCAGGGTCGGGATACGAATAGACTTTCTCCAATCATCTCTGTCCCACACCATATCATCAGTCAATCCCCTATCTTTCATATCCTTCTTAATTACCGCATCCCACGTCAGTTGTGGTCTACCTCTCTCTAGCTTAACATCCAGCTCTTCCCTCCAAACTCTCTCTACTACATCCTCTTCCGCTTTATCTGTAAGTAACTAATCACTTTGTCAATCTCATAGATTATCTTACAGAAAAGCCCCAGTACTTCATAACGATAACTGTAGTCTAACATCTCTAACCACGATTTGTTCTCATGATTGGTTCCATGATAGAAATGAATTAAGTACTCCTTTTTTTATTAAGACATTTGCGACTAATACGTCCTACAAATTTTTATAGGCTGCGTGAGAACTCCATTGAGTCAGGAAATTAGCAAAGTCTAAGCAAGGGGCAGTCACACGTCGCTCAGCATTGTACAGATTCTCCCATGCTAACTATAGTACAAGCCTACAGCATTGTATTTTACCACAGTACAACATTTATTACAATAGTTTACCTCAGTCGTCAATCAGCCCACATTAACTTCTTAGAGAAACGTTCTCTAGAGCTTACACAATCAATCCCTAAGCACATTAGGGAGAGAGAAGGACTTGATAATATTCTCAATCAATCGATCGATCGATTAATCGAACAATCCATCAATCTATCGATCAATCAAACAATCACTAAATCAATAAATTGATCAATCACTCAATCAATCAATTAATCAATTAATTAATCAATAAATCAATCACTCACTCACCCAATCACTAAATCACTTCATCACTCACTAACTCAATCACTCACTCACTCAATCAATCACTCAATCATTGAAGTCGTCAGAATCGAAGGCGTCCTCACTCTCCTCCTCGCTATACTGAAGACAGGTCGACTTGTTGATCCTCTCTAGAGCCTCCTGCAGGTGTCTCAATCACTCACTCACTCAATCAGCCAATCACTCAATCAATCACTCAATCGTTGAAGTCGTCAGAGTCGAAGGCGTCCTCACTCTCCTCCTCGCTGTCCTGCAGGCAGGTGGACTTGTTGATCCTCTCTAGAGCCTCCTGCAAGTGTCTCAGGTGCTCGTCGTGTGTGGCGCCACCTCGTGAGCCTGACTCTCTGCTCGTCACCACGGGACGCAGCTTGTCCTTCTGCCGGCGAATGTCCATGATGTCGATGATCGGCGTCGAGGCTGTAAATACAAGCAGAGCAATAACAGCAACAACAATAACAACAACAACAGCATCAGCTATCGGCTAAATTAAGGTATGGATAAGGCATAGCTATTTGTGAATGGATTAATTCGTTAATCGATGGTGTGCTCTTTATGCAGCGTCATAGCAGCATATGTACCTTGTAAGAATATGTACCTTGGACTTGCTGCTTGGCAGAACACTAGTGAGAGTAGGGATAATAATAATAGTAATAATAATAGTAATAATAATAGTAATAATAATAGTAATAATAATAGTAATAATAATAGTAATAATAATAGTAATAATAATAGTAATAATAATAGTAATAATAATAGTAATAATAATAGTAATAATAAGAGTAATAATAATAGTAATAATAATAGTAATAATAATAGTAATAATAATAGTAATAATAATAGTAATAATAATAGTAATAATAATAGAAAGAAGAAGATATTTTGGCAAAGGCTTTCAATGACTTAGCAAAAATTTAATGCAGTCTGCTTCAGTAATTCTTTAAACAGCTGGATGACCTCGAGTAGCCGGGCGGCGATTCAGCATATTATATTATTGCTCGAATCGTTGTTATCAAACCTCGGGTTCGGTTCTTTGCACCCGAGTATAACAAAAATATAAAGGTCAGATTCCTCAAAGATAACGGTCAATTAAATCGTTAACGATTAAGGAAATGTCAACTATTCAATACTTTTAACGGTTAACTGAAAATCTTATTCTGCTTACTCGACATAACCGGATGCAATTTTCGAGAGAGTAAACAACAATAGCCGACGTCAAATAAAAAATACGGGACAATTAAAATATAAGGCCGTTTATGGTCGTGAGATAAGTTTTGATTTAAATTGTGCGAATGGCATTACAATATACTCAGTTGAACGCAGTCTGCGTGATGTGCCACAAGGGAATTCTTTATTTCAGATCAAACACAAAGCATTTTAACATAACAACAATTACAGTAATTAAACCAGTCAATCAATCGATCAATCAATAATCAATCAATACTAACAGTGTGTGTAGGATCGTTTAGGAGCAGTGGTCGAGGGGGGACTTCTCTTCTTCAGCCTCTCTCTGCCTGATTTAATGCTCTCCAGGGTTATCAGAGGGGGCTCCGGCTCCTTTCTACCCCCAGCCAGGCCCCCGGACGAATTTTTATTTACAGAAATTCGCAAGGGTGGAGGGCTGAGGGGGAGACACGGGGGCGGGGGTGGGGGAGGCGGAGGTGGGGGCGGTACCTGAGTGGCTGAAGGGAAGGTGGGCGGAGTAAGAGGCACGATTGGCGGGATTGATTGAGCACCCACTGAACAGTGATCAACAGCAGTAGCAGCTGTAACAGCAGCAGTTGTAGCAGCGTCAACAGCTGAGCCAGCAGCAGTTGCAACAGTGCCAGCAGCTGTAGCAGCGGCAGAAGTCGTAGATATACAAGAGGCAGTAATATTGATAAGATCTGTTGTAGGTTTTTGCTCAGAAGTGGTAACAGCGTTAATTGATGATTGACTTAACGCCGATTGGTTGGCTGTTCGACGGATGGGGCGTGGTCTAAGAGTTGTGGGCGTGGGATATTTCTGCATCAGTAAATACAGACACATTTGATACAACCTGTCATCAACCATTGAGAGAAAATATGACTAAATATTTTCTTCTCCCCCTTTTTGGTGTTCAACTAAATGGCGAGTCTAAGATATATATTTCTATTCACAGGAATATATGTAGCACTACATAAAGAGTACTCCATCAATAAAAAAGTTATATCAATTTTATTATCAATATAATGAATGTATATCTTATTCCTGTGTTGTGTCAATGCCATTGAAGAACAAATCAACTGCTAACGCGTCGTAAGAGGCGACTAAGCAAGAACTGAGGTAGGCAACGGAAATCACCTCAGAAGTCATATTTTCCCAAGCTATAGGCTACATAAGGTATGAATAAGGCATAGACTTTGTGAAAGGATTAACTTGTTGATCTAAGGAGTGCTCTTATGGAGCGTGAAAGCATACTCTCAGTATGAATATAAAGCTGGTAAAAGCTAAAGCTATGTTAACGTCAGTTTCCTCACTCGAAAGCGATGTCAGTGACCGGCGAGCCCAAGATTTGAACCCCACACATACTGATCCGCGGTCCGTAGTTACAGTTTGTGGCATAGAACATAAATAAGTGAAATATTGGACCTTTACGGGACTGGTGAAGTGGATAATCACAGACGATCATTTCACTATACAGTGTGCTTGAGGTCATAAATATATAAATGGAACTAGGTCACAGTAACATACAAACCAGTTTATACTGCCTAAGTCTCTCTATAGTTTTTCTTCTTTCTTCATCTATAAAAGTTTGTTTACCCTCTAACTCTCTCTTATGTTCATCTCTCATCTACAAAACAAACATCCATTAGGGATATATCATACATCACCAATTAGAACAGTAACAATCGACGTTAACTAGAATGGCTATAACTAAATAGAATTTGATGGCATTTCATTCAATACGCCATTTCAATAAATGCCAAGCAGTATTTAGTTTCTTTGAAACAACTTCAAAATTTGAATTGTAAGATGCTACTTTGTATGCTAACGTGAAAATGCAGGACATATTGCACATTGAAAAGTTAACTAGTTTCAGTGGACATATCAGTTATCCATTATGTCCTGGGTTCTGAGGAAGACCAGGTCAGTTGTTTGTAAAAGTCTGAAGTTGATTTATTTAAGATTTTACATTAAAACAATAAATCTTTTCTAATTTATCATAACGCAGTATCTCGCTGTTATGCATAGTGCTTAACTTACTACAACTAATCTCTCACTCTGTTAGTGCACTGCCTACTGGCAGGTCCATGGTACATAACGCCTCCACTCTTCTCTGTCTTCCGCCTTCCTCTTCATGTCCACATATGAGTGGGTCTTTAAATCATCTAACATACCTAATCTCGGCCTGCCCCTGCCTTTTTTCCCTCCCATTCTACCTTCTATGACCTCTTTTATTAGACTTTCTCCCCTTAGAGTGTGTCCTATCCAACTCTTCATCATATTTCTTAATACATTTATCAACAGTCTGTCTGTGCCAACTCTCTCCAGGACTTCCTCGTTTGTAACCTTTTGAGTCCAGCTAATCCTCTCCATTCTTCTCCAAATCCACATTTCCAATGCCTCCAGTTTCCTAATATCTTCCTTCCTTAAGGTCCATGTTTCACATTCATACAATAGCGTGGTCCAAACCAAAGTTTTCACTATCTTTATCTTTGTGTCTTTCTTTAGACTTTTAGTTAATAGTTCTTTTCTACTACTAAAGGCCGCTTTTGCTTGTGCAATCCTACTGCATATTTCCGTCTCACATTTCCCATCATCAGTTATAGTATGACCCAAATATTTGAAACTCCTTACCTGTTCCAATTTCTTACCATTTATTGTGATATTAACTTCACCTTTATTATTGGGCACTCTCATAACCTTGGTCTTTTTTATATTAATCTTCATGCCATATCTTAGGGCCGTATCATTCAGCCTATCCATTATCTTCTGCAATCCAATCTCGCTGCCCGCTACCATTCATTGGTCATCTGCAAATCGTACATCTTGTATCAAATTCCCTCCTACTTTTCTTCCTTCTTCCAAGTCTTCCATGGCTTCCTCCATCATTGCCTCAGCGTAAATGTTAAAGAGCAGCGGCGAAATGCTACAACCTTGTCTTACTCCATGTCCTATTTCACCTTCTTCTGAGTATTCTTGTTGGATTTTGATTACTGCTCTTTGATTCATGTACAAGTTCAAATATTAGTCTTTTATCTCTCCAGTCAATTCCTATACTTTTTAAGATGTTCATCATCGTTATCCAATCAATCCTGTCAAAGGCCTTCTCGAAGTCTACAAGCATACAAAAACGTCATTTTCATATTCTAAGCTTCTTTCGCAAAGAACCCGCATTACTCCCATTGCTTCTCTTGTACCGCATCCTTTCCTAAAACCAAATTGTGTCTTGCTCAGTATCATCTCTGCTTTCGACTGAATGCGATTATTTATTATCTTTAATAAGATCTTCAATGCATGAGGTATTAAGCTGATTGTTCTGTAATCCAAACACTCCACAGCATTGGCTTTTTTGGAAATTGGAATCATCACTGACTTGGTAAAGTCGTCTGGCCAAAATTCCAACATTTTCAAGAATTCCGCTGGGATTTCATCTATTCCGGCAGCCTTCCCCTTCTTCATACTGTTAATTGCTGAATAAATTTCCTCCTTCATTAAATCGGGGCCCCTTTTATCGTCTTCTATGATATTTTCTTCTTCTATTTTAAAATCCTCTTGAATTGGTTTCCCAGCCTTATCATACAATTCCTCTACATATTCTCTCCATCTTTCTTTTACTTCTTCCAGCTCTGTCTTCAATTCCCCATCTTTACCCATTATACTAGTGTTCTTTGCATCTCCTTTCTTTTTCTTATCGGTTCTTGTTAATATCCTGACTTCCTGGTATAATAGATCCGACCTCCCTCTTCTATCATATTCTGCTAAATCATCAAACTTTTCACTCCACCAATGATCTTTTGCTTTGTCTGTAATTCTTCTAAGTTCACTGTTTAAGCTTCTATATTTCCTTCGGCCATTACTGGTGTCAATACTTTTCCATTTCCTCCTTTTGTCCATTTTGTCAAGCATCTCGCTTGTGATCTAAGGTTTTTCAGCTGTATTTGCTTTAAGAAAGCCATAAACTTCTTTTGCACCTATTTTGATAGCTATATAATATATATGATAAGCTATTATAATGTCCCATGATATTATAATAGCCTATATGATAAGCTATTATAATGTCCCATGCTACTGATAATCATATGCTGCAGTAAATTGCTATTGTTCAGATATTAACACGTATAGGACTTACAATTTGTACACTGTGATGCATCTTCTCTTTCTCAATCTTCTCCTGCACAACGTGAACCTTTAACTTCTGCTCATCAGTCAGCGTCTTCTGCTCAAATAACAATTAAAATAGCAATTAAATATTCTGCTCAAATAACAATTACAATAACAAATCTTCTGCTCAAATAACAATTAAAATAACTGTTAAATCTTCTGCTCAAATAACAATTACATAACAAATCTTCTGCTCAAATAACAATTAAAATAACTGTTAAATCTTCTGCTCAAGTAACAATTAAAATAACTGATAAATCTTCTGTTCAAATATGTTCTGTTCAATTTAAATAACAATTAAATCTTTTACTAAAATAAAAATTAATTCTTCTGATCAATTAACAAATTCATCGCCTGATCAAATAACATTTAAAACATCTATTTAGGCATTTCTATTGTTCAATTTACTATATATTCTTCTAGTATCACTAAACACCCGTTTCACCTTTTTATTTCGCACAGCAGCTTTCTTTCTGTATATCAGCTGAAGCTTCTTCTGTAGCAAGATCATTCTGAGGTCTGTGAACTTTGCGTACTTACTGACCCCTGAGGCTGCACTCGTTGAACTCTCATCAAACTCAAGGTCATCCTCATTCTCTACAGCGTCATAGAACTGACAGTCATCTGACTCAGCTGACAAACAGTGAACAATCAGAGTCAATAAAGAACTGACAGTCATTTTACTTGGCTGTCAAACAGTCAACAATCAGAGTCAATAAAGAACTGACAGTCACCTATCTAAGCTGTCAAACAGTGAACAATCACAGTCAATAAAGAACTGACAGTCATCTGACTCAGCCATCAAACAGTCAACAATCAGAGTCAATAAAGAACTGACAGTCATCTGACTCAGCTGTCAAACAGTCAACAATCAGAGTCAATAAAGAACTGATAGTCATCTGACTCAGCCATCAAACAGTCAACAATCAGAGTCAATAAAGAACTGACAGTCATCTGACTCAGCTGTCAAACAGTCAACAATCAGAGTCAATAAAGAACTGACAGTCATCTGACTCAGCTGTCAAACAGTCAACAATCAGAATCAATAAAGAACTGACAGCCATCTGACTCAGCTGTCAAACAGTCAACAATCAGAGTCAATAAAGAACTGACAGTCATCTTACTCAGCCATCAAACAGTCAACAATCAGAGTCAATAAAGAACTGACAGTCATCTGACTCAGCTGTCAAACAGTCAACAATCAGAGTCAATAAAGAACTGACAGTCATCTGACTCAGCTGTCAAACAGTCAACAATCAGAATCAATAAAGAACTGACAGCCATCTGACTCAGCTGTCAAACAGTCAACAATCAGAGTCAATAAAGAACTGACAGTCATCTTACTCAGCCATCAAACAGTCAACAACCAGAGTCAATAAAGAACTGACAGTCATCTGACTCAGTTGTCAAACAGTCAGCAAGGCAAGTTAGGCAATTACTGGTGAACTAATTTACAATGAAAAGATGAGATATTTGCTAAAAACCTAAAGCATAGCGATTATGGCATGACAATGGGTCAAAATATAATTTATAATGTGATAGATAGAAGATATCTTTTGATATTGTCACAGAATATAAAGTTACAAATATCAATAAAAAGCATACCTCTTATCTTTTCATTCCATTTAAAGTTAAATCGTAAAGATTTCTAGACACCAACTCTAGCAACGTGATGTGCTAATCCCTGCTATAGACAATTACGGAAATCAACCTATTACATTTCATTACATTACCTATTACATTTGAATTCATCAAATATTAAAATATCCAAACCAAAACCTAAAAGAGGAAACCAACGACACATGATCAACTCAGTGACGAATATGTGAAATTACTAATAAAATAAAATCTACAAATGCTATAAAATTCTACATCTCTACTCAGAATTATCAACTAGGAGCATCAACACTTGACAATTCAGTGACTATAATAACTAATAAAGGATTAACGTCCGTTTCCTTATACAAGGATGATGTCAGGGACGTCAAACTTACCATCGATCTGTTTGCGGAGTGCGCTCATCTTGAATCGGAGGATTTTCTCCTCCTCCAGCAGAGCGTCCAGCTGACAGGCGTAGATCTTCACCTGCCACTCGTACGCCGATCTCTCCAGCCTCGCCAGGGTCGATCCTGTTCCTGTGCTCGACTCTTCCAGGCTAGCGATCTGCGTAAAACATGCATCGCTCAATTCAAGCACAACAAGTGAAGTGGAAATGTTTTAAAATAGTTAAATAGTTAATAATAATAATAGTTAACAAGTAAGGCTAAAGCTAATGTTAACGTCAGTTTCCTCACTCGAAAGCGATGTCAGTGACGGGCGAGCCCAGGATTAGAACCCCGCACATACTGATCTGCGATCGAGTTTTTAACCAACTTGGCCACTGGCTCCAGCAAGCAAAAAAAATGAAGCGGGAACGTTTTAAAAAGCTGAAGTTGAACTGAGTTTAGTACAAAATCAACTCTTACAGTTTAAGAATTATAACAGCTGCTATCAACAAAAATTTGAATTTAATTACGCTCTAAAATTTCTGCCTCGGCTGCAGAAATTTCTAGAAATTTAAACAAATGAAAAAGTCTCAAATAGGGGATTGGCTGATGATATGATGTAGGACAGAGAGGATTTGAGACAGTCTATTCGTATCCCGACCCTGGTTGAACTGGGATACAAGGGAAGACGATGATGATGATTGTGGTCTATAAGTTAATAGCAATAGCATCAAAAAACTGCTTCAATATAAAATATTACAGTATATTTTACTAATCAATATTTTATATCTTTTTCACTCAATAATATAACATGTTATTATATTACACAGCAAAACACTGAGTTTATTGCAACAGACAGTATTCAACTTTATATCATGACAACTGATCCACTATTTAGTAAGTAGTCAATCAATTGCCATCAAATAACAAGTAAATACTACTTAACTCACGATATTTCACAACAGTTGATCGACCACTAACCTCTTGTTTGACTTTGTCTTGCTGGTTCTCGTAATGCTTCTTTCGGCTCACCAACAGCTGAAGTCTGTCTTTAGACAACGACTCAGTCAATCTATCAAATCAATCAATCAAACTTATTAGTAGTCAATGTATCAATCAATGCAAAAACTATATTAAAAGTTGATAAAACTTGACTATAAAATTAAGATGCAATGACACATTTCAAAATCCACAGCAACATCAGGTGGTACAAGTGACTGCAGATATCATTTCTAAAAGTAGCCCGAAGGAATAACAGTAAATGCTGTAGGAAATTAAGATATAATAATTAAATTACCTATTAACTTATATCTAATTAACTATTAATTAAATAATATTTACAACTCATAAACTATAGACTAGAGTTAATATTACCTTAACAGTCGCTCGTTAGCTTCGACGTCAAAAGATGTCTGACCAAACTCTTGCTTATCTCTCTGCATTCTCTCTCTAGCCGCTGCAATATAAATAAATACGCTAAATATTGCGCCGGCTGCAATTGATGCGCCATCAAAAGGCAACGATTACTAATAACCATGGAGAGGAAGGAGGAAATGGGTCTTAAACAAGCATCTATGCTTCCCGACCCAGTGTGCCGTTATGCTTGTAATGTTATGTTAAATCAGAGTACTTTAACACAGCATTAAAATCAAGTACAAAGTAAATCAATCAATCAAAATGATAAATTATATAACCCCTACATTCATTATATTCCCAGGTGTTTAGAGTATTAAAGAAGGAAGTGGATATATACAGCATCAAACAGCTCTACATCATCATAAATCATTTTAAAATACACAGAATGATTTGTGAGATCTTCAAAACACAACCAAGTAACCAAGAAAATAGAACAACAACAACACAATTAGAGTGCTACTGCTGTCTAGGTCACAGTACCGGACACAGTACTATTGTACTGTACTGTAACCATGACACAGTATAGAACACAGTACTATTGCACTGTATCCACGACACAGTACATAACACAGTACTATTGTACTGTATCCACGACACTGTACAGGACACAGTACTATTGTACTGTACTGTATCCATGACACAGCACTACTTCTGTCCACTACCCCATGGGCGCAATCATAGAAATGGCAGTACTGCATTAGAAGGAGAACTAACCAGTGAGCAGCTGAACTGATTCGCTGTAGTACTGCATGTACAGCTCCTGAATCCTGTCCAACGCATGTGTGTAACTCTCCTGCCACTCTGTGAAAGCATTCAGCTGCTCTTCCGCAGAGCTGACACTCTCAGCGTTACCATCTCCTCGTTTTTCTCCTCTATTTGGGCTTGCTTTCCGAAGCAGCCCAGCGGTGGAGGCAGCAGTATTTTGTGTAGACAAGGCAGCAGTGTGGGTGTCACGCAGCAAGGCTTGACGCGTCTCGCGTAGCTTAGCGTGCGAGAGTTCACGAAGGTCGAGGAACGGTTGTAGGAGATAATTATAGAGTTCCGCCATAGCGATGTTCCAGTTCAGAAGGGCGTGGTCTTCTGTCTCGTACACCTTTAAATAGAGAATAAACAAAAGGGGTGTGGTCTTCTGTCTCGTACACCTTTAAGTAGACAGTCAATCAAAATAGGGCGTGGTCTTCTGCCTCGTACACCTTTAAATAGACAGTCAATCAAAATAGGGCGTGGTCTTGTGTCTCGTACACCTTTAAATAGACAGTCAATCAAAATAGGGCGTGGTCCTCTGTCTCGTACACCTGTAAATAGAGAATATACAAAAGGTGCGTGGTCTTCTGTCTCGTACACCTTTAAGTAAACAGTCAAACAAAAGCTGGGCGTGGTCTTCTGTCTCGTACTCCTTTAAGTAAACAGTCAATCAAAAGCTGGGCGTGGTCTTCTGTCTCGTACACCTTTAAGTAAACAGTCAATCAAAAGCTGGGCGTGGTCTTCTGTCTCGTACACCTTTAAATAAACAGTCCATCAAAATGGGGCGTGATCTTCTATTTGATATATCTTTAGATATACTGTCAATCATAATGAATTTTCTACCTTTAAGTAACAGTCAACCAAAGAAGACCAAAATTGTCTGCGCTACAAAGTTTATATTTTGCTAAAGGTTTGTTTGAAAATGGATAAATTATATAGTTTCCATTAATCTAATTGTCAAATAAAAATAACAACACAATTTGTATGCAGCTGTTCATGGCAACATCAACGACTAACTAACTAATACTGATTTACAGATCTGGTATACTCAATATCGCATAAATTTATATTAAAGTGGATGCGTGCTTTGCACATATAACATAACGTGTTACAATGAGCTCAATAGGGTACTTCAGTGCCCTCTCTGATGGCCGCAGTGAACAAATTTTATTTTCTGTTTGTTGCTATATATGTTGATCACACTTTGAACTGTTGATTTGTCTGCTTTAACAACTGTTAGTCGGTGTTTGAAGACTTTAAATAAAAATAAGTACTACTACAAAAAATTCACTAAAGTGCAAAATGAACAGTACATTCAGTTCAAGAAACTCTAGACTAGAAATAAATACGTCTCTTAGCTTCACTATTACCTGCATCATCTCGCACATATTGACAGCCTACCTGCATCATCTCGCACATATTGACAGCCTACCTGCATCATCTCGCACATATTGACAGCCTGATCTCTTAGGAAGAGCACAGACTCCAGACTCTCCTCGGCTCTCTTCACCCCCTCCTCGAGCACCCTACGCCTCAGCTCCCCCACCTGCTCAAAGTAGTCCTCCCTCGACAGCTCGTCAAACAGCGTCCCCACCACCAGCCGCTCCCCGCACACCTCCACCGCCGTCGACAAGTACGTCGCGACCTAGACACAGACACAAGCTCACTATTTCTCCCCGTTCGTATAGTAATAAAGGTTAATAATAAAGGTTTAATGTCTGTTTCCTCATCCAGGGATGATGCTAGGGGCGTCCCCAACAGCACACATCACTACAGATCAATTCACCCACACCGATTTGCAAAAGAAATGTGCTGAGGACAAGCATCATTTATTTGTTTGCTTTATTTGTTCATCAGAGCACAGGTTATACAAACAATAGGAACATGAGTGAAGTAAAAATTAAACACTCATTATAGTGAAATGATGAGCTATGTTGATATCTATCACTTTTAATACCACATGTTTAAACCGTTAGGCAATTTAGACCATTTCCTTGTAACCGTTCCAGTGAATGTCCGAGATTTTACTCTCAGATCAGTGCGGCTGGGATTCGAACCCACGTGGGTCCAAATCACCTCAGGATCTGTCATTTAAAACTTCATGACGTTACCCCTACGCTTTTGAGACATTCAGTCAGGAATTGAGACAGCAATCACTAAAGGTCACTAACGTCGTTACAGTTTGAGACGTCTAGACAGGCGGCTGGACGGAAGTAGGTCAGTAGGCCGTACGACTCGTCTGGCAGTGAGGAGGGGAAGTACTGCTGAAGAGCCGGTCGCACGAGACACAGGAGCCGATGAGCCGCTCGGAGCTCACTCAGCGTGAACCTGGTGCTCCATTCCATGTTCTCAGCGTACAGAACCATTTGTCCAGTGTCGCTAACTGTTAGAACAACAACAACATCAGTAGATGAGGTAGAACTAACGTGGATTTTGAAAGCTAGTAAAGCTAAGATTAATGTCAGTTTCCTCACTCGAAAGCGATGTCAGTGACAGGCGAGCCCGGATTTGAACCCGCACATACTGATCCATGGTCGAGTGTCTTACCGAAATCGCCACTATAATAATCTATCTAATTAATTATTAATTTTTTATTACTATTATAATTATTAAGTAATTAATTAATTACATCAACCATTAACTAATTAATTAGCCCATCTCCATTATCTAAATTATCATTAAATTAGCTTCAGCTCCATTATCAATGTTTAATAAAATCATTAAAACTATAGAATTCCTAGCATGAAAATTATCGACTAACAAGACATTAGTTATGGCACTCATAGCATAATTCAAATACGACTGATTTAGAGGAGTGACAATACACTGTAGAGAATTAGTTACAAGGGCTAGTTCAGATAAGAAACTTTAGGGTTGTCTTTTATATAACAATACAAATACTGTTCCAAAGCTAACCAGGTAAAGAAAAAGAAAATATATAACTGAAATGCCAGACATGAAAGCAGCTAAAAGACTAACATTAATAGACAGAAAAAGGTGATTATTAAGTCAGCTTCATGTCTCAGTAAAGCAGAGAGCAAATGTCGATCTGATCAATCAATACACTTTCACTGTCAGTGAACATTTGCTGGATAGTAATAATAATAATAATGGCTTAACGTCCATTTCCTCTTACAAGGATGCCGTCAGAGACGACCCCCCATTACATGTCAGTACAATTCGATTTACCCCAAACGATCTGAAAAACCATGTGCTGAAGAGAATGAAAAGATCCTAAACGGTGCAGGTCTAGTGATCAAAAAACAGTATCGGCATAAACGCTAGCAAGCTACGTACCAAAGCGTGTGCTGTCCGGCAGTGTGATGGAGCAGTATGATGGTAGGCCTGGGGAAGGCATCACTCTACAACTTATCACAAGCCTACAATCCTCCTCGTTCCATGACACATCAAACCGAAGTCTAGAGAATGTGTGCCTCGGGTCATCGAATGGCTTGTCCTTTATCGAGACCCAACCATCCAAGCTGTCAGGCTGAGCCATTTTACCCACCAATCAGACAAATCTGCACGTCGTGCATTATATCAGTATGAATGAATAAATCAGTATTAATTCTAAAATGATTAACTATTAAATTATTAATTAATACACCAAATTAATTAATGAAAGGAGTATTTTCAGTAGATGAGAAAAATACTAAAATAGGGGTGGGCCCCATATGCCCTCCTCAGCTAGGCATAGGCTTCCTTATATGCCTTCCTCGGCTAGGATAAACTTCCTAGGAAACATTGCTAATCACAATTTAAATTTGAGGTGATTTGACTAAGCATGATTAGAGGGAAATCTCATTTCACATAAAAAGCTTTCAACTTTAGCCAAAATTGTCAGTTACGGGACGAGAATTTGTGATTTACAATGCAGCCTATTAACTTTGTCTTATTAGTGTTTAGCATTAAAGGAGAACAGCAGGATTCAAATTCATATTATGCTACCACTTCAGCAAATTATTCCATTGTACTGAGAAATGCAAAAGAGGAATTCAACAAGGAAAACATTCAGAAAAGCATTTTATTACATTAACATAAAACTTAATAAATTTCCTCATCTTTGTGGCTTAAAAAAACTTCAGTAATAAATAAATACTCAATATCGAAGCATAAGTGATATCTTATTGTAAAGTATCAATATCACATAAGTATAATCTAACTGAAAATAGCACAGTTCACTGAAAAGTAAATAAATAATGGGCAATCCCATAAAATGACATCACACGACATGGAAAGGCAAACAAAGAAAAGAAAGTAATTCGCCACTTCAAACCCACATTAAACAATACACAACTAAAATATACTCTAACTCTACCTTTTAACGTGCAAATACTTAATCTCTATTGTCAAGATTTATGAATTTCTAATTAGTTAAATAATAATTACTTTCTCACGCGCATTCAGCTGATTAGAATACTAACAGAAAGAATAATAGACCAGATAAAATTTTACCCAAGTTTTCTATCGATCTTAATAAAACTCATCTGTGAACATCTATACTAGTCTCTCGGGATCAAAACCTGACATTTTCTCTATTCTATACTTTTGATTTTTATTAAAAATAAAATTCCAAAACTATTAAAATAATTTCAATGTTTACAAACAAAATTAGCAGAGCCCTCATTGCAGCCTGAAATTGCTCATAGCTTTGTTGTCCTTGAGATTATGAGTGATGGGATAAACAGAACTACAAACTCAGGCTTTAGATTGGTAGCCTTAATCTTAACCCTGAAACTAACTAGGCTATTGCAATATAATTTATAAAAATACATTTATCAAATAAAAATTAACTATCGACTATTATAGTCTTAGACCTCCATTCTGCTAGCATATCCTGCCTTGAACTGGTTTTTCAGATTTGCATCGTTTTCGGTCAAGTAAACACGTATTATAGTGAAATGATCAACTATATGTTGATATCTATCACTTTTTAATACCACATGTTTAAACCATTAGGCAATTTAGACCATTTTCCGTATAACCAGTCCAGTGAATGTGCAAGATTTAACTCTCAGATCAGCGCAACCGGGATTCGAACCCACGAGACTTCAATTCACATCAGGATCTGTCATTAAAATTTCATAACGTTACCCCTACGCTATTGAGACACTCTACATGATATTCTGCTCACTGGTATAAACTTTGTCTCATAGTCGCAAAGATCTTTAAAATTTTAAAATAATAATAAAATATTATATTTCTTTATTCTATGCATAGTCCACAATTTTGACATTTGTATCACTCTAATCGTGGTCTAAACGACGTGTTGGCCCCGCTGTTGGCAGTTACAAATGATTAATAAAGGTAGCTAAAGCGTTTAATATTTGTATTTTTTACCAACTTTGTGCGATTCTATCCTTTACTTTCCGAATATTGGCATGCGTCGTATTTTGGACCATTTTACATTTTTCTGGTTGCCTCAAAGATCTTTAAAATAAGGGTTGCCTTGACTTAAATTACATAATACTCGTTGTTGGCAACTTGTCAGGGACGACAGTAGTAGTTTTTGGACTGAATTTCCGGATTTTGGAATTTGCACCGTTTTTGGACCTTCTTTTTGCTCGACGGCTTGATTTTGTCTCAATAGTGCTCGAAGTTTTCATCGATGACTGTAACATTATTGATTGTTGGTCGATGTAATAAATAAAATTAGAAAAAGCAATTAAAGGTCATTAAATTTCGACAATTTGGCAGCATATTAATAATGTGCTTAATTGTGTACTAAACGTATTAAATCAATCATGATGAATATACAGGTATATATTTAGGGCGACGTAGATGGAGAAAAGGGCGGATTTATTACTTTAGAAAATTATAGAGTTAGAATAGAATTACAAAAGTGGTTAGAAAAGTGTCTAGATATATAATGATTTATTTTTGATTTTAATTTTGCCTATTTTAGTTATTAGTAGCTAAAATAAACAGAATTACAGAATGATATCATTTGTTAATTTATGAAAGTGTTAGCAGAATAATATTGCATTGCCAGAGAAATCTCGCATCTGAAGCGGAACTTTTATGGTTTTTCTCAATAATTCGAACCTGCTAGCTTAAAGTCTAATTGAAATTTGCAATCTCTCAACTGTACCTCACAGTTATGCTTGAATCACTAGAGAACGTCACGAAGCAATTGGTAAATTAAATTGGTTTTTATGCATGTTATGTATTTAGCTTAATGTTATCTTAATGATTTGTTTTTATCACACGGAAATTTGAATTAGAATTATCCTCGTCTAATGCCTCAATCATATTAACTTGTATGTTATGGACAACTGCCCGCCCAATCATGGACTCTGTGGCACTCGTGTTACTTCGTCTCTTTCTTGCACCACATGTTTGTGCTACTCGTGTTACTTCTTCTCTTTCGTGCACTACATGTTCTTGTTAATCACGCGTATTCTGCTGTTTTATAGGAGTTGTGGCAGGCGTCAACAAAGAAGTCGCCCATTGCATGTCTGAAAGAGAAGTATGAAGCCAATAAGGCACTAGTAGTGTACGAGGAACTTAGCAATGACTCATCTGTTAAGACTCATCCTAGGCTTTACCGATTCAGAGTGTCTGCAGGCGGCAGAACCGCAGAAGGCACAGGTTAATATACGCTGGTTTTGAGATTGATTTCTATGATTGATTAATGCAGTGGACATGGATATCCATGATTGCCTGTGGAGTTGGTTTGGTTTAATTCATATTAATGTTTGGAGATTATCGACTTATCGTTGACGTGACTGCTTGTATTTATAAATATATATATAAATATTTATATAAATATATATTAAATATATTCACATAAATATTTATATAATTTTTGTTGCAATTGTTATAATATTATTATTATTATTGTAATCAGGTTTTTACTTCTTCGTTTTTGTGCATTTAAAACTGGATATGTGGAAGCAGCCGATGTTTCTTTTATTATAAGGTTTGATAATATTTCATGATGATATAATTTGCAAAATGGCTGAATGTTTCACATCAAGTGGAAGGGAATCCTTTAATGCTTTGAAGTGGATGAGAATTCTACTGAACTATATTGTATGTTGTTATCACATATCACTTTAAGTCTTTTAGTGCTACTGGGGTGCTCTGATGATATCTTTGAAATAGAAACTGGACGTAAAACTATTTACCAAATAGTGGTAGTTTTATAAATTATATTTTACCTGATTTTTGAAACTAGCTACCAAGAATCTTGTAGGTATTGCTTTTAGTGATATATAAAAATGCTCTTTTTACTTTCAAAACACTCCTGGTAAACTTTCTTACCTTTCTGATCTCCTAATCCAATATCAACCTTCTCGTAAGCTTCGTTCTTTCGATACCAAACTGCTCAAAATTCCTAATATTCTCACTTCTTTAGGTAGACGTTCATTTTCTTTCTCCGCTCCTACTTTTTGGAACTCTCTGCCTCCTGATCTTCACTCATGTCCTACTACTTCCACTTTCCGTTGTAAGTTGAAAACACATCTCTTCCCACCATAGATTTTATTTCATCTTGCCTGACTGTTTTTTTGATCACCGGACCGGCACTGTTTAGGATCTATTATTTCTTTTCAGCACATGTCCCTGACATCATCCTTGTATGAGGAAATGGACGTTAAACCTTTATTATTATTATTATTATTATTATTATTATTAGCTATTATTATTGGCTATTTTTGCTAACTAGAGTCTCTTAGATATTTTGATTGGCTATTATTATTGGCTAGAATCTCTTAGTTAATATTATTGGCTACTAATATTAGCTAGCATCTCTTAGTTAATATTATTGGCTATTATTTTTAGCTAGAATCTCTTAGTTAATACTATTGGTTATTATTATTCGCTAGGATCTCTGATGTTGTTGCAGGAACCAGCAAGAAGAAGGCTTGTAAAGCCGCTGCACTCAGGATGATTCTGGACATGGAAGGCTTACCATTGGAGGAGGTTTTGTTGAAATATGACGAAACCTCTCTGTCACGGCCTTCACCGCAAACTAAAAAGTAAACATATTAAAAAATATATATAGAAGAGCGATATCAGCCACTTTAATTATCTTATTATTAAATATCTGTGAGATTAAATTTCTTGAATTGTGTTTTCTAGAAGTAGAATGAATGCAGAGGATGTATGAATGGTTGGAATGTTTGATCTAGTTTGTAAAGTTGTTTTTAAGTTAAGCTGCAAAACGTTAAGTGACGATTCTGCATAAAGTCATGTGAATTCTAACCCACAATAAGACAATACGAAAATAAAATCTCAACATGCGCAGTAATTAGACAATCAATATAATTAAAGTCATGTGAATTGAAACCCATAATTATTCAATGGAAAATAATATCTACAATATGCCTAGACAATTATGCATTAATTGAAATCAATTATTATCAATAACGTAATTATTAATTAGACAATTAATATAATTACTTTAAAACTAATTTCCATTTTTGTAGTTAGTGTGACAGACATCATTGATTGACTGATGAATTGATGGAGTGATTGATGGAGTGATTGATGAATTGATGGAGTGATTGATGAATTGATGGAGTGATTGATGAAGTGATGGAGTGATTGATGAATTGATGGAGTGATTGATGAATTAACGGAGTGATTGATGAACTGACGGAGTGATTGATGAAGTGATGGAGTGATTGATGAATTGACGGAGTGATTGATGAAGTGATGGAGTGATTGATGAATTGACGGAGTGATTGCTGAATTGACGGAGTAATTTACTGTGCAGAGTTGAGGGAGAGTTTAGATACAATCCAGTGGGAGATCTTGATAGATTGGCCGCTACACTATATCTACCGCCACCTGTGTACAATCAATCAACGCACTGTATTACGAGCGACTCTAATCAGAGTGGCCGCTACTCTCACGTCTGCAGCGTGAGCGTCAGCGAACACTTCGTCACCGGTACTATACGCTCGATTGACTCTCTGATCATCATCATCATCATCATCCTCCCTTGAATCCCAGTTAAACTAGGGTCGGGATACAAATGGACTGTCTCAAATCTTCTCTGTCCTACACCACATCACCTGCCAATCCCCTATTTGAGACTTTTCCATTAGTTTAAATTTTTGTAGCAATTTCTGGAGCCTAGGCACTCATCAACCAAATGCCCTTTCTGACATTGGTTTGGATCTTAGTGCCTTAGTCGCCTTCTATGACACGTGCAGTCACTGGTTGGTCAATTCTTCAAACAACCCGGACACAACACGGAGAAAAATGATTGATTCTCTGATATGCAAGATTTTATTCAGCATTTTGATTTTTCTTTAGACTGGTTTCCTTGACACTGGATTTCTACCGATTTCGATCGTTTTGTTTATTGATCGTCAGCTTGGCTTGGTTTCATAGTGTTCGATGTTGTCATTAATGACAGTAGATAGCACTCATATTGTTGCTTTGCATTTGACTGTGATTCTTTATTGTTCTGATTTGATCCATTCTGAAGTTATTTTTAGATTTTCTCACAGTTTATTGAACAACCTCTTACTTTGTTCGTAAGAATGTCGTTGGCTTGAGTGATGTCACATGTTTATTGGAGATGATTTGATAATTTTACCATCTGTTAATTGTTTTTCTAATATAGGTGAATTGTTTTTATATAGGTGTATTTATATATTTTTTTAAAGAAAACAACGATAGATATTGTCCTGGGATATATTTTATATTTATTGCAATATTCTCAATTTTTATTAGTAGCTGCTCTTCTAGAAATAAGTCGACATTCGTAAGCTACATCCGTTGATCAGTTGATAATATACAAATGACCTCTTCCTCTTAACATTTCATTCATCATCATCATCTTCCCTTGAATCCCTGTTTATCTATGGTCGGGATTATAAATTAATGAATTATTTACACCTTTCCTGCATTGCTTGGTATTTTTTTGGAAATAAACCAGGTGAGTCCACCGAAAGAAAGAAGGCGGCAAAGAGAAAAGCAGCAGAGCTCATGCTGTCTTTACTGAAATCTGTCTACCACTTAGATTCTGCTAATGATCAGGTAACGAATAACTTATGAAATATAATTATTTGAACTACATAGAAATAATTTGAACAGAACAATATTACTGTGCAGTATTGTTTGAGATACGGCACTAGATACTACAATTTTTTCGTACTGTATAAATAGTGTATTACTAAATATTTCTAAAAATTACTATGTAATAAATTTTTTGTCTTAAACATATTAGTTTATATAATATATTACGTTTGCATTGTGCAGTGTTGGTTTTGTTGTGTCACATGACAGAACATTGTCTTTCATTACTAAGTTATTTTACACTACTCTACATTGAATTTAGATTATATTAAATCAGATTATATCATATTGGATGCACTAGATAAAATTGTATTAGATTAGGATATAATTATATTATGTTAGATCTGATTAGAAGAGATTAGACTTATTTTTTATGATTATATTATGGTATGTTCATTGTTTGGCTGGAGCCAGTGGCGATGTCGGTAAGCTATTCGACCGTGGATCAGTATGTGCGGGGTTCAAATCCTGCGCTCGCCCGTCACTGACATCGCTTTTGAGTGAGGAAACTGACGTTAACCTTAGCATTTTTAGCATTAGCTTTATATTGTGTGTTGTATGTACTGTATTACTTCTACAGGTCTCTGGGGCCAAATCTCAGACATCTAAAGCACAACCCGTCCCTGTCACTGATAACCAATCAGCTCTCAGTATTAATGCTTCTGATCAATCACAGCCACCAGCACACCGGCTAACTCCTCCCACATACTCTAAGCTACCATCAAATTGGTCAGAGCTGGTAAGGAAGGCGGAGCTGTACTCAGAGTTGTGTTGCTGCAGCACAGATGCTGATGACTCAGAGAATAGACTGAGAGCATTGGTTGAGGTCGATTTCTTGGATATACCTGATCTCAATATTAATGGTTTGAAAGTGTGCCTATTAAACTATCAATCGATCTGTCTAGATCTATCATTCAATCATTAGCTCAACCAAAAGTACATTTATTGATCAACCAATCAATCAGTCTGTCAGCCAATGAATCAGTCAGTTTGTCAGTTAATCAATGAGTAAATTTTATCTTTCAATGATTCTGTTAAATTAATCAGCAGTTCCTCTATCGATGAAGACATCAATAAAGGTAGTTAAGAGCTATAGTTTAGTCATGCAGCAATTTGAATCGAGAAACTGTACTCGATTTATTAAATGATTAATTGGTAATGTAACTAATTCTTCTAATTAATCTTAAGCATCATTAATCTGATTTAAATATGTGGGTATTTACAGCTTTGTTGTTGATTTAAATTATTGAGTGTCAACTGATTGGATGATGATTTAAATTTGTTGAAAGTGGAGTGATTTGATGATGATTTAAATTATTGAGTGTCAACTGATTTGATGATGATTTAAATTCGTTGAAAGTGGAGTGATTTGATGATGATTTAAATTATTGAGTGTCAACTGATTGGATGATGATTTAAATTCGTTGAAAGTGGAGTGATTTGATGTTGATTTAAATTATTGAGTGTCAACTGATGGGATGATGATTTAAATTCGTTGAAAGTGGAGTGATTTGATGATGATTTAAATTATTGAGTGTCAACTGATTGGATGATGATTTAAATTCGTTGAAAGTGGAGTGATTTGATGATGATTTAAATTATTGAGTGTCAACTGATTGGATGATGATTTAAATTCGTTGAAAGTGGAGTGATTTGATGATGATTTAAATTATTGAGTGTCAACTGATTTGATGATGATTTAAATTCGTTGAAAGTGGAGTGATTTGATGATGATTTAAATTATTGAGTGTCAACTGATTGGATGATGATTTAAATTCGTTGAAAGTGGAGTGATTTGATGTTGATTTAAATTATTGAGTGTCAACTGAGTGGATGATGATTTAAATTCGTTGAAAGTGGAGTGATTTGATGATGATTGACTTATTGAGTGTCACCTGGATTGGTGATGATGGATTTAAATTCGTTGAAGTGGGGAAAAAAAAGTGGATTTGATGATGATTTAAATATTAGTGTCAACTGATTGGAGAAATGGGATTTAACATTCGTTGAAAAGTGGGTGAATTTGGATGTTGATTTTTAAATTATTGAGTGTCCAATGATGGGATGAATGATTTAAATTCATTGCAAGTGGAGTGATTTGATGATGATTTTAAATTATTGATGTCCAACTTGATTTGATATGATTTAAAATTCGTTGAAAGTGGAGTGGATTTGGGAGATGATTTAATTATTGGGGAAAGTGTCAACTGATTGATGATATTTAAATTCGTTGGCAAAGATGGAGTGGGATTTGATTGACTTACATTATTGAGTGTCAACTGATTGGATGATGATTTAAATTCGTTGAAAGTGGAGTGATTTGATGTTGATTTAAATTATTGAGTGTCAACTGATTGGATGATGATTTAAATTCGTTGAAAGTGGAGTGATTTGATGTTGATTTAAATCATTGATTGTCAACAGATTTGATGATGATTTAAGTCATTGAGTGTCGACTGATTTAATTCAATGAATGTGGACAGATTTGATGTTGATTTAAATCGTAGATTGTTGACTGATTTGATGTTGAATTAAATCATTGATTTTCCACTGATTTAAGTCATTGAGAGTTCTTCGACTTGTTCTTTCAGGTCAGCATCAGTGTCTCGTTCGACTTCTCACTTCACCTATAACAATTCTACTGGGTTCTGGTGATTCACCAGATGTCGCCAGACATGCGGCAGCCAGGCGTGCTCTGGAATATCTCAAAGACAATCTAAAGATCAGCCAGAGTCTGTTTAGAACAGCTCAGAGACAATCTAAAGATCAGTCATAGTCTGTTTAGAACAGCTCAGAGACAATCTAAAGATCAGTCATAGTCTGTTTAGAACAGCTCAGAGACAATCTAAAGATCAGTCATAGTCTGTTTAGAACAGCTCAGAGACAATCTAAAGATCAGTCATAGTCTGTTTAGAACAGCTCAGAGACAATCTAAAGATCAGTCATAGTCTGTTTAGAACAGCTCAGAGACAATCTAAAGATCAGTCATAGTCTGTTTAGAACAGCTCAGAGACAATCTAAAGATCAG